>OFHU01000401.1:0-91389 GCA_900245905.1 Lacerta viridis | reverse complement strand
CTTGCAGCCAGTAAACAACACCAGGATTTGCCAGGTGTTTTGTCTGGAAAGGTTTACCCTTCAAATGAACTTTTATTGTATTTATTCCTTGGTCATTTGTTAAGGTTTTTCCAGACAGATAATTTTTGGTTTCTTTTTGTGATGCGTATCGAATGTGCATTGAATAATAGAAACAACAAACAATTGTATGCTAAATACAACAATAACACTAATCACATATCCAAATGATAAGTTTTTTGTCATATATATCATATATTCCCAAATGATTAAATTTTGTGTTTTGTTATTCCAATAAAAACAAACAGACTTCAATTTTCTACAAACTTACCATCTTTCTATCTGCCTTCTCTTCCTCTTAAGTTTATCATTTGACCATATAGCCCATTTTCCACACCTTAAAAGGTGGTTTAGGTTTTTTCCAGTTGGGGCAAATTTTCATCCTAGCTGCCATTAATAAGATGACTACCATTTAGACTCTTTATTAGGAGGTCATAACCAAAGATTTTCCTCATTTCTAGTAAAACAGCTTCCTAGCAGGACTTTATTATGGGACATTCCCATGTGGTTTTTTTTTTTTTTTTTAAAGCCAGATGTGCTGATTTGGCACACCTGATTCTGACAAGCCGTTTGGTATGGGCAAGCTTGCCATTCCTCAAAGGGACTGCTACTGGCCAAGACAGCAAACTGGGCAAGGGTGGCACTGTCCAAAGGCTGTAATGTGAAGTCCCTGTACTGCTTCATCCTCCCTCTTGCTTCTAACTAGTTGTACGCTGCTCTGTCAACCATGGGGAAGACCACTGTCAGGTCACAGGCTCGTTTTATTCTTTGTAACATCTTGCAATTCTGTTTTCCAGTTTTGCGGGAGGTATACTACCCCTAGGACTCAGCAGGCCCCAAACGTTTCCCAGAAGCATCAGAACAGAAAGAAGGGTGGGTGGATTTAGAAAAAAATGAGAAAGGAAAAGTGTGTCGTGTGCAGCAAAGCTGGACTTCAGTGTAGGTCTTTGTCTGGGGGGACGACGACGACCCCAGGCTGCCGTTCCAACCCCTGCACCTCACTACCATACATACAGGTTGTTGCCTGCCCTACTATGCTCATAATAGAGAAAAGAGCAAAGTCACCTGGGCACCTTTTCTGGTCCTCCGTGGCTGCCCTCTGATCCTAGTAGCTCTGCTCAGTGTAGAGGACAAGTCAAGGCACTTAAATCTCCCCTTTGTCCTTTGCTGTTAATTCAGTGGCATGTGTTTTCTGTCTTTGTAGGGGGAAAGGCTTAGTTTTCTTTTCTTTCTTTCCTTTTCCCGCTCAGGTGAATTTCACAATAGACCAGATCCGTGCGATCATGGACAAAAAGTCCAACATCAGGAACATGTCTGTGATTGCTCATGTTGACCATGGCAAGTCTACGCTTACAGATTCATTGGTGTGTAAAGCAGGTATCATAGCTTCAGCCAGAGCTGGTGAAACACGATTTACTGACACACGGAAAGATGAGCAGGAAAGATGTATCACAATCAAGTCTACGTGAGTATTGCTCACATTGGGCATATTGGCTTTGACTGTAAAGCACAAGCCATCTGCAAATGGTGTTTTTTTTTTAAGACAATGGGCTTAAACTGGGTCTAGTTCAGTGGTTTTCCTCTTAACTGATTTAATACACTACATTTCTGGGTAGTGATAAAGCGGGATATCACATCCAAACTCTTCTTCTTCTTCTTCTTCTTTGGAAGGTGTGATGAATATTTTTAAAAGCTTGTTTCAATAAATGACAGTTTACAGCTGTCAGCCTGCACATCAGGCTTTGGATGGTGATATAGTTACACAATCTGGAAGAAGTGGTGGGGGTAAAGGGGGTGGGGTGAAATAAAACAAAAAGGATGCTTTACTATTCATATGTTAGCTGCAGAGGGTGCCTTGTTGTTTTTAATAAGAGAAGACCGTACACTGATATATGCTCCTTTTTATTGTTCCGTATCCCAGCTTAGCTTGGCTTGCTTATTACAGAGTTGTGATAGGAAATTCTTCCTCCCTGGCAAAGTCCTAACAATGAGTTACTGCCAGACAACAGCCTTTCATCAGTTCTTGGAGGGATAGACAACAGCTCACCTCCATCTGACTGCTCTGTTTTCTGGCACGGGGAGACAATTTATGGAGGCTGCGGACAAAGTAAAAGTTCAGAGAGCACTTTCTCCTATGCTGAGAAAGAATGTCTGATTCATAATATGGGAGTCTTTACATCGATTAAATGGCTCTGAGGGGACTAAGCACTAAGAAACTGGCTTTCTGTTTTAAGGATAGATCATCTTGGAGAGAAATGAGGGTTTTCTGTTCCTGTATTCTCAGCATATAAATACTGGGTTAGGGAGAGTCTGTGCTCTCTCTCTCTCTCTCTCTCTCTCTCTCACACACACACACACACACACACACACAGAGAGAGAATAGAGAGAGAGAGAGAGAGAGAGAGAGAGAGAGAGAGATGTGCAGAAAAGTAGAAATGTGTACATCTCAAGCATGTACCGATAGGCACTGTTCATACACAGAACATCTGCCAGAATGGGGAGTGTGAGGAAGCCAAACTGTTGATTCTCAGGCTTATGGTATTTGGATGTCAAGAGACTGCTTTAATAGCGTCCTCCTTAGTCTTGATGCCCACAGTCAGTCTTCCGTCACTATAACAAATCACGGGTTTGGATTGTTCCTTCTTCCGACCTGTTGTTAGTGTTCTACATGCTTGCCTTCTATATATTAACCCTTCCAATTTCAAACTCGTATCAACATTTCTGCTCTCTAGGCCATTCTTTGCCACTCTGTCCAAATCTTTCTTAGCTGGTAACCTCTTGTTGCTTCCAGTTCTGTGCGTGTTTACTCATCCATTTCTCCTTCACCAGTTTGTCATTGTCACTCACCGTGTGAGCAACGTTAAGATTCCCTTTCATTGTTCTTCTATTGCTAATGTCAGGCTCCTCTTAATTAGGGATGGGCAAAGTTGACCATTCAAATTCATTTTTCTAATCTTAAATTCACTTCTGTTCTCCACATTTCCAAATCAGCGTGGGATTATTATTTTTTTAAAGGTCCTCCTGAAAATTCATTAGCACTTTAGTCAACATTTCTCCTAATACAGTTGTTGTTAATTTATTTAATTATTTAATTATCTTGCCCAAGTCAACCCAAAGTGAATTACACCAACCAAATAAACAAACAAAAACCCCCACATATAAACATATACCTTGAAAAGGCCACATGTACACATTTTTGTATGCAATTTCCCCCAATATGCACATTTTTTTTTGCAAAGTGATTTCTCCTAATATAATGTGTTTCTGCATGTTGTTTTCACTAATATATGCAGTTCTATGCATACTTCACCCTAGTATATGCACAATGGTTGGAGAACTGCCCTGCAAAATTTGGAGAATTGCAGATTTTGAAGGTTTGCTTCAATATTGTCTTTTGATTCACATATTGTTTCAGAAGATGTAAATTAAGTAAGTTTGCCTGAATCAAATTTCTCCCCATCCCTCCACCCTTCCTCTTGTATGATTAGATCATAAAAAGCATCAAACATCCTTCTGTGGTGTGTCATTTGCGATTTTATCTTGCCAATGAAAACTGAATGTTTCAATAAATACTTCATTTCATCCAGATTTAAACTTCATTGATGCCTTTATTCAGGCTCCCACTCAACACAAACAGCAATATGGGATTAATTGCAGGCATACGTACTCACAGTCTTACTTTATCTTTGCATATGCTGGGAAAAAGAAAAAGAAAAGGTAAAGGACCCCTGAACAGTTAAGTCCAGTCAAAGGCAACTATGGGATTGTGGCGCTCATCTCACTTTTCAGGCTGAGGTAGCCAGTGTGTGTCCACAGACAGCTTACCAGGTCATGCAGCCAGCATGACTAAACTGCTTCTGGAGCAACGGGACACCGTGACAAGTGCCAGAGCACATGGAAATGCCATTTACCTTCCTGCCCCAGCGGTACCTATTTATCTACTTGCGCTGGTGTGCTTTTGAATTTCTAAGTTGGCAGGAGATGGGACAGAGCAACGGGAGCTCACCCCGTTGTGGGGATTTGAACCGCTGACCTTCTGATGGGCAAGCCCAAGTGGCTCAGTGGTTTAGACCACAACGCCACCCACTCCCAGGTGCTAGTAGAGGCATGGGACAACCATAACACACCAGAGGCACTAAACAGTGCCAAGTTTCTGTTCTATATTGTCTTTCAAATTCTCAGATGTTGTGGGTGATCTAAGGCAGTGGAACTGGAATATTGCTTGCCACCCTGGGTGACTGGGTGTCAGTGGAGTGCGACACCTGCATGGCAGCTAAACCCTTGCTCTTTGACACCTTGAGTATTAATATTACCAGGCTTTTGAAACTCCTGTAGCATGTGTGTGAAATCAACAATACTGTCAGCATATGCTGCTAAACACATAATTCCACATGGCTGTCCGATTTATGAATGGACCATATATAATCGGCAGCACTGGTACTTGCTGGCTCAAGAGATTGTGTTGCTTGAAGCAGATCTCAAATGTGCCTCCCCCCCAACTAGAATTAAGAAAAAGTCTTGCACCACCATTCAGACTCCCAAGTCCTGCCTTTGTCTCTTCACTGTTTAGGATGCTACCTGAACTGGGATGCATAGCAAGACTGACACAGAGTTTGTCCTTACCTAACAGCCTATCACGAAATTGATCCAGGAGTACGTTTTTTCCTTCAATTTTTACAATGGCAGTTACATAGGCCAAAGATGAGAGGAACTGAGGCGTCCTTCAGCCACAGGCCTGCTCAGTTGCTAAAAGTCAGTAGGGGAAGCCCTCCAGGTATTGCTGAGAGTCACAGGCTGAGGAAGTGAAAGAGAACTTCTTTGGTTGTAGCCTTCAGGTTATGGAACTCCCTCCTCTTCAAAGTGCAACTTGCCTTTCTGCCAGAGCCGTCTCATCCATTGGAGCTGGTGGCGCGGCGCGCCAGGGCGCAATGGCCTGGAGGGCGCCTCCGTCCTCCAGCCCCGCTGGCAGCGCTGGCTGCCTGGCCGGCAGCGCCCTCTGACTCCCGGCAAGGGAGCTGGCCGGCCACGCCACGCCCTCTGCTGCTGCCCAGCAGAGCACAGGAGCACCCAGCTCTGCGCGCGCTTCCAGGAGCACAGGGCTTCGGCACGAGGTTTCCAGGCGAGCAGGCCGGCTCGCGCTCCCGGAGGCGCGGCAGCCGGTCAGCTCGCGCTCCCGCGCGCAGCGGCCGCCGCCCGCGATGGAGCACAAGGGCTGCCCGATGGAGCACGCCCCGGCTGCGCCGCGCCATCCGGATGCGCGCGGGAGCGCGAGCCGGCCGCCCTCGCCTCCCGTCCCGTCCCGGAAGCGCTGAGGAAGGGCGCGCAGAGCCCCGCGCCGCTCCAGCCTGCCACGCCCCTCATCCCCCGCTCGCCCACCCCTCCTCCGGGCGGCAAGCGGCGGGAGCGCGGGAGGGAGGGCGGCGGAGAGGCGGCATGGCGGGGGCGCCGGAGGGATAGCTGCGCCAGGGCGGCAGATCCCCTTAAGACGGCTCTGCTTTCTGCTGTACATCTTCCACCAATGGATTAAGTCACACCTTTTCACCCAGGCCTTTGGGAACTTGGGTAAAAGGGAAAGGAAGTTAAAGGACACAACTGACTGACTTTTGCTTCCTGCTCTTAAACTTGCTTGGGTCTGGCAATGCTCAGGTTGGTTAGGTGGGAAATCACTCGGATATATCAGAAGACTGATCGCCGAAGAATTGATGCTTTTGAATTATGGTGCTGGAGGAGACTCTTGAGAGTCCCATGGACTGCAAGAAGATCAAACTTATCCATCCTTAAAGAAATCAGCCCTGAGTGCTCACTGGAAGGACAGATCCTGAAGTTGAGGCTCCAGTACTTTGGCCACCTCATGAGAAGAGAAGACTCCCTAGAAAAGACCCTGATGTTGGGAAAGATGGAGGGCACAAGGAGAAGGGGACGACAGAGGATGAGATGGTTGGACAGTGTTCTCGAAGCGACTGGCATGAGTTTGGCCAAACTGCGGGAGGCAGTGGAGGATAGGGCATGCCTGGCGTGCTCTGGTCCATGGGGTCACGAAGAGTCGGACACGACTGAACGACTGACTGACAACAACAACAACTAAATATATATATATTATATATATAATATATATATATATATATATATGTATATCCTCTCTCACACACCCCTTTTAAAGTGAACATTCAGCCTGCAAAAGATCACTCAAAAGCTTGCCTGTTGCATAGTCAGTATTGGTTGGTTCCAATGAAAGATGCATTTTGACCGATGCTGATGTCCGTGCAAATAGTACTAACTTCATGCAAATAAAAGAGATTATTTTTAGCACTTTTGCTCATAATCATTTTTTGGTGTAGCCTTTAGTGCTGAGCAAATGTTCCCCCACCATTGTAAGCTATAATTAACCTTTAAAAGATGAGCCAGAGTTATGAGGAAAAGGAAATGGTACAAATGTGCTTATTTAGTAACAAATACATATGTTCTCAGATCTTACCAGATTAATTCAGCTGCTAAGAAGATGGAAATAAGATACTTAAAAACACAAAGAGATGCAGCAGAATCATTCTCAATACACAGGCAAGTATATAATCGAGAAAGCAAAAACCATATTTTATGAAGGCAAAGCTAAGCTGCTTCAGGATTCTTCCAAAAGGTCTGTGGCAAAAAATCAACAGCATCCTCAAAAGATATTTTACAGTACAACCCTGTCTACTTAGAAGTAAGACCCACTGAGTTCAACGGGCTTTACTCCCAGGAAAAGGTGCATATGATTGCAGATGCCACTCAGCATACAGGTTGCGATTCTCGCCATGTTCGTAGTGTGATTGTTTACATTTAGATCTTTGGCTGTCCCCCACATCACCACCTTGCCATAATTTGTAAATTATAACAATAAAGGATATGTGATATTGATTATAGCCAATTATTTTCCATAGTTTAAATCAGCAAGCACCAGTAGAAGTTATTGGTGAGAAATCCACTTGTTTCACTCTGTGATTTACCTTCTCCTTTTGTTCTCTTTGTGAAAAGCTGATGGAAAATTGCTATAAACAAGCATTTATTAAGCGTATATTTAAATACCAACTTGCAGTGCTTTTTTTCCCCCATGGCTTTCCCATTCTCTGATTTTTAATTAAATAAATAAATAAAAAAAACCACACACCCATGCGTTAAAATTCAAATTTACTTGTTTACAGCATCACCCACAGTTTCAATTGGCAGGACAGAAATTTGTGGGATGGATTTCATCAGTGAGGCAAAGATTTTAGTCGCTCCCGGATCTTCCATGTCCTCTTGTAAGTGGAGGATACAATCATCACCTCAAAAATAGCAGGATGTCAGACAGAGCTCGGTTAAGGGTTTTTGTTCCCTTTCAAGGGAAGCCTTCTAACCCATGCACTGCCCCTTTCCAACATGGCAAAATGAACAAAGTTGCTTTAGGTGAGAGCAGCGTCTTTCAGAATAGGGAATGCACAACAGGCAGATGGTGTCTTTGCAATAATAGGACTTCTTTACCGGTATATAAATTAAAAAGTGAAACTGACCAACCCAGGTTCTAAAAGTTCCCAAAACAGATTGAGGGGTGCAGAGGCAACCCAGGTTTGCTACATACCGTTACTGGCCAAGCAGTTTGGCCAGTGTGCATGGAGTCTGTGTCCTTTTGGAGAAGAAATAGCAGAGACTGTTGTGGTTTAAGAAATAGGGTTTATTCGCCTATTTACACCGTCAGTCGGCATGGAGGGAGTCCAGATCTAACAGCATGACCCAAAGCATTGCAGACAACCTTTCCTTCTCTCCCCCCCCCCCCAAGATGGATCTCATCCTTTTTTCCCCAAAGCAGCTTCCCCCAAGAGCAGTTACCCTGGCAACCTTCCCAAATCTCAAGTCCTTGTTTGTAATGCTCCAGTCTCTGTTTGTTGCTGCCCAGAACGTATATCTAGATCTATTTCAATTGGGGTTTAGGTACAGTTTTGGCACAGAAACTGCTTTGTTTGTCCAGTATAATGACCTATGTAGTCAAGGCAAACGGGGGAAATGTGTGCCTCTTAATTCTCCTCGACCTCTTAGGGACTTTTGATACCATAGACTATGGTATGTTTCTGGAGCAGCTGTTGGAGTTGGAGTTAGGGGTGTGGTGACACTGCTTTGTACTTGGTGGTTGCAGTCCTACTTGGATGGTTATTCCCTGAGAGGGAATGCTGAGGAGTGCTATTCAGCCCCATGGAGCCTTCAATGCGCGTGATTCCTCAGGGGTTGATTTTATCCCTCATGCATTTTAACATCCACACGAAACCACGGAGTGGAATCATCTGGAGATTTGGAGTATGTTGTCAGCAATATGCTCCTATGTGTTCTCCTTTACATCTGCAGGTATAGGATTGGATGTGCTGGACCATTGTCTTGTCTCAGTAATGGACTGAATGAGAGCCAATAAACTGAAGTTCATCCAGATAAGACTATGCCACTGTTAGATCACTAGATCAGATGGATGGGAGGTTGACTGCTCTTGATGGTGTTACACTCCCTCTGAAGGAGCGGGTATGTAGCTTGGGGGTACTTCTGGGTCCATTGTTGTCGCTTGAGGCTCTGGTGGCCTCAGTGGCATCAAGTCAATTTCACAAATCTCACATGAAACATAATTTGGCTCCTACTCAGAATGTTCCATGGAGAACGATGGAAGTAAATTAATTTCAGATCAGTGAGAGATTCTTAAAGTTTTCCAGATCTCCTCAAAGATGTGCAAGTGACCTTAAATTTAATCAGAGAAAAAATTATTTAGTGTGCGAAGGCTTCAAACAGCTACACAGTTAAATTATAATTTTATTATATGTTTGCTTGGCATGTGAAACATATTTCAACAGAAGGTGGGAAAGGAATTGGAACAAAACTCATCTTGGCTGAGCAAACATTTGACAATGTGCTGTAGAAAAACCCATCTGTCCTGGGAGGTATCAAACTGCACGAGATGTTGATGGTGCTAAAAATACCTTATTGACTCCCTAATCTCAGAATACGCTTTTTTTTGCTACATGTATTGAATATTAATACAAAATTGAAATACAGAGAATGCATTCTGTCTTTACCAAAATCTGTAGCATGCACAATCCTCCCAAAGTTTAACATTTTTCAAGACCAGTTGATAAATGGGGAAGTTATTAATTATCGTTGATACCCATGGGACTTGAAAACACTATATTTGGGCAGGGGTCATTCCCTTGATGCTTTTTACACTGACAGTATTTCTGGTTAAATTTTCTGAGCTACATTGACACTGTAGAATCACAATGTGTGTGAAATATACATGTATGGTTAATTGTGGTGAATTTCATAGAATCATAGAGTTGGAAGAGACCACAAGGGCCATCCAGTCCAACCCCCTGCCAAGCAGGAAACACCATCAAAGCATTCCTGACAGATGGCTGTCAAGCCTCTGCTTAAAGACCTCCAAAGAAGGAGACTCCACCACACTCCTTGGCAGCAAATTCCACTGCCGAACAGCTCTTACTGTCAGGAAGTTCTTCCTAATGTTTAGGTGGAATCTTCTTTCTTGTAGTTTGAATCCATTGCCCCGTGTCCGCTTCTCTGGAGCAGCAGAAAACAACCTTTCACCCTCCTCTATATGACATCCTTTTATATATTTGAACATGGCTATCATATCACCCCTTAACCTTCTCTTCTCCAGGCTAAACATACCCAGCTCCCTAAGCCGTTCCTCATAAGGCATCGTTTCCAGGCCTTTGACCATTTTGGTTGCCCTCTTCTGGACACGTTCCAGCTTGTCAGTATCCTTCTTGAACTGTGGTGCCCAGAACTGGACACAGTATTCCAGGTGAGGTCTGACCAGAGCAGAATATAGTGGTACTATTACTTCCCTTGATCTAGACACTATACTCCTATTGATGCAGCCCAGAATTGCATTGGCTTTTTTAGCTGCTGCATCACACTGTTGACCTCATGTCAAGTTTGTGGTCTACCAAGACTCCTAGATCCTTTTCACATCCTTTTCTGAGCTCATGGAGGACTGTGTTGAGTTCTGTGTGTTGTTTGGCACAAACACGGCGAGGAGGGAGGAAGGACCATAGCTCAGTAGCAGAGATGGTCCCAGATCCAGTGCTTGACACATCTAGTTTAGAAAATGGTCTCTGAGAGCAGGTGTCAGGAGACACCTGTCTAGAATGCTGCAGACCAGCTGCCATTATTGGGCTAGATCAGGGATAGCCAATGTGGTGGTGCCCTTCAGGGGTTGCTGGACTACAACTTCCATCCAGTAGGCATAGGCAGCCAGGCCAATAGTAAAGGATGATGGGAACTGGAGTCCAACAACATCTGGAGGTTGGCATGGTGAATTACCCTGGGCTAGTGATCTAAGGCAAGTGGCCCTAAGGCAAGTGGCCCTTTTGCTGCTGCTTGAAGTCAGTATGGCTTCACTAAAAACCATGGCTATTACTGCAGAGAGGGCAGTGAAAGCTGGTCCTCCTCTGCTTTCCTCAGACATACACTGAACTTGTATTTCCCCTGTCCTGCAAATCTAAGATTTCTAGGATATCTCTGTTGACACAGATAAGGAGTTTCAGAGTGTTCTGGCTCCATACCCTGAGCAGGATGGCTCCATACCCTTGGGTCATTGGGTCAATGACAAAATATTGTGAGTGTGAAGATTAGCCCTTTCTCCACACCCAATTCTGGAAATCAGAGATAAGAAGGCTGCTGTTGTTTATGTGAGGATCACATCCTGGAATGTGTCAAAAAATCTGATTCTACCAGGATTTATGTTTCTGTCTTTTAGCTTGCTTTAGCTTCTGATTAACATTTAGAATGCGGGTAGACAACAAACTCCCATAATCCCTACCCACTGGCAACGCAGGCAGAGGCTGATGCAAGTTGGAGCCCAACAGTAGCTAGAGGGCATGCAATTGACTACCCCTGATCTAGAACAAACACATTTGATGTTGAAATGATCTCCAAGAGTCGCTGTTAACAACTACTGATTTACAACAAATAATAATAATAATAACCCTGTCAATTTTGTATCCTTATTCTTGGCACAAATTATTCTGTATATAGAGGAACAGGTGGATCATTCCATTCATTTGGCCTGCTCTTAACCATTTTTGGGAGGCTGACTAAAGGCTTTCACAGCTTGCTCTAGAATAGTAACATTCCAGATCTCTGTGTTTTGAAATGTCGCCTTCAAGCTATCGATCCACCTTATCATTGCTACAGCTGTCAGACCAGCGCAGCAAATTCTTTGTGGTCCTGGCTTACAAATTCTAACCTTAGGAAAGTTAGCTGGGGATTAACCCAAACACATTTTAAAACAGTACTTTTGTATATAGTTACAAGCCACCCAAATTTCTGCCTAGCAGAGCATGAAATTCCAGGGGTCTTGGCCCTCCACCAGGGTCTGTGTTTCTTTGTGGAAATAAGTCACAATGGAGGCTAGTATCTGAATGATATATGGTGTATTTTACACATATATATATACAGCCTTCAGTCTTCAATGGAGGGGTACATAGCAACACCATCCCAAAACGTGCCAGCTTATCTTTATGGGAGTATCACCAGCATCTTTTTTGCTCTGCAGCCTATCTTGGTCTCCAGGGTGCATACAAGCATGGCTACTTCTCAGCTTCCTAGTACCATCTTCCCTAATTCTGCTGTTCCTAAAAACTAAGTCCCCTTTATTCATTTGCATTCGAATACCCAGTTATTTCAGTTATTTCGAATACCCAGTTATAACATGAGTGTGGCCAAACTGCGAGAGGCAGTGAAGGATAGGCGTGCCTGGCGTGCTCTGGTCCATGGGGTCACGAAGAGTCGGACGCAACTGAACGACCAGAACAACAACAACAACAACAACCCAGTTATTTCACTGCTTTGACTACAAATTGTTAATCCGCAAGGCGGCACCTAACAAAGTGACTTGATGAACACTTGTTGATTGACTAGGATTAAACACTTAGGATGTTTACCTAGGTTAATTAACTCTTCACGTGCTAATTGCTGGTGCTCAGAAGTATGTCCACACACATATTCCAAAACACGGGGATCTTGATTACATTCTCAGGTCTGACACACAGTCTTTACACATAAACGCTAATTAAACACTTCAAACCCATCACATTTCCCCCTTCTAATCCACGTTGAGACTGTCTTATAACATACAAGTTCTAATTAAATCCTAATATTTACTAAGCCTGGACATTTAGCACCATAGATCTATTACCATATTTTGCTAGGTCACATTTTGCTGCAAAGGTCAGAAGAGTGAAATAGCACTTAAATGTCACAGTAATTAGAGAAACATGGGGGATTCAGATGAGGCGGTTTAGAGGGCGAAAGTTGTGATCAACAAATAGGAGCCCCACTAGTGGATTTATCACCCTCCTCAAAAACAACAGCACCCATTTGCTTATTCAATCATTATTCTAGGTGGGCATCTCTACCCTCCCCTAGTAGGGCTGAGACCCCAGAAGCTTACAGCCCCATTTTACACGGAGAGTCATTTCTCCAAGTGTTTCAGTGGGTAGCAAAACAGAGGGTGGTGGTGTTTGCTTCAAAAAGCTATTTTCTTTCTCCTTTTGGTTGTTTGTGGTGGCGGCGGCAAAACACACACTCTTATTTCAAGTGTCACTGCTTGATTTCTCCAAGACTGCTCGGCAACAGCATCATTCAAAGCCACTCTGGTGGCGAAAAAGGGCTGCTATCACAAAAGATAGCAGCTACCCATGATTCAAGAGCTGCAGCCTAAGACTGGGCACTTTTGTGAGAAACTGCACTTTAGTAGAACTTCCATTCCGTTATGATCATTACTGGTCCCATAATGCAATGAAACTTTAAATATGCATATGCAGCAAGTGTTTATGGGACAATAACAGACCCATTAAAAACCAGCATAGGAGCCATCGGGGGGGGGGGGAAATGGAAGTACTGTGCATTCAGTAAACCTGGCACATAAGTCCTCTTCAAGCCTTTTAGTGATGCTGTGAGGATGGTTATGCAGGCTCCACCTCATCAGCATTCTTCCCCCTGTACAAGTTGGAGGGCAACTGTTAGAAGCAAGAGGCCTTCTGTAGCCATGGTGGCTCCTGAACCCTGATTTTCCAAGGTACAGGAGACTCCTTGCTTGATGCAGTTACCTTCCAACTTTTGGTGGGCAAAGAAAATGACGACAAGGGGGTGGAGCAAACCCCCTCCCCATGATGTTGGGCAGGTCACACTTTGACCACAATTGTGTGTCACAATGTTGGGTGGAACCCAGTGTGTCTGAATACCAGTGTGCCCAAATACATTTCTAACAATATTTATTCTTTGGTATGTAGTTCAGGTTCCCACTCCCCACCCCCCGTGCTCCACCTCTCTTAAAGTCACACAGACGTAGATACACAATGAACTGATCCTCATTTGGCTTGACTTTCATTCAACACACTGTTCTCGGCAGCTGATTGATGGCATGCTAGATCGATCAGGCAAACAAAATCTCTGTAACGTACTTTCGCTTGGGTACTACACAATGGCACTGGAAAAGAAGAAGAGGAGAACTGGACCAATCTAATAAGGCCTTGCAATTATCAGCATTATTAGTTTTGCATTGAGTTTATTTGTGTGACAGCTCTGGCATCAGACTAAAGTATAGACAAGGGCAATGCTGAAAAATGTGTATCACAACTGCATGAAATTCTGCTTTTAAAAAAATGATGGGAGATTCTGAGCTAGAGATGGAGGAAATATAAGCTTACTGCGTACTTTGTTGGGGGGTATGAAGAAGCAACAGGCAAAATGACAGGGACCTTCCAAAACAATGAAAACCATGCATACAAATGACTTATGAAATAGCCTATATAAACATATATATGTTTAAGGTGGCCGATGGTGTGCAACAATGGCAACAATTTCTCCAGACACTTCAAATTGTTATGACAGGATCTCCTGGCCTGCATCCTGTTTCATGTTGCATCAGAACAAATGGATAATCTCTCACAGATGGCAGCTGTAGACCCCTTTTGGGGGGGATTCCTGTCATTTTGTTAGTTGCTTTCATATATTTTGTGGACCCTCTCCTCTGTTTTTGATTTTGTCTATAAAGAAGGCAGCCAAAATGAACACACACCATGTAACACTGATATACGTCGCAACGCTGATTTCACATAATAACTGTCATGTGAAGTGTTCCTGCCACTGAAGATTTGCATATCCCAATTGCCTAGAAGATGTATTAAGTCTGATTTAGTTAATTCTGGAAGATAACAGCAATCCCTTCAAACATCCCACAGGAATCTGTGATAAATTGCCACTTCTGCATTGGGATTAACTATTTCTGCCCTACTTGAGAGCAATATTCTTTCACAGCACATTTTCTCACGAGTAATGAAGCATTTGAGAAAGGGCCACACAGGTCAGTGGAGCAGCATCTCCTTTGCATGGAGGCTCAATCCCTGATATCTCTAGTCAAAGAGGATCAGGAGTGGATGATGCAAAAGATCTGTGCCCAATAACCTGGAAAGATACTGCTAACCAGAGTAGACAATACTGGCTAAATGGACCAATTGTCTGGGCTGGCACAAGATAACTGACTGCAACAAATTCACAATGCAGTCACTGTAAGTTGTGAGTCATGTCTAAGTTTAGCATGTGTGAAGTGTTTGTGTGTGTAAACAGCACCATTCAGCTACATTTTTCAACCATTCTTTAATTTTATTTGACTCGCGCATAGTGTTCTCTTGCAGATATACCATGCAGTGTGCATCTTTTCAATTCACATTGACTAAAAAAAAACCCAGATGAGTCACGTTTGTGTAGTAGGGGTGGGTGTTTCACTTTGCAAAATCCAATGAAATGGGTCATTCGTTTGCTTGACGGTAAAAGTTGTTCATAGGCTAGCTAACTGGCTGAGGGGAGGAGTTTACCAGCTCTCTGAGTTTCCACCAGCTCTGAAGTTGTCGAAAGAAATAAAAACAATAATGTCATTTTCTAAGTGCTAATGGACCAAATTGGGAATGCTGATTCTCCAGCACATTGCCATTTATTCCTTCCACACAGTGCACTTTTGTTTGGGAATCTCCAAATAATGGGCTATTGCAGAAAACTCTCTCCAAGTGTCGGAATTTAGGCTGGTTCCATTAGCACTAGTTGTGGGTGCAATTGGTTCGGATTACCTAACATGTTTCACTTGTCCAGTGGGGCTTCCCCCCTCTCCTCCCCCACATACCCTGCAAACTGGCTTGGTGAGGGTGTCAGGAGACCCCTTAGAACAATGCACAGGGAGAAGAGCTAGGGGATCGTTCAATCTGACAAACGTCAGTGCTTGTACGGATGGCACAACTGGAAGATTATGACGTTGAATTGCACTCAATGTATCATACGGCTTGTATAAACACAGCTTCATCAAATATGTCTGCCTGCTGCACCTGAATTGTAGAATCTGGTGAGGTAAAAGAGTTGGTAGGCACGAAAGGTCAAAACATCACAGGAATGGTGCTGTTCTGGCGCACGCGCATTACAATCTCATTAGAAAGCACAAAACTTTATTACCCTACTGCTGATTTTCTCAATATATTACATACTGGATAATGGTTGTGTTATTACATTTACTTTTGGCACTGATACATTGTCCTTAAGGATTTGCTAATGTCTGCGAGCTGCTAATGTGCTCTATTGTGTTATATCTTTACTTGTAAATGGGAAATTATAAATGATTTTACCAGACTTTGATTAAAATTTGATAAGGCCACAGGGAAGCAAGTTATCAAAAGAAGAAAAGGATGCTTGTTACTTTATTATCTACTGTAGATAGATGGATTGTGTTTTTGATTGTGATTGTGTTATTGTATTTAATTTATTTCCCTGAAACTTGAGCATAAATGTTTTAAACAAAATAATTGTAAGACTACATAATAGTTGTTAATAGAAAGTGGTCAATTAACCAGTATGGCTGTTCAAATGGTTTGTCAGAGTCATGGCAAATTTTGAAAGGTTTCCAGACCTATTGTCATGGACTAGTTGGATGCTGTGAGGCACCAGCTGGGGAAACCCCCCCCCCGGCAACCCCCAAAGTAAGAAGGCTCAGAGCCAGGGGATTGGTGGTGGGACAGCCATAAGTGGTCAGAGGAAGAAGAGAGGGCAAACTGGGAAGGGACTCATCCCCCACCATAGGTACTACCCCTCCCCTAACATCCCATACGCCAGAGACATCTGCATAGGTACTTCCAAACAAAACAAAGACCTACAAATTTTGCATTGATGCTTTGCAGTTTTGCTTCATCTTCCACCAAGCACCTTCACTGGTCAAATCAATAATCAATAACAGGGCCTTCTTAAGCATATCTGGCGCCATGGTCCAAAGCTCCCTCTGGCACTACCCCCCATTTCCCAGAGTTTTTTTTAGGGAGGACAGTGCTGACATTGGGGCTGGGGCAGTGGCTGGAGGGTGGATCCTCCAGTGGGGAAGAGGTGGAGGCTGGACGCAGCGCCTCCCACTCAGCTGGCCACTTTGTCCCGCGGTGGCCACGGCAGATGGAGGCTCCGGGCGCAGCGCTGCTTCGGCGCGGCATGGCGGTGGTGGGCGAGGGCGGCGAGCTGATGTCCAGCCTCCGCCTCTTCCCTGGCACCTTCCAGAACTTGGTGCCCTGGTGCCCCACACCACTAGCCTCTATGGGTAAGACACCCCTGATCAATAATAAGGAGATCGAGAGAGAAAGGGAGGGAAGGGAAGAGAAGGGAGGGAGGGAAGAAGCGGCTTTGACCATTTGCTGGTTAGGCTCTCAGTAAAATATGGTTTTTTTCTACAGTTCAGGAGGCTGTTTTGTACAGAAATAAATCTGGGCATACTCAGAACAGAAGAAAAATTCTACTTGGCTTGCTAAATTGCCAGGGCTTCAGAGTCAAAAGCCCAAGCTATTTGGGAGTGTCTTTTTGAGCTGCCTGCTAACTCCTGTGCTCCGACTGGCTAGATTGCCTTTAAGGGCGCAGATAAAGATTAAAAAAACAGCAGCCCTACCAGGTTGCTCTACCAGTTGTTATGTGACGGTATTTTTCTGCCTGGAGATGGGAGGGGGACATCTTGAGGCTATAGCGATTATTTTGGCTGAGCCAATAGGATTGGCCAGAGAATGTGAGATTGGCAGAAATGGTTGCAGCAGTATAAATGAAAGACTAGGGAGTAGGCAGGAAACAGAAGACAGAGTGGTTTTTATTTTGGGGTAAAGTTTTAATTCCTCTTTTAAACTCCATGTGATGGGGCCCTAATTGGCCAGCCTGTGCTTATGTGGTGAGAGATTTAGCAAATAGCTGTCAGAGACTGGGCAGAGGAGGAATGGTGGAGACTGCCTCCCCAGGGAGGGAAGAGGAAGACAGTATAGATTTACAACAGGGGTTTGGGGGAGGTCACAGCTCAGAGGCAGATGAGGGGGAAAGCTGGGAAATCATGGGAGAGGAGGAGCAGACAGAGCTGGAACAGCAGCTGGCTGATACATTGTCAGAAGAAAGCATTCCAGACCTTCCATCTTGGTGATCCTTAAAAGTAGGAGAGCAAAGAGCTCAAAGACAGTTAGGCTAGACAGCACTCACATTCTTATTGTTGTTCAGTTGTTCGTTCAGTTGTTCCGACTCTTCGTGACCCCATGGACCAGAGCAACGCCAGGCAGCCTATCTTTCACTGCCTCCCGCAGTTTGCCAAACTCATGCTAGTCGCTTCTAGACTATAAGTGACAAATGAGGAAGTGGGAGAAACGGGGTGGTGGAGATTCACTCGGGACAACGCCATGCAAGAGGCTCATTCCCAAGTAGCCTCTCTCTGTAAAGATAATCACCATATTCGTTATGTATAGATAGGAATTTTAAAATATGAGATATGGTAGAAATTCCCCTTCTTCATACTTTTCTGAGAAATCACAATGTTATATGTATATTTTTGTGTTATGGGGGCGGGGAACCTGATAAGAGGCAGCAGCATTTTTATTTTTTCTGAGACATTTTTCTTTATGGCATGTCCAGTATAACTTTAGTTACTGAGAGATATGATAGACAGTTAAAAGGGCAATTAGAGAGAATACCTTTTATGTGAAAAGGTTGATTTTTTTTTCTAAAACTAAAAAAAAATTACTTCCGATGATAAAATAGATTGTTACCCATCCTCTGTCTTTGTAGAACCATTTTGATGATGGGTCGTTATGTTGAGCCCATTGAGGATGTACCTTGTGGCAACATTGTTGGCCTAGTTGGTGTTGACCAGTTTTTGGTGAAGACGGGCACCATTACCACCTTTGAACATGCCCACAACATGAGAGTGATGAAATTTAGTGTTAGCCCAGTTGTGCGGGTTGCAGTTGAAGCAAAAAACCCTGCCGACCTACCAAAACTAGTGGAAGGTCTAAAGCGTCTCGCCAAGTCTGACCCTATGGTCCAGGTGAGTGTTAGCTGTACCTTTGTCAATTATTGGTTTGCAGTGGAGCTTTGCTGGAAGAGAGTTTTTCGTTATAGCATTTGCAAGCATGCCACTCAAGGGAAGCAGCTATAGGATTGCTCAGAACTCGGGCAGAAATTTCAAAGTAAAGCAATCCAGCCCTTAACATTTGTAGTCTGCCTATGTCTTAATATTAATTTGGCCACTCAGTTTCTTCCATCTGAAGACTGAATAACTGCCACTTTGTGAATAGTGGGGTGGGAAGTGTATAAGATTTAGCACATCCACAAATACCGTACCTTCCAAGAATGGGGATATTGTCAGAGTGAAAGGGTGAAATGCTATCTATGGGGAACTTGTAGTAGTGTTGCAACCAGGAAGAAAGCCTCACCACATCATAAGAGTCAAAAACTAATGAATACAGTAGGGATTTATTACCAGATTGATTTTTAAGGGTATGGTCTGAAGGGCCATCATGCAGTATCTCTGCTTAAGCTAAGCAGGTCTGGTCAGTGTCTGGATGGGAGATTGCCTGGGGACCCAGTTGCTCCATAATAGCAGGATGTAAACGGAAGAAATAAGACACGTTTTCCCAAATAAGCTTCTCTCACTTGCTCCACAGTAAGTGAAGATTCAGTTGTAGAGTAACAAATATCTCTTCAGATTTACTGGCTTTTAGGAAGCTGCCTTCTCTTAGCTGAAGAAGATTGAATTCAATCAGAGTATTGTTTCCATAATTTTAAACTGTTGCGGAGTTTCAGCTAAAGAAGAAAACTGTGTTTTGAAATGGTCAGGGAAATTTGGGGACAACTTGGTACTAAATCTTTACTGTCGCCATTTGTTCTTACTTTTCTCATTAACACGGGATAACGACAGGATGGGGGAAATTGCTGCTCCCTTTTACTACAGATGCATCTGGAAGAATATAAACAGGACAGGCAGTGACTAAGGAAGAAAGGTCCTGACTTGATGGGGAGGGCAGTCAATGCCTGTATTCAGTGGTGATGCAAAACCATGGGGATTTTGAGTCCAGAGGCCAAATGTAGCTTTTTTATCTGGCCCTTGGGACTTTTTCCAGGCCATACCCCTTAACAGCCCTATTCCATTCCCTCCTTCAATATTTTTGCCTGACAGGAATGTTTTTGAGCTCTGGTAATGTCTCTTGGCTGCCTGGATTGCAGGGGTGTGTTTGTAGAAACTAGCTTACTGTACAAAGGTAACATTAACCATTAGTTGCTTTGCCGACTTTTGCCTCTGGCATCAGAAAAGGTTGATCAGATGTGGCCCCTGGCATGAAAAAAAAAGGTTTCCTACCCCTCCACATTACAATAACTTAGTGAACCATGGTTCCAGTTACAGGTGGGTAGCCGTGTTGGTCTGCCATAGTCAAAACAAAATCGAAAATTCTTTCCAGTAGCACCTTAGAGACCAACTGAGTTTGTTCTTGGTATGAGCTTTCGTGTGCATGTATCTGAAGAAGTGTGCATGCACACAAAAGCTCATACCAAGAACAAACTCAGTTGGTCTCTAAGGTGCTACTGGAAAGAATTTTCGATTTTGTTAGTGAACCATGGGTTTGTAAGCTTCTCCCTCACCCAAGAAAATGTGAAGCTTCTGAGCATGACAAATTGCACCTTCCTGATTTGTCCATGTATGAAGAAACTGGTTTTTACAAACCAGGACATCAAACCAAAGGTGTACCGGTATGTCACTGAAATCTCTCTCACACGCAAGGAAATGGGGAGAGAAGCATACAAGCTTCAGGCTTACCACAGTGCATGTTTGTTGCGACAAGCTGTAGTTATGACTTCTGAATGTGGTCACTGTGGTGAGAGGTTATAACCATTGTGCAGAAGAGAGAGCTCAAATGCAACAAACATCCATACTGGCTAGTGCACTGTTGATTTGTGCTTTTAAAGACTTCTGTACAATCCCTGAGCTCTGTAGGAATCTTTGAAATTGCAGGAAGTTTTGTTGTCAAAACATGTTTTTATCAGAAACAATGTTCCCCCTCCCAAGCTCTCGGGAAGGGATGTGATAACAATTCCAATAAATGCAAGCATATTTATAGATAGGCCTTGGTCTTAGGTAGTACTCTTTCTTGTGTTTTCAAAATTAGGAAGCGTTTGTCTCCCCTTCTTCTGTGTGGTGGGGTGGTTCTGTTTGAACCTACTGCTGCACAAGCTACAGAGCATGGCATAAGTGTTACAAGTGCTGCATTTTACCTGGCAGTACCTTGCATTTCACAGGTAGGTGCACTGCTTGGAGGTCAGGGTTGAAAAGCACATCACAACCTAATCCCAACTTTTCCCATGATTTCTGCACAACAGTTGTGGAAAGGCCCAATGCTTTGATCTTTTGAAAAAATGTGTGGCAGAACTGCATCACATTCCGCAGCATGGACTACCAGATACGGAAATGCTGCTAGATTTTCATAACGTTTTCCTCCTGAAACAACCTAATAACCAGCTTTTCCTGTTCACCAGTGCATTATTGAGGAATCTGGCGAGCACATTGTTGCTGGAGCTGGTGAGCTGCATCTGGAAATTTGCCTGAAAGATCTGGAAGAGGACCATGCCTGTATTCCCATCAAGGTATGCAAACTCACATGCTGTGTGGGCAGGGTCAGAACATGTAAATGGCCAGATGGACTGAGAATATGAGCTTTTTAAAATGGGAATACGCTATCTCGCTCTGGTTTTGTGCCAGATAAATGAGACCTGTGGGTACAGGGTAGTATACAAAGTTAATAAATGAAATACAATTTGGTAGCCCGAAAATAATGAAAATTGAGTCTCTTTATATGACCTATTCACACTTAATTTTGCTTCCAAAGGTTGGACCTCTTTCGGTGGGAGAGTGGCAGGCAAAGGTAGAGGATGGGGTGGGGGAGAAGATGCAAAGCAAGCCTGGGATTCTTAATAAGGTTAATTTCTACATTAGGTTCTAGGTTTTGAACATGCTTGTTCTGCATATAAATCCCTGAGCATGAGATGCAAATACCTGTTGACTTCCAGATTGCTGCTGTGCTCTTGTGCTTCTCCCAGCCATTTCAGTGTGGCTTGTGGAAATGCTTATTAACCAGCATCTAGCCAGTGTAATTGACAGCTCACCATGGCTGAGCACATTTTTTTGCTCTGGCAAAATAACAGAATCAAGGAGGGCCACCACCCTTCTTCTCTGCCTGGAGACTCTGCAATACCAGGCTGACTTCAGAAGTACAGATGAATGGTGGTCATATTCCTTGATGTCACGTGGAACAAAGGTGATACCTGGAGAGCCAAGAGACGTGCTGCTTTCTAGGAATTTGAGGGTAGGGCACTGGAGACAAGCTCCCGCCCCCTAGACTGTGGAGGCAAGGGTTCATCTCCCACAGTGGTGCAGGGTGCAGCATTTGCTTGCAGAGGTGAGAGACATGGTCACAGCAAAAACTAGAGCTGCCAAGGCGAACCTAGATTTCTTAATCGGATTATTCATTAGGATTTCACTTGGTAACAGGGAACAGTGTGCATTAGCATTTCAAGGAAACTCATTCCACAGTTTTTTCTAGATGACTCGTCAAAACGCGTTGCTGCTTCTGTATTGCTCACTAGTAATTCATGCTAGAGCCTAAATCTGGCAATGAAATCTGTAAATGTAGCCTCTGTTGAGGATTTCTGACTGGCATATCTGGCCTGGTGTGCCATGTATCTCCAACCTAGGGGCCACACACATTATAATGAGGCTCCAATTTTGGTATTTGGAGTGGGGGACTTGTTCCGTCACTCTAGCTTGAAATGAACATGTGAAACTAGGTAGTAAAGGTTGATCTCAGCAGAGAATGAATCTGTAAAGTGGACTTGAATTTACTTGACACTCTTCTTTTGCAACATAACAGAAATCAGACCCGGTAGTATCTTATCGGGAGACGGTCTCTGAAGAATCGACCCAGATGTGCTTGTCCAAATCCCCCAACAAGCACAACCGGTTGTATATGAAAGCCCGCCCTTTCCCTGACGGGTTGGCAGAAGATATAGACAAAGGGGATGTCAGCTCCCGCCAAGAACTGAAGCAACGGGCTCGGTATCTGGCTGAGAAGTACGAGTGGGACGTGTCTGAAGCACGGAAGATCTGGTGCTTTGGTCCCGACGGAACAGGCCCCAACATCCTGGTGGACATCACCAAAGGGGTCCAGTACCTCAATGAAATAAAGGATAGCGTGGTCGCCGGATTCCAGTGGGCAACGAAAGAGGCAAGTCTGCCATAAAATTAGCACTTGATACACAATATTTTTGAAATTATTCTGTAAATTTTACGGCTCTCAGGTTCAATCCCTAATAACTCCTGGTTTGTTTTAAATAAAACAATCTGAGGTAGCACGACAAGAGAGATTCCTAAGCAGCCAGTACTGGGCTTGATAGACCTCAGTGGTATGTTTCTGTTTAGGGCTGTTCCATGTGCTTTTAGCAATTCCCCACCTGTTGCACTATGAATGGTTTCACTTGGACACAAACGGACTTAAAACACATTGCTTCTGTGAAACGCCACCTGTCTTAATTTTCTTTGCTGTGCATAAGGTATATGATGCTAAGTTTTTTCATTCTTATTTGCAAGCCTCTAGTGGCAGGAAAACCTCCCAACATTTTAATGCTCCGTAATGTTTTTCTTTATTTCCACACAAGTAGCAACTTAATTCTTTTTCTTTTGCCAGCTGAATTAAAACAAGTTTAAGCATTAGGATACCAATAGTACTGCAATCAGAAGTCTTTCCCTTTCCACTTTTGACTGTTGTTTTTTGCAGGGCGTTCTGTGTGAGGAGAACATGCGGGGAGTTCGCTTTGACATCCATGATGTTACTCTCCATGCTGATGCCATCCACCGGGGTGGTGGGCAAATCATCCCAACAGCAAGGAGGGTTTTGTATGCCTCTGCCCTGACTGCCCAGCCCCGATTGATGGAACCCATCTATCTTGTAGAGATTCAGGTATGTCACTGGACCGGGTGGATTGTTGCTGCTGAGACTTTGAAGCAGGAATCAAAACTCCTGTTCTCAGTTCTGGGGTTTCACTGCCACAGTGGACTCGGGTCCACTCGTTTTATCCCACTCCTGTTAGAACAAGAGCAGTATCGCCGGCTTCTAGGAAATTCCTCTCAACCCGCAACAGATTTCGTTCTTACTACTAGCCCTGCTTGTGCACAAATGTGCAGCTGAAGAGCCTCATTTGACATACTATGAAAGAACATGAGTTTTAAGCATGTTTAATATTAACTATCTTGGACCTAGGCAGCATTGGCTGATTCCTCACTAAGGCTGCAATTCTTGCCCTACATACCTGGAAGTAACCCCAACTTCAGACTGGACATGGTATGGATTGCAGCCTTCGTCGTTTAGTTTTGTCTTCCCATTTAAGTGGAGAAGTCTAGTCTGCCACCATAAAAGCAGCTAATTTGCTACTTAATCAGGTGAGACTTTTGCAGCATAAAATTAGTTTTTTAATGTATAATATTTATTAACTCTACCAGAGCAAAAATGCTTTTATTCAAGATGTCACGTGGAGCTGTCTTTGTATTAAGGTCCTTAAGTGGAATTAAGGAATTAAGGTCCGACAGTGGAATTTGCTGCCAAGGAGTGTGGTGGAGTCTCCTTCTTTGGAGGTCTTTAAGCAGAGGCTTGACAGCCATCTGTCAGGAATGCTTTGATGGTGTTTCCTGCTTGGCAGGGGGTTGGACTGGATGGCCCTTGTGGTCTCTTCCAACTCTATGATTCTATGCTGCTCTAGTGCATTTTATTGTAAATAAAATAATTTAGCAGCATAAAATTAAAGAGATCCTGTGTCTTATAGTTAATTGTTGAGGAAAGGAGATACTGCAGACTTTCCTTTGAGCCGATGGGAAAAATCTAAACAGCTGCCTTTTCTTCCCTAGTGCCCAGAACAAGTGGTTGGAGGCATTTATGGTGTGCTGAATCGAAAACGTGGTCATGTTTTTGAAGAGTCCCAAGTAGCTGGGACACCCATGTTTGTGGTCAAAGCATATCTGCCAGTTAACGAGTCTTTTGGTAAGAGATTGAGTACTGATTTCATGACCGTATCAAATCCCACTGGGTGGTTCATACCATTCTTACAGTTAAGTCACTAGTTTTGGGGGAAGGCTGCCTGCAATACAATGAAATGAAAACTAGCATTCTTGGCTAAAGTATTCCTGCTTTCAACTTTGCCAGGAAAAGTAGCTGCCCATAATGGAGTGGTACCTCAGCCTAGGAGGGAAAATGACCCAGAATGAATTAGCAGATATGAGAGGCTGGACATTAGTTAAGGACAGTCAAATTTTACTCTGGATAGTGATACTAGAGTTAGGAAGCTGACTTGTGCAGAGTCAGACCATTGGTCCATCTAGCTCAGCAGTTCCTTCACTGACTGGCAATGGCTTGCCAGGGTTTCAGGCTGATGATTCTGAACCTTTATTTGGCAGTGTCAGAGATGGAAACAAGGGCCTCCTGCATACCAAGCAGATGCTCTTACCACTGAGCGATGACCCTCTCTTAGGAGTTAAAGAAATGCAGCGAGGAAGAGGCAGGTGTAGAAGAACAAGGAAATTTAAGCTAGATTGTAAGAACTTTTGTTTGAATGAAAGGTCTGACAGAGGATATTGCAAGGGGTGTTCTAGCCCTTACAAGTTACTCATTTTTTTTTTATCTCCATAGGTTTCACTGCTGATTTGAGATCCAATACCGGTGGCCAGGCTTTCCCACAATGTGTCTTTGATCACTGGCAGATTTTGCCTGGAGACCCCTACGATGCTAATTCACGACCCTTTCAAGTCGTGGCTGAAACACGCAAACGCAAAGGCTTGAAGGAAGGTATTCCACCTCTGGACAACTTCCTAGACAAATTGTAACTACAACCTCATCCAGGTCAGGGGTGCCTGTTCTAGCACTCAACTTCATCACAGAATTGGATTGCTTCACAAAGCCAGCAAAGGAGTGGGAAACTGAACAGAAAAACTCCAAACATCCAGCAATTATGTCATGTTCACCTAATGAAAAATAAAAGTATGTGTTGAACCGCTTATTTGGTGAAATTCTTGTTTCTGCAGTAAGTAGGCTTCCCCACTCCTCACTGGTATTTATTTCAAGAGCCCCATAGTGAAACAGAATTCATTTTGCAGAGACCTTATGACCTCTTGTTCCAAAATCACTTGAGGGCCTTTAATCTTATTTGCAGTTGGCCTTTTATGTACAAGCAGTAGCTTTAACAGATGAGAAATACTGCCTTGGAGACACGTTTGAGACTTGAGTAAAGTAAATCTAAACCATCTACTTGCAGGAATTTTTTTTTTTTATTTTTTTTTGCAAAGAGCTGTATTTCAACCCTGAAAAATGTAAGAGACTTCCAATAAAAGACAGTACCTGACTTAGTGAATTTGCCTCTCCTCCTGGGACCTGCAGAGTTACAGTGCTGCAAGCTGCACAAGGACTGGAGTTCTCAAACTAGCAATCGGTATGGCTTTAAGGTCAACCCCCCCCCCCACACCAGGTTACTTTTAATAAGTACAAATTAGCAGACACATGGAGACTGGCACAATGCAAAACCCATCATGTGAGCTAAGAATTTACTTTTGAGACGGCTATACAGAGCAGGATGGGATGCTTGGGAGGCAGAATGGAAAAAGAAAACAATGAATGATACCACTTGAAGTTTGTTCACTTCAGTGAATCTACCCTGAGCAAAACTCAACAGTTAAGGTCCATTAATTTAGTGGGTCTACTCTTGAGTACAGTAGTACCTCGGTTTAAGAACAGCCCTGTTTACAAACTGGTTTACGAACTCTGCAAAACTGGAAGTAGTGTCCTGGTTTGAGAACTTTACCTTGGTATAAGAACGGAATCCAAACGGAAGAGCACCAGTGGCGGGAGGCCTCATTAGGGAAAGTGTGCTTTGTTTAAGAACGGACTTCCAGAATGGATTAAGTTTGTAAACCAAGGTACTACTGTAAAACTGAATTCTACCCAGTGGTTTAAGTTTTCAAAACATCTGAAGTGTAACCATTACTGGGTGTATCCTCATTCCTGCAAGCAAACATGTCTCTAAAATGGCAACAGAATACAGTGGAACCCCGTGTTACGTACGCAAATCATTCCGGGTCACACCACATAACCCAGGCGTACGTAACGCAAACAAACAAACAAAAAAGAAAAAACCCTAAAGTTTGCAGGTTTTTGCACTTCTGCGCACATGCAAAGTGCACAGAACGTTTTTGTGGACCTGCGCACTCCACGGAGGACTTCCAGGTCGCGGATGTGCATAACTCGAATGTACGCAACACGAGGTATGACTATCAACAGTGGTAAAGAATCAGAAGTAGTACTATAGTATTTAGCCATACAGCTGAAAGTGTTAACAATTTAAGCATATGAGAAGGTGAGAGAATGCAGTGAAGAACAGCAGTAGCCTTTCAATGCTATGGATCATTACCTTTGTGCCAAATTACAGGAGGGCCTGTAGGTACATGGCTCTTCAGAATACACTGGTTAAAATTCTCTATTACTACTAATGGCACAGGAATTTTTATAGTCAAACCTCGGTTGTCGAACGTAATCCATTCCGGAAGACCGTTCTGACTTCCGAAACGTTTGATAACTGAAAGCAGAAGCCTCAATACAATACGGCAACTCAAAATGGAAGCCGAGTAGCACGTTTGGCTTCTGAAAATCATTTGGAAACCGGAACAGTTCCAGGTTTTCGGCGTCCGGGAGCCAAAACAGGCGTTCAGGAACAGAGGTTTGACTGTACGGAGAGACATGGATTTGTAAGCACAGTAAATCAGGAATGACTAGGATGATTTCCTTCCTAACACATAAATCAATCTGGAATCTTCCAGCAATGACAGAAGGAAATCATGTTTTGCATGTAGCCCACTGCAATTTCACGATGTCCTCATCTGAACCAGGACTAGCTGCATCCAAGTATAAACCTACCCCCAGTACGCAAAACATTCATTAGTCTCTTCAAATGGGAAAATTGGTTTATTTTTTTTTCCAAAGTAGAGATCTGAAATGCTATGTCATCTATGCAGTCAAGTAAATCGTTCTCATAACTATTCTAAAGGGAATGAGGATCAATCTTCCTAGCAGCAACTTGACTTAAGTAATGTGGATTGGACAGTTGTAAAAAGTTTCTACCTCATGATGGGCATAGATTCTTTCTGTGGCTACAAAATATGGCATAATACAAGCTGACTCAGCAGAGGCTTAGCACCACACGCAAATCTGAAGCACTGGCCATTTTGCTGGACTTGAAGAAGCAGAAATTCTTTTCCTTCATCCATGGAGAATGGTAATCCTGTCCTGAAAGCTAATTGCTGGGTTTTGAATTCTTTGTTTTGTGAACATGGATTCGATTTGTGAAGCTGACCTTTGCATAGCATTCTTTCCCCCCCCCCACACACACACATTTCTGTGCCTTTTTCGCTGTTGTTGACTGAACATTCTCCAAGCAGCATGAGCTTCCAAATAGGAAAAAAGATATATCCAGATTTGGGAAGGAGATGGTGAAGCAACTGGAAAAGCAAAGAGGCAAACATACAGTTTATGCACCTATTTTCAAAAAGGTTTGTCCTCCACTGAAGAAACTGCCAACTTCCTCTTGTCCTTACATCTGTTATTCCAGAGAAATTAAGTGCTTTTTGATTTTTAACAAAACTGTTCACATTATTGCTAAATGTAACGAGAAAATAAAGTCAAAATATGGAATCTGCCCTGGAATCCACATAGTAAACCCATGTCAGTTTCTTTAGAGCAAGCTTGAAGGGCTGGCGTCCTCAAACTGACCACATTCTTCCCAAGCTGAGCAGGGGAAAAAACCCAAGACAACAAAAATATAATCCTTCCAGTCGGTTCCCTGCCCTCTTTTTGTGGCACTGTCAGTCCACATAGAGGGTAAAAAAAAAAAAATAATCCAAAGCGTTCCCCCCCCCCGCTCTTTTCAAATAAATACCCCAAATAAGGTCCAAGTTGCGGATGGTCCAGGGATTTAGGCATGTGAATGGAGAAGCCCTGTGCAGTTGCAGATGGGCAGATTTTGCCAGCTTTTAGTCCAGAGAGATGATGTCAGGAATGTTGCTCCCGCTGCTGCTGGTGATAACTGCCGTCTCGCTCCGGCCTGAGGAGCTAACGCGAGTGCTGCTCTCCTGGTGGCTGGTGGAGGTGATGATGTTGCCGGGGGTTGTGCTTGTCGGCAACGTCGAGGTGAGACTATCCAAAAACATAGGAGGACAGTACTGCTTGAAACAAACAATGGTGCAGATAAGGAAGAGAGACAAAACACACGGGGGGAAAAAGTGCAAGCATCCAAGCTAGAGTAAGCAAAGTTAAGACAAGGTCTATTAATTTACAGTTTTGCAAGGCTCAAAAAGGGTAACTCTGAAATCTCTCCATCAGACAGGCATGCAAAGATTACAAGGAACCTGTCAACTCGGCACATTACTGGCCATCCTTATCGGTAACCTAATCACAAACCATCACAGTGTGCTGCCTTATGGGCCTGCTTAAAAGGGGTGGGAGGGGAAAGACAGGAGAAGCCAATGAAATTAAATGATGAAAGCATTCCTTCAAGAAATTATTCCTACTGCTTCAAGTTTTTAATCCACACCTCGAAGAGGATGTTAAAATGTTCAGTCTCAAATCTTAGATGTGAATGCTACAGAGAACCATGGGAGAGCAGTCACAATAATTTTTTTTAATGCCCCAAATCTAACAATCAGATAGCAGAAGGGTTTCCTCCCTTCACTCACTACATTATTCCAGTTTAAGCAACAAAAAAAGCAAAAGTAAATTATTTGTAATGAATATATTTACCTGTGGGTCAACTGGGATTAAAGAAAGAAAATCCAAACCTAGAAGAAAAAACATTGCATTGAAAGAAGAGGCGTCATGGAGAAATCTCAGTTACATTGTGGTGCAAGGGTTAAGGATGTCGAGAAATGGGAAGACCCAGAATTAATTTTATTTTACCTCTGCCTTCCTGCTCAAGAAGACATAAAAACAAGATGACATGGTTCTCTCTCTTTACCCTTTATCCTCCCATCCTAGGCTGATTTGATTCTTAAGTTGTATCTGCCCCAACTGATACCAGAATTGAGTTCAGAAAAAGAAGCCTTACCAGGTAAATCTGATGAAATACTTGATATTGGTGGGTGATGGAATGGTACAGAGTAGTCCGTTAATGAGGGTGGAATAGCAGAAGGGTCCACTGTGCTCACTCCAGGCACTCGTACAGTAGATGGCTGATACATGAGCACCCTGTGGGTGAAACAGAAGGTGGAATGTCAGAAACAACCCAGCAGTCAGCAGGAAGGTAAGCTGTGCACAGCTGAGCCTTCTCAGACTCCATCATCAGAATACACACAACCAGTGCGGGTCTTCATTGTAAGCATTTTCCTTTTTGTCTCTTCGGATGCTCATCCTGCCAACATGGCCCAAGGCAGGCCAGCAGGACGATTCACGAAATGCATTCTTTAGAACTGCAGTCAAAGAGGATTTTAAAAGCAGAATCCAACCACACAAGCACATAAAAGACGTTACTTCAGAGCAAAACTCCCAACACTGAACTGTGTAGGCCAGGGGTCAGCAACCTTTTTCAGCCGTGGGCTGGTCTACCGTCCCTCAGACCATGTGGTGGGCCAGACTATATTTTTTTGGGGGGGGGGAATGAACGAATTCCTATGCCCCACAAATAACCCAGAGATGCATTTTAAATAAAAGCACACATTCTACTCATGTAAAAACACACTGATTCCCGGACTGTCTGCGGGCCGGATTGAGAAGGCGATTGGGCTGCATCTGGCCACGGGCCTTAGGTTGCCTACCCCTGGTGCAGACAGCAAAATCCATGCCCACTCTGATATGCAGCCCCATAGGTCAAGGTTGTCCTCAGCCTAAAAATGATTAACCACCTCTGTTCTGGAGTATGTGGAGAAGAGCAATCCAAAGAGATCCTCCTGCACTGCGGGAAAAGACCAGATTGTCCAAAAAGCAGCCAGCACCAACTTTGTGTGCCAATAAGAGCACTCCTGATTCATCAGATTGGAAGCCTATGTATCCTGACACCCTGGTTCCCTCAGAGCAAAGCAGGCCTGGGAAACTAGGAAGCAGGTTCCCAATGGGAATTCCAATGGCAGGTTCCCAATGGGAGTCCATGCCCTGGCCAAATCTTGCTTCTAAAAACCTGCCTCCTACTGGACCATAGGGAGATCACACAGTGCACAGATCAGCAGTTGGCAAACCCTGAGGTGTTCTTGTTCTGTGAAGGTGTACAATCTACAGTGGCCAAAACCAGTGTAATCCACACTGCTTGAAGAGAAAGAAAAGGTCAAGAATTTCTATATGAACTACCTTACACACGATTTTGGACTCTGGAGCTAGAACAGCACTTTGTAGAGAGAAAGATTTCCTCTGAAACAGACTAAAGCAATAGCATTTCTTAACTCCTAAACCCAGGGTGGGATTTGATCTGCCTGCAGACGGACTCTTCAAAAATGATTTTTTTCTTGCCTTAACACAGCTAGCTGCGTTTGGGCATCTTTAATCAAACCAAAAATAATCAGAGAAGAGGCTTCCAAGAAAGCAGGGGTAGATGGACCCAGCACAAGCAGGATGTACAAGCAGGAAAGTGAAAACGAAATCTGCCAAGCTGCCAGGATGGGGACTGATAGACAAACAAACCAGGACAGATAGTATTATTCACATGAAAAATTAACCAACCCTTTGGTGGGACTTGCTTGTGTGTCAGACATATATATGCATTTCCTTTTGGGAGGCGCATCTTCCTCTTCATCAGACGAGCTCTCAACTGTGAGGTCAATGACGTCAACTTTCTTTTTGCTGACCTCACTGATTGGCGTGGAGCAGGGCTTGCTGACCATGCTGGAACCTGGAAAGAAAAAGTGCAACGGAGGTGATGTTTACCCTACTGCAAACAAACCAACAAACACACACACACACATACCCCTTGTGGCCAAACTGTTTGAACTGAGTTGATACTCTGCTTTTCTCAATTAAAGGAATGACTTCTGCAATGAGGCCAAGGGAGTGAGGGCATAAAGAATGCCAGATACAAAGTTCAAAGTTCCAGGAAAGTTTCAACCCTTCACTCTTGTCCTTTGCAGCCTATGGGTTCTTTTGTTTATTGATTCTTTCTTTCTCCAGACCTGCTCCTAACAAGAGCTGTTGAATCTAAGAGGAAAACTATATCCAGAGGTAAGTGGATCCAGAGTAAACTATTGTGGAATCCTTGAGATTTTTAAATATAGAATTCTGTCTCATGCCAGTGAGTGTGAATCAGGAGATTACCCTCAACTCACCTGAGGAGTCAGAAAAGAAGGTTGAGGGAGCCTTGGCACAGTTCATGCTGGGGCCCTGGTTGACTTTTTTCCACTGGGCTAGGGAGACTCCATGGAGGAAGAGGGGAACGGCATGTGCCTCCCCTTTTTTTGGGTGTGCTTTCTTGCTTTCCTTTTATACAGCTGCTCAATTATAAACAATTATGGCTCTTTAATTCTCTCAATGAACTGAGCATTGAGGATAGATGCAGAAAAAGGTGCATAATTGCATCATTCTGGCAAGATACACAGGGGTAGCATCCAGGACCCTGATGAAAGGCAGACATTTGGAACGATGGGGAGTTACTATCTGACAAATATATTCCCACGGCTGTACAGGAACTGTTGGGACTGTACCAATGACTCTCTGCAGCCACCTGGTGGCCTGTGAATGTCATTTTTGCTTGGCATTTGATTGCAAATGGGCAGTCATCCACTAGGGAAGACCAGAACTGGGATACTGCTGATAGATGTACTGCTCTGTTCTGCACCTGAGAAGCTGAAGGTCTGGACACACTGACAGGGACTTCCACCAGCAGTTTCCCTTGTTTGTTGAAGTTGGCAGCAGAGCCTAGTGGAGTTGCAGCTAAGCTGTGCTTTGCTGGGTCTCTAGAGGAGTTCCCTTTCTGACTTGGCAGGGCACGGAGGACAGATGCTTCAGAAGTGTAACTCTTCGGAAGCAGGGTTGTTTTGGAAGACTTTGTTCTACAGCACTTCCCTGTTGGTGCCATGAGAAGCAGGGATGAAGCAAGAGAGAAAACAAAAGTTTAGGGGTTTTTGTTTGCCTATGTAGGGATAACGAAGAAAAAGAAATCAAGAACAAGACCAGGGCTTTTTTTCAGCCGGAACTCAGTTCCAGCACCTCTCAGGTGGGCGCCATGCCATTGCCACTATAAGAGAACCAGGGAGATGTTTGTGCTGAGTTCCGGCACCTCTTTTTCTAGAAAAATAGCACTGAGCAGGACTTAACAGATAAGTAACAGGATAAACCGGTGAATGGAGATCTGAAAGAATAGGCCAGGTAGGTATTTGTCCTCTGGAGAGACAAATTTAAAAAATCACAACAAAATCGAAAATTCTTTCCAGTAGCACCTTAGAGACCAACTGAGTTTGTTCTTGGTATGAGCTTTCGTGTGCATGCACACTTCTTCAGATACTCATACCAAGAACAAACTCAGTTGGTCTCTAAGGTGCTACTGGAAAGAATTTTCGATTTTGTTTTGACTATGGCAGACCAACACGGCTACCCACCTGTAACTTAAAAAATCACGCCCAGCTTCTGAGCCAGATAGTGAAGGAACTGGGAGGCAGTTACTGCAAGGAGGCAAAAGTATCTGCTGCCTCTTCTGCAAATAAGAATAACAGTCAGCCTGGATAGGTTCCCATGTCAACTGGGACAGGGGTTTCATGGCCTGAATTCGAAGTTACTTACTTTCTACCTTGGTGCACTGCGGGCTGACAACTTTCAGAGCCTCCTTCTTCGGCCTCATAGGGCACCAGGAACCATCCTCCTGGAATTTGATCTCATCTACATCTGAACATTCGTTCAGAATTTCCATAAAGAGTCTGGAAAAGAGCATTAAACGTTACTACTAGTTTGTGTCCGCTGACTGTTCTGATGGTGTCTTTGAGTGATGGCTGCCTCAGAAACCCCGTCCAAAAGATGCACTACCTGTGTATAAGACGACCCCAAATTTTAAACCTTATTTTAAAACCTCGTCTTATACACGGAAAAATACGGCAATTAGCCTTTGGAACCGTTTGACAGGATCAGGATCCCCTGCAACCCACATTCATAAATTAACTGCATGTCACTTCAATCCTATAAAGCCATTCACAAGACCTCTGATGGGAGCAAACTAAGTCTCAAGCTAGGTCTATAGCCCTCAGGGGCGTAGCAAGGGGGGCGGGCCGCCCCGGATTCCATAATGGAGGGGTGACAAATTATCACAAATTATTTTTTTTTTTTTTTTTTTAAAATGCCTGCTCCGAAGGTCTTATCTTACTATACTAGGGATTATATAGCTATATATGAAATTTCATGCATATCGGTTAATATCTTGACCCTCCTCCACCAAAATAGCTGTTCACTTGGCTGTTTTCCTATGTCATGTCATGAAGGCTGAAATTTCAGTTCAGAGAACACTTACTGTTCCCAACCCTAACCCTGTGGAAAGCCATCTAATTAGACTTTAATTTGATTTTGAGATGTTTTTAGGAGGTAATTTAATTATTGTTTGATTTTATACCAATGTTATGTATCTGATGTTAGCCACCCTGAGCCCGACTTCGGCCGGGGAGGGTGGGATATAAATAAAAGTTTTTATTATTATTACTTGTTATTATTCCTTTGTAAGAAAATATGAAATAACGTAAAACATTTTTGCGGGGGGGATCAATGGGGGGGTTGACAAGAAATTTTCCGCACCAGGTACCACCTGACCTTCCCATGCCTCGGGGGGGGGGTTGACAAAAAAAATTGGCCCCCGGGTACCAATTTACTTTGCTATGCCCCTGATAGCCCTAGAAGCTGGTTGGCAATTTAAAAGGTTATAACCCTTTTATCACATTAGATTTCTATATGCCAAGGGGGTAATGCTAGTGATCTTTTAAGTTGTGATTGAAGCGTAGAGTGTGTCATGGGCTACAAATTCCAAGCTTCAAATGCAGGTTAGTTCCAATTCTTTATGGCTTTACCACAACCAAACACACGCCTCTGGGAAGACACAGTGCTAGCTTACTTCCTAAGCAGCTCCTGCTGTTAATACACTGAATGCAGCAAACTGCTTTTATAGTTCTAAGAGCACTGCTACTGCCACCTGAAAAAGTGAGATACCACCTCCTCGTCTTACCCATCTAAGATGAGACTCTCATATGCAGCTTTCTTGTCATATATCCAGCAGCTTTCTTGTTCATTCGCACACAGGACATATCCAGGTGGGTTTCTTTTCATTCATTTGTAGATTGTCAGCAGCATCAGGTCACTGCAGTAGAAACGGCACGGCAGGGAATTGTCAGCCTCATTTTCCCCAGCTGGAGACCAGGTCACGTAGAAAGTGAAAGGTCAAAGGTAGGGAGGCCGAGAGTGCGAAAGGAAAGGGAGGGGAGGTGAGGTAGAGAGAGCATTGTTAGCGAATGGAATAGGGTGCCGTTATATGGAAAGGACAAAACCAGACAATCCTTGCTTGTTTGTGAAGGTCTGGAGCCTAGACCCTCACATGCATAGCAATCTAAAGTGTGGGTGGGCCTCCCTAGGTAAGGGGCAAACTCCTCATTGATCCACCCCCCCCAAAAAAAGTTACAGCCTCTCAGCTTTCAACTTCCAAAGGACCAAGGGTGCTCAAAAAGTTGTACCGTAACGTAGGGCATTCAAAAGATGATTTTGTTAATTTCAAATTCTAGTTCTTGCTTGGTAGGAAAAATTCCAAAAAGTAAAGGGTGCTAAAAAGTTGTACCGTAACTTGGAAATTCAAAAGATATTTTGTTAATATAATTTAGTTTTGCTTGGTAGGAAAAATGTGGTGGTAAGTAAAATGTGTGTCAAACTGCATAGAAATCATTAAAAATGATTACCAAGTACTTGTAAGTTATATTCTATATTATTATTATTATTATTAAGCATTACTTCACATTTACAGAAGGTACAATTAAAATTTGTTGGTTTTTCCAAAAGGTTTATAAAATTCTTCATAAAATGTAGACTCACCAAGCTAAATATTGTCCAATCACAAAAATGGCAGATTTTAATTCCTCACAAAAACCTATTTTTAAGACCCCTGACTGAAGAAAAAAATTAAACTTCACCTCATAAAATGACACGCCCTAAGCAAGGAAGGAAGTTTTCGTGTTGCGTACAGTGCCACATACAAATTCCACTGGCAGCACTACATGCGTGGACATGAGACTTGCATACTTCACAGATCCCATCAGAGATGTTATGTTAGTGGAGATGGTGATGGAAGTGTAGACATTTGGGTGCCATGATTCAGAATCTTTCCAGCCCTGTATGTGAATGGATCATGTTCCTTTTCTTTGGGCTTAGGAGGGCTCCCACTAACAGTATGTGCGTATTTAGTGTTCAGGCAATTTATAAACCACTTAATATATTAAAGTATCTCTAAGCTGTGTATGGCACGCTCACCCAACAACAACTACTGCTGCTATTAAAAAAAAACCCAGCACAGTAAAACCTTTAAAATTAAAATAAAAACAGTTCTAACAGACATCTTTAGAAGATGTAGTATAAAATCTTATCAGCTTTCTCTTTATAGTTTAGGGGGCTTTGAAATCCACACCAAAACTCAAATTCCACAGAAATATGCAAAGTGTAGCAACTTGCATATATTACTAGTGACATACTTATTTGCATAGTCTACCTCTTATTCTTTATTTTGTTCAGAAAAAATGTATAACCTCTAAACAGTTTACTTAAGACAATAATACTCAGATACAATCAGCAAGTATTTAAAAATGTGACCAAGTTAGGAGTCTGGATAGGCTTGCTGAAATAAAAAGTGTTTTAATCAAAGCAAACAATCTCCCTGTAAGACATCATTCCAAGATATTATCCAACTCTACTTACGGGACACATTAATGATACTCGCAGACTGGTAGTCGCAATTTCACTATCTGGGTCAGCGGTGAGTTTTTCTTTAACTATTATTTTTAAAAAGAAAGGGGGGAGATTTAAAATAAATGCTTTAATATCTTGCTGGACTATAACTTTTAATGTGCAATTCTTGATTACTCAGAAGCTTGAGAGAATTAATATACGGCCTAGCTATTTCAAGAATTTGTAAATTCAACATAAAATGATAATGGCACTGACAAAATTTCAAAGCTGCACATTAGAACTTCTACTGGTTTCCCATCCATAATACAATTGCTATATAAAATCTGTAAGATGAATGCATTTAGAGCATGTTGCTGCGACTTTGCTCTCACACCAACCAGCTGAGACACAGTACAGTGGTACCCCGCAAGACGAATGCCTTGCACAACGAAAAGCTTGCAAAACGAAAGGGTTTTGCGATTTTTTAGTTGACTCCGCGAGACGAATTCGTCTATGGCCGTGCTTCGTAAGACGAATTCGTCTTGCGCAGTACCACTGCAAGCCGGCTGGAGCCGTGCCGCGTTTTCGCTGCAAAGCTGCAGCGAGCGAACAGCAGCGCTGCTGTTCGCTCGCTGCAGCCTTAAAACGCGGAGCGGCTCCGGTGCCGGTCGGAAGGGACACTGGCCGATCGCGCCCGCCATCTTGGGTGGACATGCGCATGTACAGTACATGCGCAGTCCACCCAAGATGGCGGGCGCGATCGGCCGGCGCCCCTTCCGACCGGAGCGCCCCCGGACGCTGCAGCCTTAACCCACACGGCATAGGAACGCAACTTAATTAAATTTTAATGGACGCACATTCCTAGACATGGCAGAAACGGTGCCTTTGAAGATGGCGGGCAATCGACGACTTCCGCCGGCGCCCCCGGACTTTTCCCCCCATAGGAATGCATTAATTAAATTTTAATGCGTTCCTATGGGAAACGGTGCCTCGCAAGACGAAAAGTCTTGCGGAACGAATTAATTTCATCTTGCGAGGCACGACTGTAACTCAGAAAGCTTTATGGCTACACAAGTAACTGAAGATGGGTGTCAGGGGTCAGCAGAGGAGCACAATGAGGGGGTGAGAGGGGTCTTGGATGCTGAGGTTTCCGAGCAGCGCCTTGAGAGTCCAAGCACGTCATGCAATGGCGATGAGCAGGAACAGGATGGCATGGTGGAGGGGCTGTCAGACTCTAGAGAGCCCGAACGCTACCTGAGCAGCCACCTGAGCAGCTCGGGAAAAGGGGGGGAAGTGGCAGCCCCATCGCTTCAACAACGTAGGGGAATCAAACGGAAGGAAGAGAGGAGGAGATTTGGGGTTCCCCCACTTCCAGGATCTGAAAGTGACTGAATGGACGCTAGAACTTTAGCTCTGACTTGTACACAGTTGTATAATAAAGCAATGTAAATAAACAGATCGGGAGTCGAGTGAAGCAACACTACGCCCTGACAATGGGGCCTCCTGCACCCTACTCTGACACTAGCTACCGCCCCTGTCAGTATACAGATTTATGGTCTGATATTGTAAAATGCTACAGGAAGTCAAAATAACACTTTTGATTCCTATTAGATGTCAAAGCAGCCCTTCAAAAAAAAAGAAAAAAGCATTTTCTTCTGCACTCTGGCAATACTTGGCCACATGGGATGCCCAGAACCACCCTGATGAGGAGCCACCCAATTGCTTTTATTAGAAACCTACATCCCATGACAAACATGTAACCGAAGGCAGAAAAACACAAGAATTATCTACTCACTTAGCGCCCGGGAATGATCAGGGTTTCGAATACCTTTCATTTTTAGCCTCTGTAGCAGCATGGCTGAAGTGAGTTGGCGTACAAGATACACAGACATTGAGTAATTCTACAGGAGAGGAAATGTGAAAGAATGAAAAGGTCTTTTTCATAGACAATTGATCTTCAGATAAAAGGTGGTATACAAATCATCATCATCATCAATTTACCTTTCCAATTTCAGATGCCCAGGAAATAGAAATCTGATTTGGCACTGCAGAGGATAGCCTGACTAGAGATGTAATATTCAAGGGGCGCCCAGGCCTCTTTTGCTCAATTCCATTTTTGGGTGGTGGAGCATATCCCTAAAAAACATAGGCACAAAAATCATTTTTCCATTTATATATATATTCTCTTTGGAGACTGCTCAAAAAGTTGCAATTTCTAGTAAATTACAGCACATGCAAACTAAAATTAAACACTAAAGTCCCAATGATTTCAATGGAAGTTAAAACATTTGCCAAGCATCCATTTCTTTCCAGTGAGCCTTACAGCACAATCCTATACATGTTTATTGAGAAGTAAGCCTCAATGGGTTCAGTGGGTCTTATTTCCAAATGTGCATATACGATTGCGGCCTTAGTAACTTAAGTTTGAGGGAGGGAAGAGAGGACTGCATCACTTGTTTATGAAAGAAATTCCCTAAGAAAGTTAGTTTGTTAGTTTACTCGAAGCTTTGCTTTGGGAAATCAAAACTTGGCTACAGCATCACACCTGTAAATAAGTCAGAGAAGGAAATTAGGGGAAATTCCAAGCTGTTAATAAAGGATTTCCAAATCTACTCTGTGAATAATGCACACTGATGCAGCAGCAACCAAGTTTTGTAACTGTATTTGTTCACAGATCCAAATACTAGTTCTTTAGTTCCATAACTTTCATTCTACAGACATTTATGGGTAGAGTTGTGGGGCAGAGGGTATTTGTGTTGAACCAAAGGTGAACTGTTCTGGAAGCTTTGCTAACGCCATGTTGGTAGTCAAGATAACCCCACAATTAATTGGTAGTTGTTACAGCAATGAGCTCAAATATGTTTATATTCATTTCCTTTGATGTAAGCTAATTGGCTTGCTTTGATGTTACCCTTATCTGTGGGGCTTGGGATGCTGGGCTCTAAGCCCAGGAAAGGGCAGCTATCAGTAAGGTTTGGGTACCTGCCACCTATGCCCTCAGATAGTCAGGTTAAATGGTGTACAGTATGCTTCATTGTTGCATACAGACTGCATAAATGTTTGCTTGGGTGCGGACAAAGACATCTCCTTGCTGTGGAGTCTGTCATGCGTCTGCAAAAGCTATGAGAACCGGCACGCTGGTTTGCTGTAAGTCTACACCTTCTTTAATAAAGCACTTGAACAGATCACTCTAGCGTTTTTGACATCCTTTGGTATCCCTGCACCCAAGCACTCCCACGAGCCCTCCTTTTGGCCATTGGATCAAGACGGTATAGCACCCCATTGGCCTGGCAAGTCAGGATTACAAGAAGTTTAAAGCAGATGCGCCATCAAAAATTTCAACAGCTTACCGGCAATGGAAAAAGCTTTCCATTTACTTTTATGCACAAGCTACTAGGGTAGTTATCTTCTTGGGGGCAGCTGGTTTCTGCCAGGCATAACCTGTTTGCAGAAAAGAATATTGTTGAATGGCAGCACATTAAAATGTACTCCATTAAAAAAGGCATTTATACATTTACGTAAATAAGTTGAAGTCACCTCAGCTGAACTTGCACAGTGTAATCCCTTCTGCCTCCTGGCAAAAAGTCCCTGTCACAACAAAAGCAGAAGTTACTTATACAAGTCTAAGGTTACTTTATCGCTTAACAAGTCAACTCCTCATACAACGGTTACCTTCCTAATCCTGATATGTAACTCTACTTTGCTTTCATGAGTTTACGTATCTGCAAGCACACTGAGAGTCCACTATTGATATGGATATACAGAGAGAGGCAGATACACATACACACAAAACTCTATGGACAGCAAAAGATCAAGTGTAGCCATTTCCCATAGACAGCAGCAAGTGAAACTCTGTGAACATATGGCTAGCTTTCATAGTTGCAGAGATAAACCTACAGGAGGGCTGTCAAATATTCTCGATGAGACATCAGAGGAACAGCCACCGAATTCATCAATACTTCCAAGTGTCATCTTTGCTACGTCCATTTACTGTATTTGTGGGGGATGACAAGCTGAAGCCTCAATGGTGTGTTTACGCATCACGAATTAGCACTCACCATATTCATAAAAATTACATGCACCTGAACTTACAGGTTAGCAGCTGTCATAAGTTTATCATATTTCCAATAGGGTTCTCATTTCTGAACCATCTGGCCACTCTCACTGTAACCTTGGAAAACTGTGTTCATTCTACAAGATTAACTGAGATACTACTACAGTGGTGCCCCGCTAGACGAAAATAATTCGTTCTGCGAAAATTTTCGTCTAGCGGGTTTTTCGTCTAGCGAAGCGGCAATGACAGCCGCGCTTTCGCTAGACGAAAAAAAAGACGAAAAATTTTCGTCTTGCAAGGCAGCCCCATAGACTTTTTCGTCTTGCGGAGTAGCCTCCCGCTAGACGAATGCCTTCGTCTAGCGAGTTTTTCGTCTTGCGAGGCACCACTGTATTTTGCTAGGAAGTCATTTTCAGGATTCCAAGTGGTCTGGAATTCTGCCAAAGAAAATTAACCAAATCTGGTATGAGGAAGTTCAGGCTAGACGTTCTGCTATTACCTGGAAATGCAGATTTCTCTGACTTGCTGCGGTGTTAAAGCAAAGATAAAGAACTTCTCCTGGAACCTCTGAATACTGCTCTGTACTGCAGAGGGACACAGAAAAGTTTAGCTTTAATTCACTGACAAACTCCAGAGTCTACAGAAAGCAGTACAGAAACGGGTGCCTTATAACTTTCTCAATTTCACAAAAGCATGACTTTTAAGTAATGCAACTGTAGCTTTCTGGTCTTCCAGATTAAGTGCATAAATCATACTTTTGCATTTAGATGCATTTAAAAGTTCACCTAATGCTATCAGTTCCCCAAGCAACTATACTTCGTACATTTCAGCAGTTTGGCAAGCTAATAACTTTATTGTCGTCTCCAATAAAGCCAGCTTTATTGTCTTGAGAGTTAGCATGCTGTATTTTCTGAGGTAGGTGCACCCCAGCTGCAGACAGTTAAGTGATCTGCACTGCTCACAGCTGAAAAATCCCACTTACCTAAGCTTGTAGGTTTGATTAGAACATCTAGTACATCATAAAAGGGAAGGCTCTTCAGCTGAACATCAGGATGCACAGGTGGAATTGGAGGTGATGGCTGCTGCATCTCAAAGCGAGGCTTTGTGTCCTGGAGCAGCACTGAACTAAGAGGTGAGGATGGGGATTGAGGAGTGACTGATGTAGATGGTATTGGGTGCAGACCAGCAACAGCTAAATCAGGTTCCACGGGAGATGAGCTACTGTCCAAATTGAAGACTGAAGGCTTTAAAGAGGACAAGTCCGAAAGACCTTCTATTGTTCTGGGATATCGTCGCCTGTAGAGTTCTCGGATCTTTATCTGAACTGCTGGGCTGCAGCCATTCTTCAGCAAGTGCAATGCCCTCATTAGGAGGTCATGTTTGCGTCCACTTTTATTACGTCCAGCAAAGCCCAACAGCACTTGTAGTTCAGAGACCCGAAAACTTGATACCATATTCTAAGGGGGAAACAGACAAACAGTGTATCAAACAAGAACTGAGAACACTGAACAAACAGGCACCAACATGTAAAATGAAAAAAAGAGTTGTAAATTGCACTTTAGAGGCTCTTTAGATACTATATCATATATCATACATGGAGACGGCAACAGCAAAGCCTTCATGATTTAGTCTCTTTTACAAGAAACATGACAGCCACATTGTGCAAACATTACCCCCCCCAAAAAAAAACCATGAGTCACCACGTTAACTGTGCTTTGAGTGAAATCTACAACCACAAGGACAGAATTAAAGGGTATCTCATATACAGGGTCAGCTTCCAAAAAGTTGCAGGAAAGCAAGTCAGATCAGCTTTCTGAACATGGAAGTTCTATCTAAGCTAGTTAAGATGGTAGGCCTTATTTCCACTGGTCCATCACAACCATCTAAACCGTTTCTACCTGTAAGCAAAGTTCAAATAGCAAAAGCAAATGACTAGACATTTGTGGTGGCTGCCCCACTGATGTAGAACTTCCTTTCCGTAAAAGATCCATTCAAGCCTAACCTCTAAATGCCTTCTGGAAGCACTCAATGACTTTCCTATTCTAGCCTGCTTTTAACAGCTGGTCTTAAGCAGATATGAAGCATGATGTCTATACTAAATCTAAGCACGATTATGTGAAAATATCACATTCTTCTCTATGCACCTCTGCTGTCTCCTGTGTGTGTTTCAATATCACAATCTCCTTGGGATAGTGAAATGTCTTCCCATTATTTGAGAAGTACCATGAACATGGATGGGACTACAGTCATACCTTGGGATACGATAGCTGCGGGTTGCGTTTTTTCGTGTTGCAAATGTGGCAAACCCGGAAGTGTTTACGTCCGGGTTTCGCCACACAAGCATGCAAAGCAGTCTGCACGCTTTCGCGATATCGCCGCTCGGGTTATAGACTTTTTCAGGGTGCGAATGGCACCCCAGAACGGATCGCGTCCGTAACCCGAGGTACCACTGTACATTAATAAATATTAACAATATTTATCTGGGTTATTTCTTTTCAAAATCTGTTCACTTCCTCAAACCAGTGAGAACAGTGCAGAAGATGAAACAAATGTTTTGATAAAGCTTCTCATTTTTCCTTTATACTTGAAAATTGTTTCTTTCTATCTGTCAACCAAGACGTGAAAGCTCTCTGCACTTTGTGTTTAAAACAAGCTAAATCAGAATCAACACGTTTTAGTTCTGTAGCCAACGTGTTTAGACAGTATTACCAGCTGCCCACATTATAACTGATGCAATAACCACAGGTATCATGACAGTCACCAAACAAAATTTGCATATGATCATTTTTACTCTCACCTCAGTCACAGAGCACAAGAATGGTAATACAGCAATACAGACACAAACATATTCGCAACACCAGCCAGAACCAGTGCTGCACACATAAAGGAATTTTATTATTTATACAGCACCAATGTAGATAATGTTTTAACATAAGCAGAAGACAAGTCATTGCCCCACTTACCATCTCTCAAGTTTGAACAGTGGATGAGAAAAAAGACTTGGGGATTTAAGAAAAGAAAGCAGCAGGAAATGAGTTAAGCTGTAGTGTATAATAATAATAATAATAATAATAATAATAATAATAATAATAATAATAATTTATTATTTATACCCTGCCCATCTGGCTGAGTCACCCCAGCCACTATGGGCAGCTTCCAACAAATATTAAAATACATAGAATCATAGAATCATAGAGTTGGAAGAGACCACAAGGGCCATCCAGTCCAACCCCCTGCCAAGCAGGAAACACCATCAAAGCATTCCTGACAGATGGCTGTCAAGCCTCCGCTTAAAGACCTCCAAAGAAGGAGACTCCACCACACTCCTTGGCAGCAAATTCCACTGTCGAACAGCTCTTACTGTCAGGAAGTTCTTCCTAATGTTTAGGTGGAATCTTCTTTCTTGTAGTTTGAATCCATTGCCCCGTGTCCGCTTCTCTGGAGCAGCAGAAAACAACCTTTCACCCTCCTCTATATGACATCCTTTGATATATTTGAACATGGCTATCATATCACCCCTTAACCTTCTCTTCTCCAGGCTAAACATACCCAGCTCCCTAAGCCGTTCCTCCTTTTGGTTGCCCTCCTCTGGACACGTTCCAGCTTGTCAGTATCCTTCTTGAACTGTGGTGCCCAGAACTGGACACAGTATTCCAGGTGAGGTCTGACCAGAGCGGAATACAGTGGTACTATTACTTCCCTTGATCTAGATGCTATACTCCTATTGATGCAGCCCAGAATTGTGTTGGCTTTTTTAGCTGCTGCATCACACTGTTGACTCCTAGAGAAGGGGCAAAGCTTGCCCCAGTGAACGAGAGAGCTCAGGCCATAATGTAAATTAAACCAGTAGCAGAAGTCAATGTAAGAACACTAATATTTTTCTAGTGCTTTCAAGTGTTCAGAATACTTCACATAAAAAAAAAAATCCAGCAAGGCAATTCACTACAGTATTATTATCCCCCATACTACATGACCTGTAAGCTGTACACTGGCTTCCTCGGCCAATAAAGCAAGATGAGCGCCGCAACCCCAGAGTTGTTCACGACTGGACCTAACGGCCAGGGGTCCCCTTACCTTTATCTTATCCACTATGCTAAAGGTAAAGGGACCCCTGACCATTAGGTCCAGTCGTGTCCACTATGCTACTGGTCTTTAACTGGTGGATTGGGACCCACTACTGGGCCGTGACCTGATCCAAATTGAGTCATGACAGCAACACTACCACCACACAAATGCATCGGGGGAAATAAAGGGGCCCCCAAATACACAGTTGGGTTGAAGACTGGTCCTGGGTCTGAAATAGTTGGCCACTCCTGCACTATGCTACCGGTACATCATGTATCTCATGTATATATAGGGTAGTTGGAGGAAGTGAGCATAATTCTTTGCTTTCTTTGGCGGATCATTTCTATGCACAAACACAACAAACACTTAAAAAATAGTAATAATAATTACATAATAATAATTTCTGTACAGCAGGAAACATTAAGAATTTATGCTTCCTAAACAGTTTTAGTTTAAGACTAATTTCCCCATTCCCACTTTTCCGATTCAGCAGACGCAGATGAAAATGGTAGTTCATTTTTTGTGTACTGTATTGTTCTTATAGTCTTTCCAGTCCCACAGGTGCTTGCAGTGCTTTATTTTCTTCTATGAAAAAAAGTTTTAAAAGCAAGAGACATTGGCTGCTATGACAGTTTTCAGAATTGGCAGAGGTTTTGAAGTTATATTGTAGAATTAAGCAAATATGCAACATCAAATGAAACAAAGATTTAACAATAGCTGTGCAGGTTGCTTAGCCTCAAGAGGAAGCACTATTGCTTTCTACAAGTCTTTTATAAATACAACTATGTAAAAACAGAAGATTCTGAACATTACTACAACTTGAAATGAATATGTTGTGCTTTTGCACAACCATTAATAGCTTGCATAATTGGGAGTCACTTTGCTTCCGAATGGAAAATCTTGTCCAACAGTTCCTGATCATCATAATAATATTGAGGACTAAACACTCCATCAGGATTTCTATATTTTGAGTTGGTTACATGCTGACCTTTCTTGGTCACCACAGGATGACTGGCAGTCATAGCAACAGTTCCACATGACAATATGGCGTCATGTAGGTGTCATGTTAATTAATGAGCTGGCATGACCAGTTTGCTTCAAAAAGAGATACTCCTAAATTCCATTTGTAGCAACATCTACCAGGCATGGAAAGCCAGGACACATCTGAGGATTGAGGGATGGCTCTTAATCCTTTCCTCTGAGGCATGGTTAGCAACTTCTCTTTTTCTCAAACTGAAAACAAGCTTCTTTGCTGAGGCAATTTGTAGGATGTTAGCTGTTGACCCCAGGCAGTAAGAAATAATGGCCCTACAGTTTGAACAGGTTGTTTCAGCAGCTCTTGTTTTATATTGTTGTGATGATGGATATGATTTGAAAACTGAGTTATTCTACCCCACCCAAGGATTGCATGTGATAACAGGTGGGCACTATTTTTTTTTAAAGAAATTAGACAGACGCCTTTACTCTCTCCAACAGCTCCCTGCATTTGTCACCTGAGTCAGAAACTGAGACATTTGAAGTAGCCCACCAATAAGTACCAACCTCTGAGGAACTTATTTCCAGACCAATAGATTCAACTGCAGAGTGGCAATTGAATTGAAACTTAACTTGAGAACTTAAACCGTTGCCCCACTCTAATAACTCTTCTCTATTTTATTGTATTTCAAATATATTAAGCCACCTCAAGTATTTTAGTTGGTAAGGTAAAAATGCTTCAAAATAAATGAACAAACCCCATGTTTGGGGATTCTCAATCTACTTCAAGCAAGCCTGCAAAAGAACTTGGTACTCTTAAGGAGAATGGAACCTTGGAATCACATCACACTCTCAAGTGTCCTGCTGGCACAGGAAGAGTAGTTAGAGAACACAGGAATCTTATCCTTTCAAATTCATCCTATTTGCATCAGGAGACTCAAAGTGAGATTATATCCTAACTACCCATCACATTATATTCTATTATTACCCAATAATAAGCACTTTTAAAAAAAGTTTATACAACTATTATGTACTTATTCCATAGTATATTATGTACATTTGCATTGTTTTGTTTTAGAAACAAGCCATGGCCCATTAAATGTTGCATTTTGTTTTTAATATTAATTAAATACTTGGTTAAGGTGGTTCTAAACAAAAGGGATCTGTTTACTTTAGTGTAATCCACAGGGTGCACTTGTCAACTTCATACTGTAGGAATGCCATGTTTAGTAACCTCAATTAACCCATCTCAATTATCCAAGAATTTTCGTTCCTTTCAATATTTTATACTCTACTTGTTTCTTTCTGGCCTGCTCAGTTGTTTTAGCCTTTTAGTTTCAAGTAGTCACTTCATACAAATGATGTAACCAAGGGACATTTAAAATGAGGACGGACTTTATGGGCTAATTTAAGAATGTAAATGGTGTTTGAAACTATCTTCTATACAAATTTCAGAATCCTTTCTGAAATTTGTATTCAGTTCACATTAAGCTAGTTTTATTACTGAAATAATTAATACTATTAAGGTTCTAGCTCTGTGTGTGCAGTTTTATTTTTAGAAGAACATTGTGTGCTTTTCATAATTTGGGGTATTCTTACTTGTAAGTTAGAAGCTGCCGAGATAGCTTTCTGTTGTTTCTTAGCTATATATCTTGTTCATCTTAAAGGGCGATGTTTTCTTAAAGGGGTCACCATGTTTGTGTCTGTAAAACAAAAAAATAGTAGGAAGACATAGTAGCTGGCGAATGGCTACAGAGGTTTGCTGTTTGAGGCTTTAATTCCAATGTTTACCAAACATTTTGGTAAAACAAAATTGAAGAGAAAGGGGTCAGGGCTAGGATGGCAAACTCAAGATGAGCAGGGGCTGGTTATGTGATCAGTCAAAAAAAGAATGAGATTGATCTGTCTGAAATAATACATAGTGCTCAATAACTGGAAAACAGGGGACGCGAGTGGCGCTGTGGGTTAAACCACAGAGCCTAGGGCTTGCTGATCAGAAGGTCGGCGGTTCGAATCCCCACGATGGGGTGAGCTCCCGTTGCTCGGTCCCTGCTCCTGCCAACCTAGCAGTTCGAAAGCACAAATTGCAAGTAGAGAAATAGGTACCACTGCGGCAGGAAGGTAAACGGCGTTTCCGTGTGCTGGCCACATGACCCGGAAGCTGTACGCCGGCTCCCTCGGCCAGTAAAGCGAGATGAGCACCGCAAACCCAGAGCCGTCCACAACTGGACCTAGCAGTCAGGGGTCCCTTTACCTATACCTAACTGGAAAACAAATGACATTTTGAATTATAGTAAGCCTGCAATTTATGCAGGAGTTATGTTCTGGGGATAGCACCTAAAGCCAAAATTGTGTTCTGGGGATAGCTACCTAAAGCCAAAATTGGGTGCAATGGTGGGTGGGACTGCAAGTTTCTCCCCCTGGACGCCTGTCCCACTTTGATTTTTTAAAAATTTTCTTGCCAAGCGCATAAAGCTGAATGTGCATGTAAAAAGGGTGAAGTTGCGAATGTACTGTACTATAATTTCACAGCAGCACAGTGGCGGCCTGCAAGGCCTTGCAGAGGTGATAAGAGTGATGACAGTAGCAGCAGCAGCCTGCGGGAACTCATGACAGCGGCGAGAGGCAGCATCAGCAGCAGTGGCAGCCTGTGAGGACTCACAGCAGGGATAGGTGGCGGCAGTGGCCTGCTAGGCCTCGTGGCGGCAATGGAAAGCGGTGGCAGTAATGGCAGCAGTTTGCAAGGCCTCACGGAAGTAATGTTAATGTTAAATGATGGCAGTAATGGTGGCGGCCTCCAAGGCCTCACAGCAGTGACAGGATTTGGCAGCAGAGGCAACAGTGGCCTGCATGTCCTCGCGGCACAGGCCTGCGGGGACTTGCTGCAGTGACAGGAGATGACAGCAGTAGCGGCATCCTGCGAGGTCTCATGGCGAAACAAGCAGTTGGGCTTGCAAGGCCTCACCATGGTGGCAAGAAATGGCAGTGGCCTGCAAGTCCTCCTGGCGGTAGTGGGAGCTGGTGGCAGAAGCTGTGGAAGCCTGCCTCAGCGAGGCCTTGCAGGCCACCTCTGCTTCTGCCACCGCAAGGCCTTGCAGGCCACCGCTGCTTTTGCCACTGCCACAAGGTCATGCAGGCCACCACTACTGCCGCCATCATGACAAGGCCTCACAGGCTGCCACTGCTTCTACCGCCATGGCCCACTGCCGTGGCGAGGCTTCGCAAGCTACTGATTGTGCCACTGCTGCCGCTGCTTCTGCCACCTAGCAGGTCTACTGGCAGTCCAGCAGTCCCAGATTATTTGTATACACTATGACTCATCATACTTTGAAATGTCTTAAATACTACCATTCAGCAGCCAAGGCCAAAATCAAGTCTCATTTTAATACATTTTGGCTTTCCTGCTGATGAAAGTGACCCTGAGGTGACTGACAATATCATCAGTTTTAGACCCTTAAGTAGTAGCAGTTGCCAGGACATTGTCCTGTTCACCCCTGCATGGTTCCTTTTTTATTTCAGATATATCACCATGTTTAGCGATATTGAAAACCAGTTATCGCCCAGTCCTAGCCTGAAAATAAAAGGCATCTTCCTAGTACAAAGATTAAATCCCTTAAGATTAAAAAGAAATACAGAGCTCAGAATAAAGTCCTTGAGTGAAGATAATTCAGCATTATGCAGACAGTGCAATGTCACTAATGCAAGCTCCTGTGGGATACAAGGAATGCTCAGATAATCACAAGACTGTTTTCATGGACATGTTTGTACAGATGCACAGTTCTGGATAGCAAACATTAACCACTTATCTCCAACAGGAGTTTTTATTCTCTCCTTATGCAACAACAACAAAAATTGGCACTTGTTGCTACACAGTGGTTCCCAGCAACACTGTTATTAGGAGCTGTAACCTGCAGGTGCATCAGTACAAATATGCTGACTATTCTGCAAGAGATGTTATCTTTTGTCTTAAAACATGTACAAAGTGCGCGCAGAATACATAATTTGCTTCAATATACAAGAGGGTGAATCTGAAAATGTCTGCAATCTGAGAACATCACTCCGCAGCCCAGCCTTCTTCTGACCTCCACCAGCCAAAAATAAGTGAGGTATTTATATGGTCAGTTACTGCTAAATAGGTAAAAAAATCAGCTTAATTTACAGAGGAGGAGGCAAGTTATTTCCCCAATGTAAGCAGTTGTTGTTGTTGTTGGTATATCCCACCTTCTTCCCTGATAGGAACTCAAGGCGTCTTACAGCTAAAATAGAAACAAGCTAAACACAAAAAATGAATCATTTAAAACAATTAAACATTTTTATATATTATAATACACAGAATATCACAGGAAGGGTGGTACTTCAACAAAATACTATGAAGTGGAGTGCTAATCAGTAACTATGAAGAGGCAAACACAAGCAATGAAGTACAGAATGTATCACCTCCTTCCACGCTTCTAAGAACTTCTGCTGTTAAAATAAGCTGGTGCTGACATAGTTGACACAATCAACAGAATAAATCTGAATCAATGAAATGTTTTGCATATTTAAAGCTCTGTGGGATACATATTTCAGAAGGGGAAGAAATCACTTGATAGAATTTTCAGACAACAAATAAAAGCAATGGTACAATACATACGGGCAGAATTGTATTGTATCTATAACCTTTACATCCTTCCTGAAGTTTCTTAGATTAGCCTTATCTCAAACTTTCCAAAAACTAAACCTCAAATACTAATGTTTCATCAGGTATATCTTAGCAGACAATGAAATCATCAAGGGCAGGAAAACTATCTGATGCAAGAACACAGTCTTTCAAATCATCTTTATGCTTCTTTCACCCCCCCCCCAATGCCCCACTTATATATACACAAAGTGTCCTGGATGTCCCGAAGAACACTATACCCATTGGCTCCTCTCAGATGCCAACCCTAAGGTTACAGCTGCGGTGGCAAAGTTTTGTGCTGTCGCTATTAAGCTTCGGTCCGCACAATTAGGTGGCTCCTGAATCTTCTTTCAATTTACTCTATTTTTCGGTCCATAAGACATTCCAGACCATAAGACGCACCTTTTTTAATTTTGATTTTAATTCTCTTAAAGCAATATATTTTAGTTTTAAGATGGCCAACCCCTTTTAGATCAAATCTCAGATCAATTTTAAATTGCATTTATTATTGATTCTGTATATGTCTTTGTGTGTGTGTGTGTCGGTCGTCGACCGTAATAAAGAATTATTATTATTATTATTATTATTATTATTATTATTATTATTATTATACACAAATTCAGTGCAAACTATTTTTTATTCAACACATTTTTAAAAATATTCCAAAATAAGTATTTATAACAGTTTCTCAAATTCAGTCTACTCCAGCTCAAGAAACAAATCCAGATAAAATTTATTCAGTCATACAGGATGTGGTATAAGATCCAAAATACATTTTAATGAGGTTAAACTTATGATCTTGCCACAATCCATGTGTGTTATTTTGTACCACAAACTCCTAAACTATAGGTAATCAATTGCCTGTTTTGGACAATGTCATAATACTTCTGAAGGAGCCGGGTCAAAGTCTGGGGGGGGCAGGGGGCTACTCCTGGATCCATCTCTGTCACTAGCAGACCAGGTAACCTGAGTTGCTAGAACTGCCTTCTATTCTACCAGCTTCAGGTGAAGACAGCTATAGAATCATACGAGTTGGAAGAGACCACAAGGGCCATCCAGTCGAACCCCCTGCTATGGCTGCTTCTGGACCAGGACAGCCTGATCATTGCCATCCATGTGCTGGCAAGCTCCAGACTGGACTGCTGTAGTGTACCCTATGTGAACTGGTCCCCAGGTTGCTCAACTGCTCCCTGGGGCAGAATATTACCATCATTTTGTGTCACTGCTGAAAGCACTGGCTGAGTTAGCTACCAGGCTGGTGTACAAGTCCTATACAGTTTGTGATCAACATACTGTACTTAAAACATCACCTCACCTCTTGTATACCCAACCAGTATTTGCTCTGCAGGAGAGGGGCTCTTCAAGATACCATCTCATCAGGAGGCCTATTCTGTGTCAGAATAGGACCTTTAGTATGGTGGCACATACCATTTGGAACACCCTCCCATTATCTACCTTCTTTGCTGTCTTTTCATTGCCTATTGAGGAACTTAAGACTTCCAATAAATCTTTTGAATGAAGAATTTTTTCCTCCCAGTTGTATCTGTATTGGATTGAATATATATTGTTAAATTGCTTCTGTATGTTTTATGGGAACCTATTCTTTTTTTTTTTAATGAAGGCTTTCTGATTTGTTGAGAAAAATATATTGTGGTCATGGGTCCCCAAATTATAAACAAACACAAGAGCCCAATGTTATATATTTTTAACTAGATTTAAGTCCTTATGAAGTAATGATGCTTTCACACAAATAAATATAATAGCTTAGTAGCTGAAGACTTGGCATGGGATCGGGTGCTGTCTGCAGAGCCGATTTTTGTAGGAAAACAAAAGCAGGCAAGAAATATTTTCAAAGGGTGGGAAATGGATGAATAGGAGGATGACACAGAAAAAGAAAGCAGAAAGTGCAATGTTTAGAGTGGTTGCAACTGATCTTGGCTCAAGTGGTTGCCAAACCTAGAAGGAATTGAAGGGGTGAATGGACATTTAAGAAAGAAAAAAAAGGCAATAAAGTAGAGAATTCAAGAGGGATGTGCATATAATAGTTTGACCCTGAAATGTGGGATTAAAAAAAAGATCTACCTACATGAAATGTCAGGGCGAGGAAGAAAAGCAGTATTCACAGGAGAAAAGGAACAGCTTTGCAAGGGCAAAATTCAAGGATTAGAACAAGCAGATCAGAGAGGGTGCAGAAAGAGGCACTGCAAACCCTGTCACATGAAAAAAGAAGAAATGCAGCGGGAGATGAGCTACATTCAAAGGAGCTGGGAAAGAGGAGAGATGCAAAGATGGAAGAGGGGGGGGCCGTGATTTCGGCGATAGGGCGCCAACCAAACCTTGCAAAGAGAGAGAGAGAAAGAGAGAGAGAGAGATGCCGAAGGGAAGGGTGGAAGAGAGAAACATGAAACCACATGAGCGATCAGGGGGAAACCACGAGTGGCTTCGAGACCCAAAGGCGCGCTTTGTTGTGCCTAGAGATGGTGGTTGTCTGCGAGGGAAGCATGCGAACCCCGCTCAACACAGGATGCTCTTTTAGAGTCGGGGTCGTTCGCAGAGGAGACAAAGAGGCTTAAGCCAGAGAGGGAGGATTAGAGAGAGCGGGGGGGGGGTGCGCGTTTGAAATAAAATGGGGGGGGGGGGAGGAGGAACCAAGGCAGATCGTTAAAAAGAGACTTATTTTAGGGGAGGAGGGAAAGCCATCTAGGCTACCAAAACTGGGGCGGGAGGGGAGGGGAAGAAACGGGAGTGAAACCGGATTCCAAGGAAGAAAAAGGCGCGAGCCTCCCGCAAGCCCCTTCACTCCGAAGTGTTCTTTCCCCAGCCCGGCGGGACTCCGCTCTCCCCGAGCAGATGCCCTTTCACGCCGCGAGTTGCGAGCCCGTTAACAGTCCGCTGAGGCGGCTGGAGGCGTGGAAATAACACGAGAAAAAGGAGGCCAGCGCGGGCTTGCCTGGCGAAGGGCCACCTCCCGCGTGGGGAAGGGGAGGGAGAGAGGCGGTCCCGGGGGACGGAGGGATGATGCTTGCCGGGCGGGAGGGAGGGAGGGAGGCAGGGGAGGCCGGCCTAAGCCGTTCAAGGACCGGGAAGCGTCGGCCCGGGAGGGGCCCCGAGAGAAGGGCCGCGGAGAGCGCGCCGCCAACCCCGCCGCCGCCGCCGCCATCGGCTTCTCCTCACCCTCAGCTCCTCGAAATCCGCCATTTTCTACCCGCCGCCTGGCTCAGCCTCGGCCGCCGCCGCCGCCGCCACCATCCTGCACGCTCCGAGCGGCCCCCGCCTCCTCCTCTGGCGGCACCACGGCCGGCGCGTGACGTGGGAGGCGGGGCCACGCCCCTCCTGCTGTGATGGTTGGGGAGGGGGCGAGGCTCCGAGGGGGAATCGCGGTCCGTGAGGAAGAGTGTTGTTACACAAGCCGGCGCTGTTTTCCCGCCCGTTTAGCCGAGTCCACTTCTCTGCGTGGGGAGGGGGAGCACAAAGGCCCGTCATTAAACCCCTCTGATACTAGTTGGGAGAACCCTCCCGAGTAAAAGCCCCGTCCGAAGCACGTCCTCGCAAAGGTTTCTGGGAGCTGTAGTTCACTCCCTTAACGGAGGGGTTTCCCTCACAGCAACAAAACGCTTACGATTGAGAACCTCTATACCATACCGGACGGTTCTTCAGGCAAGGCTGAGGCTCTATATATACCAGTTAAACAATTCATAAAGAGCAGTATGGAAATCACATACAGTCACATAAATATTCCTGATCTATGCTATTTATTTATTCTTACACAGTTCAGGTTTTCAAACAACCTGGACTTATTATGTAGTTTTCTCAATCTGGACACATAACTGATTCGTAATGACATTATCATACAATAACTTAGTTAACAAAACATTTTGCTTTTTCTTGTATTGCAACAGAGTAGCAAACTGAAATTTTCAGGGCACTTTGACCCCATAAACCCTTTTCCCTGAGAAGCTTCAGAGGGCTGCATTCATTGGTTGTCATACTCACAATAGACCCACTGAAAGTGATGGACGTGACTAAAATCCAGTATTTAAATGTGTTTACTCTGAGTAAAACTTTGTCCTGTTTTTCTGCTAAAACACCAAAATGACTTCCAATCTCCCACAAGCAAATATTAAAACTCAAGCAATGCAAAACCTTGAAAAACCAATAAATTAAGAATACATTAATAAGCAAACAATCCTTAGAGCCACCGCCCTCCCCCCCACCCCCCTTTATCTACTAATGTGCCAAGTTTTCAACAGAAACCCCTTTCCCCCCCCTTGGAAATTACTCCGAAATAAATTCCACTGTGGTTGTGCCATGTGCACACATTACCAGCTTAAAGTGCAATTTTATCTCAAAGTAGATCAAAGCTGATTTTTTTTGGGGGGGGGGGAAGGAATGCATCAATACATATTATTTCATAAGAAAGGAAAGCCGAAATAAGGAAATTTGGCTAATACTGTGCATACGCTGCTTCCCAAATCAGCTGGGGAGTGTACTGGATGCAGAGCAAACAGGAGTATACATAACAGAGTTTACTCACAGGTAAGAGTGCACAGGATTCAGCCACAGTTTTATAGTACCCCCTCAAAGATTACATGCCACAATTATACCCAAAGCCTTTCTAGTTTTCCATGACTCTCTTCTTTACATCTGTATAGGACTTTGTAGCTATTGTTTTTGCTCACCTCAAATGTAAGTGGCTTTAGTAGCGTTTTATTTTACTATACTACCTTTTAATGTTCTGAAACACCGTCCTAACCTTCCACGGATTCCTTCCTTTATCTTTCTTCTCATCCTTTTTGTTTCAGTAGACCTGGAGTTGGAAGAAAAGACAGTTAAAGAAAAGGCATCACCCCTAACAGCCTTCCTCCATTTTCTCTGGGAAGGAGCCATTAAACAAGTAGCAGAGACTCGCAGGTATGAATTACCATTGGAAAGAGAGAATACATACCTTGTTTCTCAAAAAACCTCTGATCAGATTTTTTGGAAACTGAAGGCAAACCCTCCCAGCCTGTTAACCTCTAAATATGCACTTGCAGGTGTTAACTATTTAAAGATTTTATTCCTTGAGTTGTTACAGGTGGCTCTTGATTAACATCTGGCATGACTTGCCATGAGGCTTAACTAAGTAAAATAATGTAATATGTGTATTTGGAGACCCTGTAATTTGTAGGGAACATTAACTGCCTACCATATTTTCAATATGATGTCCTATGAGAGCCAGTATGGTGTATAGTGGTTAAGAGCGGTAGACTTGTAATCTGGTGAACCGGGTTTGCGCCTCTGCTCCTCCACATGCAGCTGCTGGGTGACCTTGGGCTAGTCACACTTCTCTGAAGTCTCTCAGCCCCACTCACCTCACAGAGTGTTTGTTGTGGGGGAGGAAGGGAAAGGAGAATGTTAGCCGCTTTGAGACTCCTTCGGGTAGTGATAAAGTGGGATATCAAATCCAAACTCCTCCTCCTCCTCCTCCTTCTATTTGGAATGGAGCAGCAACCTAAATTATAGATATCATATGATTATCTAAGGGACGTGGGTGGTGCTGTGGTCTAAACCACTGAGCTTAGGGCTTGCCGATCAGAAGGTCAGCAGTTCGAATCCCCGCAACGGGGTGAGCTCCCATTGCTTGCTCCCTGCTCCTGCCAACCTAGCAGTTCAAAAGCATGCAGTGCAAGTAGATAAATAGGTACCACTCTGGCGGGAAGGTAAATGGTGTTTCCATGCGCTGCTCTGGTTTGCCAGAAACGGCTTAGACATGCTGGCCACATGTCATGCTGACCCAGAAGCTGTCTGCAGACAAACACCAGCTCCCTCGGCCTATAGAGCGAGATGAGCACCGCAACCCCAGACCTAACGATCAGGGGTACCTTTATCTTTAAGTACAAACCTGAGTAACATGTATACTCAGAAGTAAGTGCCAATTGAGCCCCGCCCACTAAGCATGCTTAGGATTACTGCCTAATGTTTGCTTTTGCTTAATAATACAAGTACAAAGGTGTTATAAGGGGGGGGGGGAACTGCTCCTTTTTCCCTTAGAGCCCGTATAGAGTCCTTATGTAGGTTCTGTATCGGTAGGAGAAAATAACAGAGGCCAACCAGAGAATATTGAGAAGCAAAGCAGCTAGTAAGCCTGATCTAGCGAGTTTTTCATCTAGCGAGGCATTCGTCTAGTGGGGCACCACTGTGTGTGTATGTATGTATGTATGTGTGTGTATATGTATATGTATATATATATATATATATATATATATATATATATATATATGACCTTAGAATCACTATAACAAAAGGGAAGAGCAGGAATCAGTGTGATACACTAATCTGTGGGATAGTCTTCCACACAACAGGGACCCCACCCCTTTATTCTTACAACCCCTGCAAGGTAGGTCTGGTATAAGTGAGCTTCATGGCTCAGTGGTGATTAGATCCTGGATTTACCCAGGTTTACTCTGACACGCTAAGCACTACACCACACTGACCTAGCAACCCCAGCCTCTGGTTGTGCTGCCAATGTTCTTTCTAGTGAAAAACCTACCAGTTCTGAGTCTTTTTTTCACCCATATTGTATGCCAAGCGAGCATTGTGTAACACAGTTGACAAATGCCAACTTCCAGTAGTACTTATGCACATTTAACCTCAATACAATTGTTTTCACATATTAAATTGTTCTTAGCTGTTTGTATATATATTGTTGTTGTTCAGTCGTTCAGTCGTGTCCGACTCTTCGTGACCCCATGGACCAGAGCACGCCAGGCACGCCTATCCTTCACTGCCTCTCGCAGTTTGGCCAAACTCATGTTAGTAGCTTCGAGAACACTGTCCAACCATCTCATCCTCTGTCGTCCCCTTCTCCTTGTGCCCTCCATCTTTCCCAACATCAGGGTCTTTTCTAGGGAGTCTTCTCTTCTCATGAGGTGGCCAAAGTACTGGAGCCTCAACTTCAGGATCTGTCCTTCTAGTGAGCACTCAGGGCTGATTTCTTTGAGAATGGATAGGTTTGATCTTTTGCAGTCCATGGGACTCTCAAGAGTCTCCTCCAGCACCATAATTCAAAAGCATCAATTCTTCGGCGATCAGCCTTCTTTATGGTCCAGCTCTCACTTCCGTACATTACTACTGGGAAAACCATAGCTTTAACTATACGGACCTTTGTCGGCAAGGTGATGTCTTTGCTTTTTAAGATGCTGTCTAGGTTTGTCATTGCTTTTCTCCCAAGAAGCAGGCGTCTTCTAATTTCGTGACTGCTGTCACCATCTTGTATATATATATACTATATACTATTTTAAACTATTTTCATATAAGGAATTAAAAGAAATGTGGATACTTTTACTGTGCTATCACATCAAGGCATTTTATGGAAAGTGATTCATAAATGGAAGTAAATGAACAAAGCAGTTCTCCCTAAAATACCGTAGTTACAAGGCACTTCCTAATACAGTATGTATTTATTTAAAGAAATCTCTCTTTCTTCTTCAGCCATAACAGGAGAAAACCACCACTGTATAGAAGGCTGCACAGGAATGTAAGACAGGCAAGACTCCATAGGAAAACCTTTTGAAACATGGTATCATGGATTAGTGGGAGAAATCAATGCTTTCACAGTCAAGTTTTGTGGTGTAGTAGTTATGAGTTGGATTAGGACAGGGATCAGCAAACTTTTTCAGCAGGGGGCTGGTCCACTGTCCCTCAGACCTTTGTGGGGGCTGGACTATATTTTGGGAAAAAAAATATGAACGAATTCCTATGCCCCACAAATAACCCAGAGATGCATTTTAAATAAAAGCACACATTCTACTCATGTAAAAACACACTGATTCCTGGACCGTCTGTGGGCCGGATTGAGAAGGCGATTGGGCTGGATCCAGCCCCCGGGCCTTATTTTGCCTATCCATGGATTAGGATATGGGAGAGAAGAGATTGAATCCCCACTAAATCATGACGTTCAGAGTCTGGGTGGTTGTGAGGCTAAAATGAGGGGGCAGGAGAATTGTGGTACTTCACCTGGAGCTCTTTGAAGCAAAGGTAGGATATAAATGTAATAACAATAAAAAATTGTTTTCAGCCCAAGCACACACACCTATGTGCGCACAGCGTGAAGTAGAGCATAGAATCATAGAACTGTCGAGTTGGAAGCTGCAATGCATGTATGACCTCAGCTAGATCATACATGACAGACGACTTCTGCTTAAAAACCTGCAATGAAGGAGAGTCTCTGTAACCTCCCGAGGAAGTCCATTCCACTGTTGAACAGCTCTTACTGTCAGGAAGTTCTTCCTGTTGTTGAGTTGGAATCTCCTTTCTTGTAACTTGAAGCCCTTGCTTTGGGTTCAACCCTCCCAGAGCAGAAGAAAATAAGTTTGCTCCCTCTTCCATGTGACAGCCCTTAAGATATTTGAAGATGGCTATCATATCTCCTCTCAGCCTCCTCTGTTCCAGGCTAAACATACACAGCTCCTTCAACCATTCCTCATAAGGCTTAGTTTCCAGACCCTTCATCACATTTTTTGCCCTCCTCTGCACATGTTCCAATTTCCAGTCCTTCTTAAATTGTGGTGCCCAGCACAGTATTCCAGGTGTTGTGTGACCAAGGCAGAATAGAGCGGGACTATTGCTTCCCTTGATCTGGATACTATACTTCTGTCGATGCCGCCTAGAAAAGAAGTATTGAAGTTGTTGTTTTTTTACTTCTTTTTTACTGCTGCATCACACTGTAGACTCATGTTTAAGCTTACATTTAGGGAACATTAAATGTGCACTTAAAAGCACACGACTCCCTACTTCCAAATCCCGGGGGTTTTATAGCTTTGCCCCCCTCGCAGAGGTACAATTCTTAGCACCCTTAACGAACTACAGTTCCCAGGATTCTTTGCGGGGAAGTCATGTGCTTCAAATGCTCCCTCTCTGCCTTCCAACCTTGTCCAACTCATGATTGGTCAGTTTTTCCATCCCGCCCTCCACCTCTAGGCCGCCTGCTTCTTATTGGCTGAGCCGTGGTATGTTGCGGGGTGCTGAATGGTTGTACTCTTTACACCTCGGGAAAGACGCCGCCAAGGCCGCGGAGCTTCGTGTGTTGCCTCATAAAAACCCCGAAAGGAGAATAGGAGCGCTTTTCTCTCGCGTCCGAAATGGAGCTAACCTACCAAACGTTGAAATCTACTTATCAGGCCAAAGAGGCGGTGAGTGTAAAGTTAGCCGTCGTGTTTCGCTGCCCCCCTCCGTTACTATGGTAACCCCCAGCGCTTGGTCTCTGCGCATGCGTCAGGTGAACTGGAACGCGCACGCGCAGTAACGCTGCCCCAGGATGGAGGGTTTCTGAGTCTCGAAGAGGGAGCAAAAGTTTTTGGGTGTTGGCAATATTGACATTTAAACAGCCTGAATAATACACACACAAACATATAATTATTCAAGATTTTTAAATGTATATATAAATGTATAAAATCTTTAAACCGCCCTGGGATGAAGGGTTATTCTTCATTTATATGAATAATAATAATAATAAACGTTAATGGGAGGAGAGAAAGTGATGATGAAGCAGGAGAGTGGTTTTAATAATTGGTATTCTGCTTTTCCAATGGCAAATGCTGAGCTCAAAGCAGCTCTCAGTAATCGAAACAGCATCATTTCTTCATTCTTGGTGGTCGTGGGGAGCCGGGAGGGTCTTTCCAAGGGGAAACCGCTGTAAGAACATAAGAAAATAAGGTCCCAGCTGGATCAGGCCAGGGGCCCAACTTAGTCTACGATCTTGATCTTGTAGTGGCCGACTGGATGCCTTTGGGAAACCAGCAAGAAGGACTTGTGCTCATGAGCAACCCTCCCCTCCTGTGGTCCCCAGCAACTGGTATTCAGAAGCATTGCTGCTTCCCAACTGTGAAGCCCCTAGACTGTAGCCATTGTGACTTGTAGTTATCAGTAGCCCTCTCTTCCATGGATTTGTCTCGTCTCCTTAAAGCCATCCAAGTTAGTGGCTATCGCTGCCTCTGTAGGAGTGGGTTCCATAGTTTAATGCACCGTGTGAAAAATCTATTTCATTTATCTTTAATCTTCCAACATTCAGCTAAATTGTCTTTCTGTGGCAGAGTGCATGCTTCATTAAATTTTTCTCTTTACTGATTCACACTCCTGCCTTTCAGGGCAAAATCTATAGGAACATAAGAATCTGCCTTACACCGAGTTAGGACATTGACTCACCTAGTTCAGTATTGTTTACACAGACTGGCTGTGGCTCACCAGGGTTTCAGAGAAGATTCCCTCCCAGTCCTACCTGGAGATGCAGGGATTGAATCTGGGGCCTTCTGCATGCAAAGCAGATGTACTGCCAGTGCGTTATTAACTTTCCGCTAAATAGCAATGCAGGAAACTCCCTTATAGTGAATTGGATCATTGGTCCAATGATCTAATTCATTGTCAACACTGGGTGGCAGCAGTTCTCCAGGGTTTGGGACAGGTTTCACTCACAGCTGTACCTGGAGATGCCATTGGAAATTGAACCTGGGGTGTTTTGCATGCAGAGCAGATGTTCTGCTGTTGTGCTACAGCTCCCCCCCCCCAAAGAAATCCTGGTGACTTATAATATCAGTAACAAAATAAGAATTGGCGTCTGTTGGAGTGTGCCTCCAGGGGTAGAATCATAGAGTTGTAAGAGACCACAAGGGCCATCCAGTCCAACCCCCTGCCAAGCAGGAAACACCATCAAAGCATTCCTGACAGATGGCTGTCAAGCCTCCGCTTAAAGACCTCCAAAGAAGGAGACTCCACCACACTCCTTGGCAGCAAATTCCACTGTCGAACAGCTCTTACTGTCAGGAAGTTCTTCCTAATGTTTAGGTGGAATCTTCTTTCTTGTAGTTTGAATCCATTGCCCCGTGTCCGCTTCTCTGGAGCAGCAGAAAACAACCTTTCACCCTCCTCTATATGACATCCTTTTATATATTTGAACATGGCTATCATATCACCCCTTAACCTTCTCTTCTCCAGGCTAAACATACCCAGCTCCCTAAGCCGTTCCTCATAAGGCATCGTTTCCAGGCCTTTGACCATTTTGGTTGCCCTCCTCTGGACACGTTCCAGCTTGTCAGTATCCTTCTTGAACTGTGGTGCCCAGAACTGGACACAGTATTCCAGGTGAGGTCTGACCAGAGCGGAATACAGTGGTACTATTACTTCCCTTGATCTAGATGCCAAAGCACTGCGTTAGCAGCACCAAAGGGACCTCCCCAGGACAGAAGCCTGGACAGTGGGTCTGGAGGTCCTGGGCTGCCCATACAACTAGACCTCCCTATCATGCTCGCTGATGTGGGCCAAAGAAAAGCAGAGCAATACATTTGGCACCACCTTGGCTGCAGGAGTTACTGAAAGGAGGCATTAACAGGCATACAAGGCGCCATCCAACTGTCTCAGGGACTCCGCTTCAGATTTGCGTAGGATTTACTCCTTAAGCATTTTCTTCTCCCAAAGATGTCCCACAAGGTAGTGGAGTTTTCGGATCAGAGTTTTCCTTTTCCTAGATGAGCTACCTTCCCAGGTTGAGGAGACCCTTCAGCCCCTCACTTCCCTCTACAGCACACACAGAAACCGCCTTCTTGACAACTGGGCCCACTATTGGTCTCGTCCACTCAATCAGCTGGAGCCTGTCTTTAGGGGAAGTCCCTAACTCACCAACGGTTTGAGACCCATAAGCTACCCTCCGCTGGTTTAGCTGGTATCAGAAAGGTATTAAAACAGAATCTGAGTTGACATAGATGTAGTAATACTTGCTCACAGAGAGCCTTGAAAGACAAAAAATGGTATTCATGGCATGTCTAAAAATTGCAAAAAAAGAGAGATTTGGGGCAGGGGGCACCCCTCCCCCCCCGTTCTGCAACCACAGTGCCACTACTGAAAAGGCCATGTCCCTGATAGCTTTGCCTGCTGCCAGTTGTGAATTGGGCTGAAATGATTTGGTTTTAAGCAGCATCATTTGTTAACTGGAATTCTTCTGTGAGACATTTGTGGTAAAGTTTCCTTGAAAGGTAGCTTAGCACCCTTACCCCATTACTGACCGGTCCCTGCTACAGAGACTTGTTGTGGGGCGGAGGTGTTCAAGGGCCTGGGATTACTCTTGTAGATGTTGAGGCTCAATAGCTGACTTGAGTTTTATGTGAATTTACGACTGGCTCTACAGATTGCCAACATGCTGCACGTGTGCCCGTTCCCCCTGGTGAAATTAGGCTTGAAAGAAGCATTCTCTTGTAGCCAGTATGATAGGTTGTGCTGTGTGCTTGGTTGTGTGGTGTGTATGTATATGGTGCCCGGAACATTTCTCTCCGGTTTGCAGATAGCCCCCCCCCCCCCCGTTGGCAATGTCATTGTCTAAACCAGCCTTTCTCAACCTAGGGTCCCCATATGTTTTTGGGTTACACCTCCCATCATCCCTAGGTAGCCGGACCAGTGGTCAGGGATGATGGCAGTTGTAGGCGAAAGACATCTGGGGACCCAAGGTGGATAAAGGCTAGTCTAGACTCTAGAACATGCATTGGAACCTTTTGCATTGTTTTCAGCTGATTGAAATTATGTGAAAATAGTTCCTTGAAGTTCATTAAGTATGAAAATCGCTGGCTTCCCATACCCCCAGTCTCCAATCAGCTAGAAAATGATTGGGATCCCCCTGCCCACATTATCTGACATTGGTGACTATTGACTGGGTAGTGTGCAAAATCCCATTGATGCAGTCAGTTTGTGTGCATTCTTCAGGACTACCTGTGATTGTACACAGTCTCTAGTAGATATGTGCATTCATCAGTCTGGTTGCATTGGCTCAGACTTATATGCATGATGAATTTGAGAGCAAGAGAGAATGCACATTGAGAGAAAGAAACTAATGTGTAGTTTGGATGCACAAGTGGAAGTGTGGACCTTAAATTAAGCAAAGTTCCCCCCCCCCCCCGCCTTGAATAAAAGACAGTTTGACCAACTTTTAGGACCTGTTCATCCAAAATGTAGGTGAATATTAACACATCACTGCATGGTTAGTGCATGTGATGCTGTTTGCTTTCTTTTGGATTGGCTAATCAGATGTTTTATGGGATGCCAGAGCCCTATTTAAAGATGGGAAGGCAGCACCAAATTCTCCAAGGGCTATGTTAAGTGCAGAACAAAGCAGGTCTGATCATCACAACTTCATCTCATTTAAAATAAGCAGAGCACCACCAGCATTTTTTTTTAAAAGAACCTTGAGGAATTATCTGATCGTAATATTAAAACTTTGATTGCATGCTAATTCATCTTTTGGCAGCTGCAGCAAAAACTATGTGTGGCATTTTAAGAAATGAATAATGTACTCTGTAAGCATTGCCGCTAATTAGGGAAGCACTTTTAGCATTTAAAACCATCTCCTGTTTAAGTGCCTTAAGCTTTTATTAATTGTATGGACCAAAAACCCTTTATAGTAATTGAAAATTTAATTACATCCATTTTTTTTGTTCTAGGAATGGGAGCTTATTAAACTTTAAACACTTAAACATCTATTGAAATACCAATGGCTGTAAAGATGGTGGCATTCTACATACCAATTAAAGAAGCGAGCGTAAATCGCTATAAACCTAAACTGAATTTTAAGTAATGTTTTGCTCGTTAAGTGCTTCTATTCTTTCACACATGTACAGGATTTCCGCCACTTCCGTGGTAACCATTGGCAATGTCTGTCTTTGGCAGGCCTACGTTAGTGCTGGCCTTTTTTAAAAAAAAAACAACACCTTAAATATTGTTCTCGGTGTTACGCTCCTGCCCCAGTACCTGATGACAGCAGCTCTTATATGAGAGTCAAGAAGAGATCTTTATTCACGGCACAGGCTCAGCAACGATAAGTGGGTCCAAGGTACGCAAACATGGCAAGAGATGCAGGGCCAAACAGAAGCAACCATGATAACCCAACGGTTGCCATACCCATACTGGAAAGCAGAGTGAGCTCACTCGATGGACTCTCTTGCCTTACGGATCTGCTGTGCTTCAAATGTGCGTCCGATCTCTACTACCGTACAGACAGAGGTGGCACCTGGGTCTTGGCAACGAGGCTGTTCAGACTCCAGCTGCCTTCTCCTGCTCAGTTCTTTCCCCATTTCTGACGTGATTCTGCAGGAAGGGCGATCAAGAGAGTTGGCAGAGCTGCTTCTCCCCAACATCTGGTGTCATGAAGCTCCATTTTCCATTCCTTGCAGCCAGCCTCCCACTTCTCCTCCTCCTCCTCCTCCTCCTCCTCCTCTGTCTGGGACTGCCAAACCATCCTGATGGAAGTGAGAGGCCCGTGACACTCAGAATAATTAATAGGAATTGTGCAGATCACGTATGGAAGAGATCTGGGCTACAAGGCAGGCTGTGTGTTTTCTCAAATGGGGAGTAGTTGTCCCTTCTTTATCTCAAAATCCTAGGAGTGGAACTTTATATATTAATAATAATAATAATAATAATAATAATAATAATAAATCTTTAATACAGTCAAAGACCAGCAAGAAAATTGTACAGTTCAATTCATATAATTGGTATCTGCTTAATAAAATTACAATTAAAATTTTGCAGATTTTTAAAAGTTTTATAGAATTTTTATGGATGGATCTTAACCACCTGTCGACATTCCTGCAGTAGTCCTACGGTAGTTCGACTAGGGTATCAGTCACTGGTATTTGCTGTCATCACAGTGCATCTTATTCTTGTCGCTATGTAGCAAAATTTTTCAACAATCCTAGTGGTCTCTATGTCTTTGTCAGCTAAAAGATATCTGGTGTAGGCTTCCTCTGATCGACTGGGCTGTTTCACCAAGAGCGGTTCGATCTGTTCTTTCCTTGAGTCGCGATACAGTGGGCAATATAAAAGGACATGCCCAGTGGATTCGATCTCATTGCCCTCACAAGGGCATAGTCTTTGGTTAATCGGGGTCTTGTTATATATTTGATTCTGTTTATGAGTTACTTCCCATAACATACCTCCAAGTGATTTCACGGTAAAAACGTTGACGATAAAAGCAATTGAATGTAAAAGCTATTTAAAAGATTGGGTCGTATCCAAAACTGCTGTTCCTCTAATGCAGCAGACCTCTGCTTGCACAGCGGAACTTTTCTGTCCTCTCCTCTGCCCCGCAGCCTCCTGTATATCCTCAGCATCTGCTGCCTCTGTGCACCCTCAACATCTGGAGCAGATTTTGAGGGTGCACACAGGGGGGAAGAGAGGAAGGGGGAGTCCCACTGCATGAGTGGAACTGTGCGCGTTCATGCACAGATGGAATGGGCAGCCTCCTTGTGGGGCAGGTGATTCTGTTGCATCCTTTTCTGTGGCTGGGTGCTTTGAGCTCCTGGTAGCTTATTTCTTTATTGCCAGCCTTTTTTTTTTTTGCAGCACACTAGTGAGCTCTCCTAGCATAGTTTCAGAATTACCGTATTACTCACATTGAATAAAGTACAAGACAAATACTTATTTTGAAAAATGCACAGAATGGAAAAAAATAGCTTTCTGTCCTGGGCCACTAGATGGCTCTCTGGTTCCTCTGGAAAAGCCAGATTCCAGTAGATGAGCTAATGATTATTTTTTTTAAAAAAAATGATGAACGTTTTTCACTGTCAAATAGCGCGGCTGACACTTGCTTCATGTAGACTATAATTACTGTAAATCTTGCACTTTTGCCGTAGAATCCTACACACATTAGCTCACTTAGTGGGCTTACTCCCAAGTAGTGGTGTATAGGACTGCAACCTTACTTTGTGTGTAAATCCCATCAATTGTAAATGGGAGCTGCATGTGTAAAACTGGTGGGATGTGTCTTTGAGCTCTGGTAATGTCTCTTCCTTGCCTGGATGGAAGATAGAGAGGGTTGTGTGAGTATGGGCAGAAAAAAAATCTACTGTACAAGTAGACTTAGTTGGTCTCTAAGGTGCTACTGGAAGGATTTTTTGATTTTTTGATTTTATATTTTGTTTTGACTATGGCAGACGAACACGGCTACCTACCTGTTACTGTACAAGTGTTAAATTTACATCCACTGCCCCACCTGCCATAATTGCCTAGCAAATAATGTGTCCATCAGGCTAAAAAAAGTTATCCATTGCTGCTTCAGAGTCTCATAAGCTGCATGGATGGACACATGACAGAGCCCTGGTTCCAGGAAATTTTGATTAAAGATTCAGTAATGGCTATGCTTTTCTGGAAACCACAGGAAGGGAGAGTTGCTCCTGTGCTCAGGTACTGCTTGCAGGTGTCCGACAGGAATCTGGTTGGCCACTGTGAGAACTGGATGCTGGACCAGATGGGCCACTGGCTTCATCCAGCAGGTGGTTCTTATGTTCTTTCTCAACAGCGATAGACTTATACAAGCAGATCATATTCTAAAGCTTCCTCTTTTTATTTGCAGGAAGAGATGCGATCAGAAGCCCGTCGGAAAAACCTCCTCATTCTGATTTTACATTATTTAACGGATGAAGGGTATGTTTTCTTTTTGCTTGCCAGCAAATATTCATGGGTTGTTTTATTTTTTTTTACTGATCTGTTTTTCTTGTTCAGTAAAAAAAAAGTAGGTTAGGAAAGAGATAACCCTAAATAATTGCAAACTTTGTTTCCTTTCTGGCTGCGTAGTAAAGCCTGTAGAGTTCTACTGGGCTTTCTTCCAGGTATACTATAGGCTGGCATCCTCTGTAAATTTGTGTTCTAGAGAAAGACTTAATATTTGGAAAGCTTTTTCTGCTTAGTCAGCTGGAGGGGATTCTTGCACTCGACAGGCAAACGACCTAATTACATGCTTTGTTTGGCTGTCCTGTTGAAACTGTCACCACACTGATGGGTTGTTAAAATGTGGGAGATGATTTTCCAGCAACAGGTATTCAGAAGCATTGTTGCGTCTAACTGTGTGGAGGCAGAACATAGCCATCATGGTTAATAGCCATTGATAGCCCTCTCCTCCTTGTGTTTGTCTAAACCTCTTCTGTCAGGAAACCCCCTCCCCAAGGCAGGTAGCATCCCTGGAGAGCTTGCAGTACAGGGAACCGCCCCCTCTGTTCACCAGTTCGTCATCCCCCTCCTCTGCAGGAAGCGACCATTCCTCCAGTGGGGAGGGGGAGTTAGAGGCAGGAAGTCGGCGCAGGGGCTGTGAAGGGATGGCAGAGCCTGAGCACCAAGGGGAAAGCGGGGAACAGGGACAGTTTCCCGCGCCCCGAGTTCGCAGACAGGAAAGACGTGGAAGGGGGAGGCGGGGGTTCAGGATCCCGCGCCTCTTTTGCTGGACAAAGAACCGGAAGAGTTCATTCCCGGACTCTGCAGAGGGATGAGATGGACGTTTGCACTTTTGCTCCACTGTAAATATCTGCACAATAAAGAACTTAGTTTTTAGAAGTTCTGCTTTCGGCTGATTTCTCATGAGCAACCACTGAACGTCCTTACATCTTCTAAAGCAGTGTTTTTCAACCTTTTTTGGGCAAAGGCACACTTGTTTCATGAAAAAAATCACGAGGCACACCACCATTAGAAAATGTTAAAAAAATTAACTCTGTGCCTATATTGACTATATATAAAGTAATTCTCTTGAATTTTTCAATTTTTCCCACGGCACACCAGGCAACATCTCGCGGCACACTAGTGTGCCGCGGAACAGTGGTTGAAAAACACTGTTCTAAAGCCATCTAGGTTGGTGTCAGTCACTGCCTCCCATGGAAGTGAGTTTTTTTAAGGTTTCATTTTTTTAAATGTTTTTATATATGCTGGAAGCCTCCCAGGGTGGCTGGGGCAACCCAGTCAGATGGTCGGGGTACAAACAATACATTATTATTATTAGAGAATGAGTAATACTGCCGCTTGAAAATACAGTCATACCTCGGGTTGTGCGTTTTCAGGTTGCGCTCTGCGCCAAACCCAGAAGTACTGGGACGGGTTACTTCTGGGTTTCGTCACATGCGCAGAAGCGCAAAATGACGTCGTGCGCAGAAGTGCCAAGTCGTGTCACACGTGTGCGCAGATGCGGCGCTGCGGTTTACGAACGTGCCTCCCGCACAGATCACGTTCGCAACCCGAGATATGACTGTATAACTCTCAGGGAAGGAGTGTTTGCCATGTGATGAGAGGTCTGGATGACTGCTATCACATGATGACTGTCATTGAAAGGACCTTGTGTTCCATAAGAACATACAGGTGAAACTCAAAAAATTATAATATCTTGGAAAAGTCCATTTATGTAAGCAATTGTTTTCATTAGCTACTGGAGTTTAATATATGAGATAGACTCATGACATGCAAAGCGAGATATGTCAAGCCTTTGCTTGCTATAATTGTGATGATTATGGCGTACAGCTGATGAAAACCCCAAAGTTGAAATTGTTAATTTGGGGTTCTCATCAGCTGTACGCCATAATCATCACAATTATAACAAATAAAGGCTTGACATATCTCGCTTTGCATGTCATGAGTCTATCTCATATATTAGTTTCACCTTTTAAGTTGAATTACTGAAAGAAATGAACCTTTCCATGATATTCTAATTTTTCGAGTTTCACCTGTATATATAGCTAATAAATATTTAAAATGCCAGTATCAGGATGGGGTAGAAAGCAGGAGGCAAGGGGTCCGTGGTCCCTGTGGCACTATTTTGGTAACTCCAGGAATAGGCTATAATGCCATCAGTTGGAGGAGCACACAAAATAGTGGCTATTGGGTAGAGCTGTTTACCCAGTGGCAGCTTTGGGGTTGGAGCCACTTGGAAAGACCAACATCAGAGATGATGATGATGATGATGATGATGATGATGTAGTACTTAACAGCTTCAGTGATGATGCAATGATCCTGGTCCTGTTTTATGTTCCCATTCCCCCTTCCAGCCTCTTTTTGTATAAAATGTTTTGGTTTTTACCCCCTACAGCGTTATAACAATTGAATAAACTGAACCCCTAAATCTGTAATTCCCAGTTATGTCGATGCTGCAAACGCATTGGAGCAAGAATCGAAGCTGGGCTTGCGGCGCTTTGAAGTTTGCGACAATGTTGACCTTGAGACTATTTTGATGGAATACGAAAGCTACTACTATGTCAAATTCCAGAAGTACCCAAAGATTACCAAAAAAGCCTTAGACACCAGTATGTGGCTAATTTCCAGAATAAATGTGTGTGGGGTTTTTTTTCCTTTTCAGATTTTAAATCCAGATTTTGTTATTACCGCTAGTATTTAAATTTTCCTTTGACACCAATAGCGTGCTGGTGTGTTGGTAGCTTTCCTCCCCGCTTTACCCTCATAACAGGCCTGTGAGGTAGGTTAAACTGAGAGAATGTGACTGGCCCCCCAAATCACCCCAGTGAACTTTATGGCTAAGTGGGGATTTGAACTCCCAGACCCCAGTCTGACACCCAACCACTGTGCCACACTGGCTTTCCAAAGCTGGTTTCTGTGTGCATATCACTTGCTGGATTCAGAGCTGTGGGTGCAAACTGGATACAAATTGGAATGCTGATAGCTGCTCTACATTCTGCATTAAAGGTGCTTACCTTTAAAGCCCTAAACAGCCTCGGCCCAGTATACCTGAAGGAGCGTCTCCACCTCCACCGTTCAGCCCGGACACTGAGATCCAGCTCCGAGGGCCTTCTGGCCATTCCCTCACTGCGAAAGTGAGGTTACAGGGAACCAGGCAGAGGGCCTTCCCAATTCACTGCTTGGGAAGTTATCCTGTGCAAACCTTTCTGAGATGAAGGGATGCTTTGTAAGGGCCTCACCAGGCATATGTGTGGTTTCCTTTTGCTTCATTGGGGTTGGAGTAGAACCTCCCAGTCAGTTGTGTTCCATGTTGTTGCATGCATGTTTAAAACATATAATACATACAGTAACTATAACCAGCTACATTTCCATGCAGTATTATATGGATATATGAATAATATTATTGTCCTTATATATATGTGATTCTTAGTAACCTACTGTATTCTGTAGAAACTCATTCCAGGTGTCATTATATTTATCCAAACAAAGTCTACGTCTGTAAGCAATCCTTTCATATGATGTGGGTGTTGTCGTGTCATCAACCATTGATTAAAGGGGATCATGTATTCTTCCAGTTCATCAATACCAGTCTCTTGTAGAATCCATTTTCGTTGTCCAGTTGTCAGCTTCCATTATAGGGAAGAACAACTTGTGTCAGAGCAAAGAGTAGATCACTGTGCAGGGCAAGCTTCAGCGTGCTTAACTTTGTGGCTGAATTGTGGCTCTCGACTATATACATTATTTTATTTAAAAGAAAGGCAAGTTCTCTCTCTCTTCTCTTTCCCCCCAACAAACAGCAGATAACAAATCAAGAGTTGGAGGAAAACAAAAAAGGTAAGAGAAATGGCTGCCATGAGGACACCATTGGTAGTAAAAAAGATTTTTCTTAGCCATGCAATCACAACATTATTTATTCCTGATGGGTGCATTCCAGGAGTAGGCAGGGCCAGACCTAAAGTGGGTGGTGCCAAACACAAAATTGCACCTCTTTAAGAAGAGTTTGGATTTGATATCCCGCTTTATCACTACCCGAAGGAGTCTCAAAGCGGCTAACATTCTCCTTTCCCTTCCTCCCCCACAACAAACACTCTGTGAGGTGAGTGGGGCTGAGAGACTTCAAAGAAGTGTGACTAGCCCAAGGTCACCCAGCAGCTGCATGTGGAGGAGCGGGGACGCGAACCCAGGTTCACCAGATTACGAGTCCACCACTCTTAACCACTACACCACACTGACTCTCTAAAGATAAAGGACCCCTGGACGCTTAAGTCTAGTCAAAGGCAACTATGGGGTTGCGGCTCTCATCTCGCTTTCAGGCTGAGGGAGCTGGCGTTTGTCCACAGACAGCTTTCCGGGTCATGTGGCCAGCATGACTAAACCGCTTCTGGCGCAACAGGACACCGTGGCGGAAGCCAGTGCACATAGAAATGCCGTTTACCTTCCCACCACAGAGGTACCTTTAGCATAGGACACACCCTTGGCAGAGGCACAGACAGTCATAGTGCCAACACACACACCCACACACCCACACACACACCCACACACACACTGCTCCTGCTTAACTACATCACAAAGTGTGTTGCACTGAGTATGAAAAGAGCCCATTCCAGTCTGTCAGGGTCTCCCATGTACTGGAGCAGGGGTCAGCAAACTTTTTCAGCAGGGGGCCGGTCCAATGTCCCTCAGACCTTGTGAGGGGCCGGACTATATTTTGAAAAAAAAAAAATGAACAAATTCCTATGCCCCACAAATAACACAGAGATGCATTTTAAATAAAAGCACACATTCCAGTCATGTAAAAACACGCTGATTCCTGGACCACCCATGGGCCGTATTTAGAAGGCGATTGGGCCGGATCCAGCCCCCGGGCCTTAGTTTGCCTACCCATGTACTGAAGGGTGGGTGCCCAGGGAGAGGGTGGAGCTTGAGCTGGGAGAGGGGGTGTGGCCTGCCAGGAGTGCCAGGAGTTAGATGGGGAAATCCCATCCTTACTTTAGTCCTTCACCATATCAAGACAGGTTGTAAACCTGACCCTTCCTGAAAGTTTTTCTTTTTTTGTTGTTCTAGGGCAACAAGCAGCACATGTCGTAATCTTCCTAAGATTCACCCAGCAAGTCAGAGGCCAGTTTCAAAAAGTATTTCTCGTAGGACAATCGAGCCAAAACATTCCATCAAGGATAGTCCTAAAGAGGTTGAGATTCCTTTTTTATATCCTCCTCCCGCCCCCGTTTTGTAAATTTGGGGAGTGCAGTGCGCTTAGCAATAGGATACAGCAACCGGTAGATTACTGGGGCTGCTAAAACCTTTATAGGAGGTTTTGTCTAAAAGTATTGGGGAGGTAGAAGGATGATTAAAACTATGGACATCCTGGGACAACCACAGACTGAAATCTGCTTAATAGACATTCCGTCTCCCCAGCAAACTTTGGGAACAAGTGCTGGAAGGATGGCGACAGCTTTGTAGACAGATAATTGCCCATATCCTCACCAAATCACAACTCCCCAAGCTTATTGGGTGTAAGCATTTCAAACAAACAACCAGATAACTGGAATAAGACTAGACTGGATGCCTTAAATATATTGCTGGATTGTATACAAGATATGCCATAACAAAGGAAGTGAAAACTTGATTATTTATCTCTTAATTGCAGCAAGGGTTGTTCTTGCCCAATATTGGAAAAGCTCTATTGTCCCATCTGTTGGGGAATGGTTATTTAAATCATTAGAAATTGCTCATATGAGTAAGCTAAAAGAGATGGTGTATAGAAATGAAATGGACAAGCTGTATACACAGTGTTTTCTAAATGACAGCTTTTTGTTCTTTATTGGAAAAAAACAATTACGGATTAGGGAGTCTTGATATATTTTCATTTACAGAGAGAGTGAGAATATGTGAATATATTTGCATAATTAGAAGGGAGGTTCTTTGGGGATTGCCATTACTACAGTTAAACTAGACTATAACCAATATGTGTTTCTACTATAGATATACTCTCTGTATTCCAAAACTATTCTGAGATTGTTGGTTAATCTGGCTTGGATGAAAAGAGAGAGAAAAGTGTATGGAGCTGGATCAGTTTCAAGAGTTACTGCTGCTAAACTTGTATCTGTGGCAACAATGGCTGGTTTGCACGTCACATTAAACCATAGTTTAAAACAAACCATGGTTCAGTGTGAACAAGCAGTGTGCAGACCCACATTGCCCAAAAGGTTCCCCTGCCCTTGCTGCTTCCACGCCACAGGCAAAACAAGCCAGAGTGATTATTTTCAGCTGCCTCCTCCCTGCTCTTCAGGGGTGTCTTACTGAGCAAAGTTGAATATTGAGCATTGCTGCATTTTCTCATTTCCTGCACTGGGCTCAACAGGAAGCAAAGGCAGAGATCAGCACCGTTGTGTGCTAGCAGCAACCATCATGGATGTTACAAACCCCAATAGAACCCATTGGTTGCGCTGGGGATGCCAAGCACAGATAATTGTGGGAGTTTCTCAAACATGCCTGCTTGGAAACCTCTTGTAATTTCAAAATTGGTCTGTGTTTGTGTTTGTTTTCTGTAGGAGAGTGAAGATGCTTTTGCCCGAGTGCCATCTGAGTTTGGTTTAAATGTGTCTGCAATCCAGAAAGGAAGTGGAGAAGGCACTCATCCTAGGAGGGTTAGTCAGAAGCCTCAGAGCATGCATGGATTGTTACTATACAGTAAGAGTGTTTGGGTGTCTGAAGGTGGAAACCTTACAGCAGCCTTCCCTAAATTGGTGCCCTACAGATGGTTTGGGGCAGCCCCACCTCCACCCGTTGTTCCAGTGGCTTCCCTACTGGACTGGCTTCTTACATTTTGGTTCCCTGTCCAACATCTCTTGTGTTCCAGGCTGAAGACCTGCCATGGGCTTCAGGGTCCGGTAAACACTATTTATTTCTCCTGTAGGGCCAAATCATTGACTTTCGTGGGATGATCCAGGATGCTATCAAAGGAGCATCAAATGAAATTGCTGTGAACAGCCTTAACTGCAATCCAGATCCTTCGGTGAGTGATGTTCTTTCCGCCTAGTAAAATAAAAGTTGAGAAGTAGTAAGTGTCTCATACGTGTGGAGGAAAAACTTAAAACACGTTGCAGAGTTCCCCAAAGTAGACCAGAGGCAATAGTACTTCACCCAGCAGAGCTTTTACTGGTGCTGAAGGCAAATGAGCAGAATGGTCACGATTCCAAATACAATCAGGAATGGCACAGTCCATAAGAGATCCAGTTGCAGCACTTACAATAAAACTTAACAAGAACTTATAATAAGTCTAAAACCTTAACACTAAGCATACTATGTACAGAACAGCACACAGAACAAAAGAGATTCAGAAAGAGAAAGTGAGACCCAGGCTCCTCCTGGCCAATCAGCAGAATAGAGATAAGAGAACCAGTTCAAACCAGCTATACTCAGCTTCCAGAAGGTATAACCCAAACAACTCATAACCCTTCTGCCTGCTTCTCTCACACAGAGAAGCTTCTACTAGCTTCTAGAATCCTCTTGTATTAATCAGAATAGAAAAGATCTCTACACATCAGATCAGTGCTTTCTGCACTAAGAAATGCAAACTGATAATAAGTATCTCGTAAATCCAACTGGGAAGAAAAGTCTTTTGGAGTGGCCTTTGGACTTGCATGTATCATCCTCTCTCCTCTCCTCGACATGCATAGATGGTGACGTCCAAACTGGAAGTTCTTTTGGCTGTTCAAATATAATAGCACCTTAGATCCTGGGTAGGATGCAGTATCTCCTCCTATCCACAGTATCTCCCAATTTGGACTTTACCTTGATATTTGGTGGAGGAACTGTGTGGGGAGAGCGTGAGGACTGGAAAACGCTGCATTTGCACAGGGATAGAGCTGGGGCTGGGGAAGACAGTTTGAACAGGACTTAATATGGAAAAAAAACAACGTATTCCAAAAATGACGTTGCATATTTAAAACTTTCACATACTTAATTTAACGTTTTGCAGCCCCTCAAAATAACTGAAACAATATTTTTTTGCCTGGTATATTTCAGGCACGTCCAACTTCCTAGAGACTGCAATCTACTCACAGTATAAAAAGACCGGCTGTGATCTACCCATTGTCATTGCCAGGAGTTGTTGAGCTTTTTTTGGGGAGGGGAGGGTTGACCAAAGTTGTTGTTGTTGTTCTTGTACTTCAGGCATAGGCAAACTCAGCCCTCCATATATTTTGGGACTACAACTCCCATCATCCCTGACCACTGGTCCTGTTAGCTACGGATCATGGGAGTTGTAGTCCCAAAACATCTGGAGGGCCGAGTTTGGGGATGCCTGTTGTACTTCATGCCGCAATCAACCTGGGACACCCCCGTGACCGACCTATTGGACATGCCTGCTATACTGTATTTAGATTGCGTGTACATGTGGTTTTTTTTTTGTAGGAACGGTTATTAAAACCTCTGGGCGCCTTTATTGGGATGACTGGTGAAATGAGAGAGCTTGCGACGGTTGTGAGCAGGGTAAGACCGAACCTTGTTTCTTTTCAGTCCTGGAATATATGCTGAACCTAGTCGGTCAAGGAATTAATCCTCCGCTTTTCCGCATTTCTGTACCCGACGTCAGGATAGGGGAACAGGAGGAAAGTCTATGAATAACCACATTCTGGACACAGCCCAGCAGGAGAGTCCCCTGTGAAAGCCCCAACCTTCACTCTTCTAGCACAGCTTCCACCCGCTGCAGGGGGGTCCATGCAAGCGACTTCCCTGCTGGGTTGTGCTCTTTGTGTATGCACAGGAGGCGAGACTTGATGCTCTGCAGAAGGGGTGGGGAACCCTTTTCAGATTGAGGGCTTAGTTCACATCTGGGCAGCTTTCTGGGGCTGGGGTGGGGCTAGAGGTGAAAATGGGCAAAGCAACAAGTGAAAATGTTAACTTTCTACAGCAAACTAGTTCTACAGCAAACGCGGGTGGCGCTGTGTTCTAAACCACAGAGCTTAGGGCTTGTCGATCAGAAGGTCGGTGGTTCGAATCCCCGCAACGGGGTGAGCTCCCATTTTCGGTCCCTGCTCCTGCCAACCTAGCAGTTCGAAAGAATGTCAAAGTGCAAGTAGATAAATAGGCACCGCTCCGGCGGGAAGGTAAACGGCGTTTCCGTGCACTGCTCTGGTTTGCCAGAACAGGCTTAGTCATGCTGGCCACATGACCCGGAAGCTGTACGCCAGCTGCCTCAAGCCAGTAAAGCGAGATGAGTGCCGCAACCCCAGAGTCGTCTGCGACTGGACCTAATGCTCAGGGGTCCCTTTACCTTTACGGCAACCTAGTTCAAGCATCCCCTCCTCAACATGTCTCATCTGATGCACAGCAAGGAGCTGCTGGGAGGAGTGGCAGGGAAGAGCAGACCTTTACATATACAGTGGTACCTTGGTTCTCAAACTTAATCCATTCCGGAAGTCTATTCCAAAACCAAAGCGTTCCAAAACCAAGGCGCACTTTCCCATAAAAAGCAATACAAAACGGATTAATCAGTTCCAGACTTTGAAAAACAACCCCTAAAGCAGCAATTTAACATGAATTTTACTATCTAACGAGACCATTGATCCAGAAAATGAAAGCAATAATCAATGTTCTGTACTATAAAATAAACAAGTCAGTATTGTAGATGATTAAAATTAAAATAATTTTTTTCCTTACCTGCACAGATAATAGTCATTGTTTGGATGCGAGGCTTTTTATCCATTTCTGCAGTCACTCAATCAATCAGTCAGTAGCTGAACTGGGTCCCACACAGTCACAAAAATAAATTAACTGAAAATGCCTCAAAAACACAAAATAAATAGCAAAAACAGAAGTGCCAAACTTAATCCGTTCTGGAAGTCCATTTGACTTCTGATATGTTTGAAAACCAAGGAGCAGCTTCTGATTGGTGCAGGCGCCCCAGAAACAATAGCTGACAGCTGCATCGGACATTCGGCTTCCAAAAAATGTTCGAAAACCAGAATGCTTACTTCCGGGTTTTCCGCATTTGGGAACCAAGGTGTTTGAGAACCAAGGTACCTCTGTACTTAGAGGCCTTCACTTAGGGTACATTGTGCCCAGCCCATCATAAGACTTCCACTCTGCAGCCCTAAGCCTAGTTGCTCTGCAGGAACAGTCAATCTCAGTGGGATTGTCTCTTAAGTGAGCATGTTCAGAATTTTTAGTCCTCCGTGGCAATAACAATTTTGTGCTTATTCCCTCTCTCAGTGTTTCTCAGGCTTGGGTCCCCAGCTGTTTTTGGACTACAACTCCCATCATCCCTGACCACTGGCCCTGCTAGCAAGGGATGATGGGAGTTGTAGTCCAAAAACAGGCTGGGGACTGACCAAGAAACACTGCAAAGCAACCTGTCTCTTTCTGTGTCACTGTTTTGTTTTTATGCCCTGGCATAACGGAGCTTATTTTGCTGCACCGATGTTTCCCTGACTGTACAGGGAAGCCGGAGCCCTGCCTTTAAGAAGACCAAACAATGTCTTGCAGGATATCTACCTCCACAACCCGAATGTAAAGTGGGACGATATCATTGGCCTCGATGCAGCCAAGCGGTTGGTCAAGGAAGCTGTTGTGTATCCAATCAGGGTAAGGGAACCTGTTTTGAAAGCTTCTTTCTCTCTGGATTGGCACTCCTGATCTTGAAAGTGTCAGCTTCTCAGCAGTGTTCGAAACTCCCATTGTTCTAGGCGCATGTTGCGACGTGAGCAGTTTCTGAGCTCTGGGCGCAGTAGTGCGCCTAAGACTTCAGATTAAAACTGCAGAGTGGAAGGAAAGGAAAGGAAACAAGGAGCTTTTTTCTGCCTCCCCACTTCCAGCTACTTTTTTAAGACTGGAGAAGAGGCCCTCTTAAAAATAGGAGGGGGGTGGGCAGGGGAAGGACTAGACTATGTGAAAAATGAACATAATATTTTAGCTGCATTTCATTCATTTTCAGCTTTGTATTCTTGTTATAAAAAGCATACCTAGACATTTCGTTGTTGTGCCCATAACCTAGGTTTAAGGTCCCATTTAAGCTCCTAGCTTTCATATTTCAGTTTCCAGCACTGATTTTTCAGAGGGGGCTAGGGAGGCAAATTGGGCCAGACGTGGAATGAGGAATGAGCGTCAGATAGAGTTCCTTTGGTTGAGCTATCTCTGAAGTTGACTGCCATTTCAGTGCCTTCTACTCCCTGCCTGCCAGAATTCAGCTTCATTCCAGCGCTGCTGTGGTGCAGGAGTTTGGCTGCAGCTTTCCCTTCTTGGGCTGTAGGCCCAGACCCCCCTTTACCTGGGTTGGCTGTCGCTCTGCATGCAGAAGGTCCAAGCTTCAGCCCTTGGCATTTCTGATTAAAAAGCATTAGGAACTGGTAATCACAGAGACCCTTTCATGAGACCCTGGAGAGCCTCTGCCAGTCAGAGTAGACAGTACTAGGCTAGATGGATATATAAGCAGCTGTGTTGTTTGGCAGTGTCTTTTCAGTGTTTCAGACAGTAGAGACATTTCTCCGTCTGAGACTTTAGAGAGTTGCTGCCCACCAGAGTAGGCTGTGCTGGCCTAAATGGATGGATGTCCTGATCATGCATTAGACAGCTTCATTGTCTCCTCAAAACACAGATCTTCAGTATTTAAATCAGAGTTGGGAGGTACCACAAGGGTCATCTAGTGCAACCCCCTGAAATGCAGGAATGTTTTTGCCCAGAGTGGGGCTTGAACCCACGGCCCTGAGATTAAGAGTCTCATGCTCTACCGACTGTGCTATCCCAGCCCTAATAAACATTACAGTGAGCCATCACTGGTCATAGATTAAGTCACAGAACTGCAGAGTATTTGTTGGAAGACTGTAATGAATGATAAACTGCCCTGTCTCCACCTCCAAACACCCCACTGTTGCTTACAATACCTTTGGACATGCCCAAGGATATGCCTGAAAAACAGACCTTTCTTCTCTCTCATTTACTGTACCTGCTTTGGTGAAGCTGGAAGTCTGCAAAGCAGAATCTGCAAGAAGTTGCTATTTTGCCTTGGGTTTATTGCATCTCTTCCCTGTGTCAGTTACACATGGAGTTCAGTTGCAAACTGCCCCCATAATTCATGTGGTCTATAGGTGAACAGTTGTGAAATCAGCATATTGTGATGATGGTCATATGGGTGCAAACATTGCAGTTTGACTCCCAAGAATTGTTATTATTATTTAATTCTGATATTATTTTTCTCTGCTTAGTATCCACAACTCTTTACTGGCATCCTCTCTCCATGGAAAGGACTATTGCTCTACGGGCCCCCAGGTACTGTCTGCATAACTACAGTTTGTGAATGAACTCCCGCATTCCCTTATACCACAGCTTGAGAGACCTTTTTTTTTTGCATCTCCTTCCCTTGGGGTAAACACCTTTTTTTACTCCTGGCTGAAGGCAGACATAACATTTTCCAATATTGCTCACATCCACGGTGTGGACCTGGCCGCATAAATTCTCTTGCAGTCTTGCATATCTTGTGAGATGAATGCAAGATCAGCTTCCATTTCTGACACTCTGGCATTCCCTCTTGCTGCAGAGGAGCTGTTCTCCATTTAAAAAGGAAAAGGTTTTAAAGAGATATGTCTCTATATGCTGCCTTAAAAAAAAAAACCCACCACCTGTGAATCCCTTGTGTAAAGAGTTTCAGTGGTTGCTCATGAGAAATCAGCCAAACGCAGAACTTCTAAACACTAAGTTCTTTATTGTGCAGATATTTACAGTGGAGCTAAAATAAAGACGTCCAGCTCATCCCTCTGCAGAGTCCAGGAATGTCCGTTTCCGGTTCTTTGCCCAACATAAAAGGCGCGGGATCCTGAACCCCCGCCTCCCCCCTCTACGTCCTTCCTCCCTGCTAAAACGGGGCGACGGAAAGGGTCCCTCTCCCCCTCTTCCTGCTTGGCGCAGAGGCTCTCCATCCCTGCCACAGCCCCTGCACCCACTTCCTGCCTCCATCTCCCCCTCCCCACTGGAAGAGTGATCGCTTACTCCACTGGGGGAAGATGACGAGCTGCTCAGCGGAAACGGGGGTTCCCGATACTGAAAAAGCCCCGGGACCGCTTCCAGCTCCGACGAGGGCGGTTTCCTGACACCTTGCAAAACTGCTCCAAAACTGGGAGTGTTATTGACAGAATGGTTAACTAAATGGCCACTGCATCTGTTTTGGGAGGATTTATTTTACACAATGAATGTAGGTCTGTGACTTAACTGCTACATACAATCTCAATGGTACCCTTTCTTCCTATCTCTAGTCCATCCATTCCTGGGAGAATATTATTTCTCCCAAACCAAATGATAGCGTTAAGATAGAAAGACAAGGTTTTCTTCCCAGCTAACACTTGCTTGAATGCCGGTCAAGTGTTTGTTATGGAAATGTCACTGCTGATAAATTATTTTGCTTTTTCAAACTCCTTTCAGGTGGTTAATGGGGAATTTTTTTTAACGGAGGTACGCCTCTTTTGACCAAATAGCTCAGGGGAATCATTTACTGTGGGGATAAAAGGCTTGCACAGTTCCTCAGTGGGGAGAAATGTTGAGGAGCACCTGTGTCAAGACTGAGTGCTGACTTATTTTTCTTTTTCTTTTTTTCCATAAGAATTTATTGGTTTTTTCAAAACAAAGAACAACATAACACAAATAGCGACATAGACCCAAACCCACCCCCAACATTCAAACCACAATAAAACAAATACAAATACACCAACAATTCTTTTTCTTGTTTACATAAAAAAAAAACTTTTCTTGTTCGAATCATTGTTAGGTGACTTCCCCCGTTTTCTCTCCTTCGGTTCCAATTCCATTTTTACTTTAATAACTTCTCATCTCTAAAATTAAATCATTTAAAAATCAAAACTAAACATCCTTCTTAAAATCTAATTTTAATTCACAATAATCTATCACTCATTGACTTAAATCAAATCTAATCCAATTCTAACTTCATGATAATTAATAATACAACTTCATAACACAACATATTACTTCTTGTGTCAAATCATATCAAACATCTTCTTTCCCTTAGGTTACTGCTAATAAGAAAAAAAAAATTCAAATATCTCTTCTCTAATTCAGAAGCTTAAAATCTTAACACTCCGGCTTCAGGATACCTGTCACGGCAACCTTGCCTTTGGAGTTGCTATGAGGCAGCAGCCGGGACGTTTCTCGGTTTTCAAAGCATTTTATTGCCCTAATTATTTACAGAGCTACAAAGCCTGTCTGCATTCCTTGGGTACAAACATCTCAACTGCTTTCCGGTTCCCGCCTTTTCCAGCACAATAACCTCCGGGTGTTTCGGAAGTGACGAGAAAACTTCTTCCGCCCTCTTTTGCTTCCCCCCCCTGCTTATTACTGACGTCAGCACTCCCCCTTTCTTCTGGCGATAACTCTAAGAGAGGGCTGTCATCATCGGACGTATCTGTTGAGATTAATGGGACCGGTTCTCGATAGCCCGTTTCCCTCACTGTTCCTCCTCCCACACTCCCTTCCCGATCCAGGCTTGTCTCCGTGACAATACCATAATAAACCATCCTAAATTTTCCTTAATAGATTTCACCCTATCCCTTTTCTATCCATTTTCTTTCGCCATTTCGGGGTCTCCCCCCACACATTCCTCCATCTTATACCAATGCGAATTTCCAAAATGTCCTCTTTTCTTATAAATCCACAGTTCCAGACGTAGTCTACAACAGTCCTTGCAGGGAGCATCAGGGGGCACAAATCATCACTTTCCAGCATCTCCGGTTCGAAATTCCATTCCTCTTCTAATTGTAAATATATGAGTCTTTTCCCCATCATTCCTGGACTCTCACCCCAGAAATTGGATATAAAAAATCTTCTCATCCTGGGTCTGCCACCCCAACAGGACTTTTCATCTTCTCGGAGTTGCAAAGACATCATGTTTTGTTCTTCAATAATTCCCTTCAGCTCTCTGCCAAGGTTTCCTTCCATTTTGTCAATGTTCTGAACAGTCTCTCCTGTGGGATATAACCTTTCTACAATATCATGGTTCAACAAAATTAATTTTTGGTTTAGCAGTTCTAGCTTCAGCAAAATAATCCTTTGTTCATGAGTCAGTTCAGAGTCTAAAACCAGCTTGAAAACGAAACTTAACATGGTAGAAGTGGGCATAGGGTATCAAATTTCAGTGTTTTCCCATCTTAGTCACAGTACTTTTCCATCTCACTCTCAAGTCTCCGCAGCCATTTTCCCTGGAGTCAGGGCGAAAAGATTACAGTCCATCCATTTCAAAAAGAGATATTCACCACCAAGTTACTCCCCCAAAGGGGATCAGATCATTCTCACTTGTCAAAAGTCAAAACATTGTATCCATCACTGTAGCAGCATTGCCATCAGAACAGTTACTTTCCATCCACCAAAGGGAGAAAAACGGGCTCCCTTTTCATCGTATCTCCCGAAGCGCCAAATATCCAAAATAAGTTCAATCGATCAGGTACTCACGGCCAACGGGCTTCTTTTATTTTTTTCCCACCAGGTAGAACGATATCGCTCACCGCGAGCGGCGGCCGCCGCTTCGCCGGTCCGGTTGGGGCATGTCTCCTCAGCCCGGCTCCGTGGTCCCTTCACCCCCACTCCCCCTTTACAGGGGGAGCGAGGGAAGGGTTCAGAGCCATAGCGGGCTCGCCGGAGAGCCCAAGCCGCGGGACGCTCGACCCGCGGCTCAACGGAGCCCCGCTTTGCGGTAGCGGGGCTCCAACCCCCGGGCCGGCCTGGGTCGCCTCGCTGCCGAAGCGACCCACGACCGCCCGCGATGGCGTCCTCGCCGGAAGTCCGTGCTGACTTATTTTTCTGCACCTTGTAGGTACTGGGAAGACTTTGCTAGCCAAAGCTGTTGCCACTGAATGCAACACAACCTTCTTCAACATCTCGGCATCCACCATCGTCAGCAAATGGAGGGGGGATTCAGAAAAGCTTGTGAAAGTAAGAGCGCCTTCTGTTTTCCTCATGCCCTGGCAGAAATCCACAGTGTTTGGCAGAGAATCTTTGAGTGAGGTGGCCTAATGCAGGAATGGACATATTCTCTCCCCCCCCTTTCTTTTCTAGAAGCCCCATGGCCCAACTCTTGCTTTGTACCATTCAAACGTGAGTTCATTTTCTGGAACAGGGAAGGTGTAGCTAGCCTAATTTAAGTGATCCCGAGTCTTCAGTTTGTCTTAGGGAAGTCTTAGGCAAGAGTTTGTCTTCAGAGCCAGTGTGGTGTAGTGGTTAAGAGTGGTAGACTCGTAATCTGGTGAACTGGGTTCGCTTCTCCGCTCCTCCACATGCAGCTGCTGGGTGACCTTGGGCTAGTCACACTTCTCTGAAGTCTCTCAGCCCCACTCACCTCACAGAGTGTTTGTTGTGGGGAGGAAGGGAAAGGAGAATGTTAGCCGCTTTGAGACTCCTTCAGGTAGTGAAAAGCGGGATATCAAATCCAAACTCTTCTTCTTCTTCAGTTTGTCTTAGGCAAGAGTTTCCTTTCCAGATCAGGGCAAGGTCCACCTAGACCTGTGTCTGTATATCTATATCTGTATCATCTATATCAGGATGTGGGTGGCACTGAGGTCTAAACCACTGAGCTTCTTGGGCTTGCTGATCAGGAGGTTGGTGGTTCAAATCCACGTGACAGGGAGAACTCCCGTTGCTCTGTCCCAGCTTCTGCCAACCTAGCAGTGTGAAAGCACGCCAGTGCAAGTAGATAAATAGGTACTGCTGTGGCAGGAAGGTAAATAGCGTTTCCAAGCACTCTGGCTTCCGTCACAGTGTCCCGTTGCACCAGAAGCGGTTTAGTCATGCTGGCCATATGACCTGGAAAGCTGTCTATGGACAAATGTCGGCTCCCTCGGCCTGAAAGCGGAGATGAGTGCTGCACCCCATGGTCAAATTCGACTGGACTTAGCTGTCCAGGGGTCCTTTACCTTTTACCTTATCTATCTCTATCTATATCTATATCTATATCTATATCTATATATCTGACCAAGGTAACCTATTCGGTGCTACCAAAAAGAAAATGAAGGCAGAATTCTACCTTACATAAAGTATAATAAAATTTCTTAGTTTTGCATAATTCTGCTAGTTATGGGGAGGGCAATGATAAGCCAAAGAAGAGATCCACTTTGGAGATTTTACCAAGGGTTTGCTAACGCACTGATCGCATACTGCTAAGCCAGGCATTTGAGTTCTAAGGACTAGGTGCTTTTATTATTAAATGACACCTTGTTTCTTAGTATGATAGGTTTTCTGGTCTTTATATTTCTGTACTGGTGTGTAAATGCAGAATCCGTCTATAATCATCCGTCTATAATCTGACTGACCGAACCCAAAGGGTGCTCATCATTGGCTCCTCTTCATCCTGGAGAGAAGTGACTAGTGGGGTGCCACAGGGTTCTGTCTTGGGCCCAGTCTTATTCAACATCTTCATCAATGACTTGGATGATGGGCTTGAGGGCATCCTGATCAAGTTTGCAGATGACACCAAATTGGGAGGGGTGGCTAATACCCCAGAGGACAGGATCACACTTCAAAATGACCTTAACAGATTAGAGAACTGGGCCAAAGCAAACAAGATGAATTTTAACAGGGAGAAATGTAAAGTACTACACTTGGGCAAAAAAAATGAAAGGCACAAATACAGGATGGGTGACACCTGGCTTGAGAGCAGTACATGTGAAAAGGATCTAGGAGTCTTGGTAGACCACAAACTTGACATGAGTCAACAGTGTGATGCAGCAGCTAAAAAAGCCAATGCAATTCTGGGCTGCATCAATAGGAGTATAGCGTCTAGATCAAGGGAAGTAATAGTACCACTGTATTCTGCTCTGGTCAGACCTCACCTGGAATACTGTGTCCAGTTCTGGGCACCACAGTTCAAGAAGGATACTGACAAGCTGGAACGTGTCCAGAGGAGGGCAACCAAAATGGTCAAAGGCCTGGAAACGATGCCTTATGAGGAACGGCTTAGGGAGCTGGGTATGTTTAGCCTGGAGAAGAGAAGGTTAAGGGGTGATATGATAGCCATGTTCAAATATATCAAAGGATGTCATATAGAGGAGGGAGAAAGGTTGTTTTCTGCTGCTCCAGAGAAGCGGACACGGAGCAATGGATTCAAACTACAAGAAAGAAGATTCCACCTAAACATTAGGAAGAACTTCCTGACAGTGAGAGCTGTTCGACAGTGGAATTTGCTGCCAAGGAGTGTGGTGGAGTCTCCTTCTTTGGAGGTCTTTAAGCAGAGGCTTGACAGCCATCTGTCAGGAATGCTTTGATGGTGTTTCCTGCTTGGCAGGGGGTTGGACTGAATGGCCCTTGTGGTCTCTTCCAACTCTATGATTCTATGATTCATTTGGCTGCAGCAGTGAAATGGGCTCACAGTACGTGGTTCCATTAACGGCAAAGATTAAAGTTGCAATTTCAGACCCACGCTGGAGTTTGCGTCAGAATGGAGTTTGAATGCAGTCATCTTTTTAAGCAAGGAAAGCAGGAACACATGATGCTAAAAGTGACAGGATATTGGGTTTTACCTCTCCTTAAGAATTCTGTTTGTGGAAAAAAATAAGCCATCATCCTTCATTTAAAAAGAAAAGCTAACAAAAATCTCATTTTGTGTAATACGTGGGATTATCCACGTTGTGTTTTGATCAGGAAAACAGAAGCTATTTAGTCCAGCCAAACCAACTTTATTCTAACTTGCATTTATGTTTTTTAAAACCCCTTATTTAAATATATATATATATAGAGAGAGAGAGCAACAATACATAAAAGGGGAATGTTTTAATCCTTGGTGCTCTTTTAGGATTTGCCCAGAATCCCTTTCTGGAATAATTTCCTTCTATCCTATTATTCTCCATATACTTGGGTAGGATTTAGGAGAAAAGATTTAAAATGCAAAGACAGGATTATTTGTGTGTGTTTGCTCTTTCTCTCCTCTTTTATAAGCCGTTCCGATTTAAGAAGTGGTTCGGCCTACCAAAGCAAGGCAGCATTTCAGATATTTTCTCCAACTAGCCTTGTGGCATCTGCCTTCCCTTCTCTCTTGTCAGCCAAAGCCCATGGCAGAAAACAAAACAAGTGCAGCCTTTTATTTTATTAACTCTGTACTCTCAATTCTCTGAATGGATTGTAAGATCATAATGACATAATATGAGTAAGTGAACATAATCATTCACTGCAGTCCAACTGCATCAAAAATGTACAGCATTTGGCTCTATTCCAGCCCACACTTGGAAGTTGCCATTAGTTTAGTGTTTTTAAAATATATCTGCAGTGAAAGCAAATGAAGCCTGAGCCCGGGGAAAAGGACTTCATGTGTTTGGCATAAATCAGTTTTTATCCAAAACAAAGGTGTTGATCTAAATGGCCTGCAGTGAATGGAATAATCATAAATATGGGTTCAAGAGGAATGTGCAGGAAGAACATAGCAATGCTATGAACCGTGGAGGTTTTTAAGCAGAGGAAGTAAGAATGTAAAAAGAGCTGGATCAGTCCAAGGGCCCATCTAGCCCAGCATACTGTTCTCACAGTGGCCAGTCAGATGCCCAAGGGACCTGGGTACAACTTTCTTTCTTTCTTTATTTGGCGATCACTCATAGCCAAGTAAGATTGTCTTCCATCAGCACAGTCTTAACAGAGAGGCTGTAAGTGACTGCGGAGGCCAATTCTGGATCTGCACGTCCTTCCACAGTGGGGACGTAGTTTTCCAGGCAGGAGTTGATCACGGTGAGGGTTTGCCAAGCGTGCCTTCCTCTTAGCACATTTCTCCTTTGCGTCCTGAGTTCGAACGTCTTCAAAGCCCATGACACCTTTGGTAAAGGCTGTTCTCCAATTGGAGCACTTGCAGGCCAGTGTTACGCAGTTGTCGGTATTTATACTACATTTTTAAAGATTTGCCTTGGGACAGTATTTAAACCTCTTTTGTTGACCACCAGCATTATGCTTTCCATTTCTAAATTTGGAGTAGAGTAGTAGTTTTGGTAGACGGTAATCAGGCATCTGCACAACATGACCAGTCCAATGAAGTGCATGTTGGAGAATCATCGCTTCAACACTGGTGATCTTTGCTTCTTCCAGTATATTGGCATTATTTCACCTGTCTTCCCAAGTGATGTGTAAAAATTTTCGGAGACATCATTGATGGAATCTTTCGAGGAGTTGGAGATGGCGTTTATAAGTGGTCCATGTTTCACAGCAATCTCCCCAGCAGCTGAAGTTGCGCAAGAGCATGGCACTGGGGAGATTTCTCCCTCCTGACTTGAGCTGTCTCTCCCTCCCTCCCCCTTTCTTTTTGGACAGGTGTTATTTGAACTTGCCCGCTACCATGCCCCCTCCACAATCTTCCTGGATGAGCTGGAGTCCGTCATGAGCCAACGAGGCACTGTCCCAGGGTAACAAACGTTCAAGTGGGGGATACCCCTTTGCCGACTGTTTTCCGTAAGGCAGATCCTCTTCCTGAGTGGCTTAGAAATAAACCTCCCTTGCTAACTGCAAGAAAAATCCGTTTTCCCTTCCGTATATCTCGCTCTTCCACTTCTGACTCTAAACATCCCTACGTTCAAATAAAGGAACAAATGCAGTATGTTTGGAAAGCCAAATCTGTTTGTGCCAGTAGGTCTGTGACTTAAGCTACTTAGCCTTCCCCCTGGGTTAAGCATGCTTGGGTCTGATCTTTGTCTTCCTGAATGGGAGGCTACCTAGTACACTCTTTGTTCTGAGCTCCCAGAGGAAAGCTGGAATATAAGAGTAATCAGCAAGCATGTGAGTTTATGTCAAGGGTGGGGAACCTGAGGCCCAGGTCCAGATAAAACCTCTAGGTCTCTTTATCCAGCTCTTAGGATTCTCCCTGGGCCTTGCCCTTCTCCAGCCCTGATCTGTGGCCCTACAGATGATGGTGCAATGCAGCTTCCATCAGTCCCAGCCAGCATGGCCAATGGCCAGGAATGATGGGAGTTGTAGTCCCACAGCATCTGAAGGGCTACAGGTTCCACATCCCTCTTTTAGTCCACCCACCTGCTTTTACACCCCAGCCAACGTCTGTCCATACAGTCATTCTCCCTCTGAGCCAGGTTCAGGGTCTCTGTATTAATCTACAAATCCCCGAGCGACTTAGATTCAGGGTTACCTTAAGGACCGCCCAGATCAAGGTTTCCCAAACTTGGGTCTCCAGATGTTTTTTTCGGACTACAACTCCCATCATCCCTTGGTAGTAGGCCATTGGTCAGGGATGATGGGATTTGTAGTCCCAAAACAGCTGGAGACCCAAGTTTGGGAAACCCTGGCCTAGACCCTTTTATCCTAGCTCAATTACTGAGATCATCTGCAGAAGTGTTGGTTATTTTCCATGCTGACAAGGCTCATTTGGCATCAAGATGGAGACTTTAGTGTGCCATTGACCCAGTATTGTGGAATACTCTTCCAACAGTGAATCAGCAGGTGCCTTCTGTTCCAACCTTTAAACATCTGCTGAAAATCCTTCTATCCCACCAGGCTTCTTCAGGCCATTCAGAATTCATCTTTCCATAATAGTTGCTTGACGGCCTTGGGTTTAAATTTTTTATGTACTTTTATTATGTACAAATGCTATTGTAAATGGCTTTGTTATTCTCAATGATGTAGTGGTAGATAAATATTTTTTATAAATAAATGATAAAGTAACTTCCACCATCAAGCACATTCCAAGCAGAGCGCAAGATCTCGCCAAGGAAACCTGTAAAATTGGCTGTCGCCCAGTTGCAGAATGCAGACTTTGCCTGTACAGAAGAATGACAAAATCTGCTGCGAAGCTCTCCTGCGTGTCCCACATTCAGCGGAATGGGAGTAGCAAACGGTTAGAGATGTGTTTTTTGGCTGCTCCCATTCATTTCAGCAGAGCTTGCCCAGGAGAGCTTCTTTGCAGTTTGCACCATAGTTTGATACAAGGATATATAGGATGAGTAAGACACTCTGGATCAGACCAGAAGTCCATATTGCCTGGTATTTATCAGGAATGTACAAAGCTTGCATACTGCCACTGAACTATGGCCCGTTTATGTTCCCTGTAATTATCCAGGCTGATCTAACTTAAGACTTAATAGCCTTCTCACTAAATGGTGGCTTTGGGATCTGCTCAGTGCCTCTTGCATTAATCTGCATGCAAAGATAAAACGCCAAAGTGTGCATTTCCTTTCATTTTAGTGCTCTTACATGAGTGGATTCATTGCAGAATTAACTTCTGGGCATTAATCGTCTTGAAGTTTGGACATAATGCTTAGGTTTTATCTCATGGAACTTAACCGCGCTTGGAATTGGGGGGTTGAGTGAGACAGGGAGACGCAAAACCCATGAATGGGTTTGTGCTTCTGAGCTCGTCCCTGCCTCTGTAACGGCAGTGGTCCAGATGTAGACCGGGGAATAACACTGACTCCGCCTTTCCCTTTCTCCATCCTCCACATCTTGGTAGCGGTGAACACGAAGGAAGCCGGAGGATGAAAACGGAATTATTGGTGCAGATGGATGGCCTGGCCCGGTCAGATGATCTTGTCTTTGTTTTAGCGGCTTCCAACCTGCCCTGGTAAGAGATCCGGAGAGTACGCTTTGAATACATTTGCGTAAGCCTCCAAACACAGATAAAGATTTTACTTAGACCCAGAGCAGTAAAAGCCTTGATATTTGGTTAAAGCCTTCAAAGATTAATTGGGAGCTTTTTACTTTGCTCCTGCAGTTCTTGCCGCAGGAGTGCATAATCCTCCGTAAAGGCAACATATGCCGGCGCAAGCCAGCTGCTAATATTTAAAAAGGGGCTTGATGGCCAAGTTATTTACTATGGCTAAGCTAAAGAAGGGTTTCAGCAAAGAAACGCTTAAGGTGCTTAAAACATCCAGTGCTCAGGAAAGATATGCTCTATAAATAGGCAAGGATGGATTTCATTGGTATTAAAAGGTGACTTTTAAAAGTTTGAGGATAAAACCCTTCAGTTTTTTTAATGTCACGTAGATCTAGTGGAATGGCTGAAAATACGTACTATCCAGATTCTTCTTAGCATATTGGGTGGAAGTCCTGTTGGTGCTGTTGCACTCATGGAAGGCTTTTGATCAGTGCCCGGTTTACGTATAAGCTAAACAAGGTATAGCTTAGGGCAGGCGTGGGCAAATATGGCCCTCCACGTGTTTTGGGACCACAATTCCCATCATCCCTGACCACTGGTCCTGTTAGCTAGGGATGATGGGAGTTGTAGTCCCAAAACATCTGGAGGGCCAAGCTTGCCCATGCCTGGCTTAGGGCCCCACTCTCTTGGGGGCCCCAAAAATTTAAAGGGAAAAAAATGGATGTGCATTTCCAAAATATAAGATAAAAAACAAATAAAATAAAACCTACATACAGCAACAGAGTTTGGTGTTGTGTAGGCTCCTATGAATTACCGTATAGCATATATTCAACACAAAAAACTTTGTTGCTGACAAAGGACAGTTGGACATATAAAGGGCTCCATTACCTTCAGTAGCTTAGGGCCTCATCAAACCTCATCAGACTCTTACTCTTCCAACAGAAAAACGTGGAAAGGAGATTTTTGCCATCCCTGTCCCTCTTCCTGCAGCAAACCTTGCATTCTGTTCTGGAGAATGACCCAACTCTCCCAAGGAGATTTGGGGTGGTGGAGGGTGGAGGTTCTTTCTGTGTGATTGGCAAAAAATAGGCCCCCTCATCGCTGGATCAAAAGCAGCCCTTCCGTGAGTGCAAAGGCACCAAGTAGATTTTGAAACATCAAGGAATGGAGACTACTGGAGCTCTGTGGTTCAGCTGTGAATCTGTGGAGACTTTAAATCACATCCCTGCATTGATTTCACCAGGCCTCCTGAGGGCAGGCATGTTCTCTCAGCCACTCTCATCCCCAGCCCCTCATCATGCTGACCTTCCCACAAGGCTATCGTAAGATCAAGATAATGTGTGCAAAGTGATTTCAACACTCAGTGTTATATATATAGACTTGCGATCCCTCTCCACCCTTTCCCATGATTTCCTAGAGATCGCAGCCCACACTTCAGAAAATGGCAAACGGACCCCCGTAGCCATGGCCATTCTCCCTCTTTCCCTTTCCTTCTCTAGGGAACTGGATTATGCGATGTTGCGCCGGCTTGAGAAGAGGATCCTGGTTGACCTCCCAAATAAAGAGGCAAGGCAGGCAATGGTTCAGCACTGGCTTCCTCCCGTGAGCAACAGCGGTGGAGTCCAACTGAGGACGGAGCTAGACTACAGCTTACTCAGTCAGGTGAGGAGAAGCCACCACTGTTAACGGTTGCACCTCACAGGGGGCAAGGCATATATATACACACAGAAGAAGAAGAAGAAGAAGAAGAAGAAGAGTTTGGATTTGATATCCCGCTTTATTACTACCTGAAGGAGTCTCAAAGCGGCTACATTCTCTTTCCCTTCCTCCCCCACAACAACACTCTGTGAGGTGAGTGGGGCTGAGAGACTTCAGAGAAGTGTGACTAGCCCAAGTCACCCAGCAGCTGCATGTGGAGGAGCGGAGACGCGAACCCGGTTCACCAGATTACGAGTCTGCCACTCTTAACCACTACACCACACTGGCTCTCTGCAAACACTACACCACACTGCATCGTAAGTAGACCTGGGCATGTGCCAAGCTGACTCAACAGGAAGGAGGCCCATTGCCCCAAGAGCTGTGTTTTGGGGGCCAACCTTGAAGGCACCTGACGCAGTTTCATTTTGGCTCTGAGCTTGTTCCTCCTCCCGGCTGGGAGACTGGTCTGGAAACCTCTGTGCATGCTACTTTTGGGTTGTTTGGAATGAGGTTCACAAGCAAAGGATAATGGTAATAATAATAATAATGATAATAATAATAATAC
>OFHU01002162.1:40000-353672 GCA_900245905.1 Lacerta viridis | reverse complement strand
CTCATTGAGGGGCAGTATTTCAATATGTGTAGGAAAATGAGAGTACCCCTAAACATTTTTTTTAGGGAAAAAAAAAGCACTGCACACTTGAGAAAATTGCCTGACTTTGGGTTGTGGCCAATTTCCAACTCATAACACATACTGATGTAATTTATTACGGACTTAATTTACAGTATTTTGGCTTAAGCCAATGTTGTACCGTATGTATTTGATGATGTGCTGCTGTGCAACATTATTTCATTTCATTTATAAATCGCTTCCCATGAGGCGTCCCGAAGAGATTTGTGATTTGAGCTTTCAGTTGAGGCCGCAGCCAGGAGGGAATAATGCCAGTGTGTGGCCGTTTTCCTGGGGGGTTTTGTTGGTGACTTAGAGGAGTTGAAATGCTGTCCAATAGTTTGGGATGGCTCAGGAGAGAAATCCAATGGACAGCAGCATGCATACAAATAACTGGTTCGGGAAGCCATACTTATATTTGGCTATTCTTAAAAAGATTTATAAAATTTATTCTAAATGATTACTGCATGAGATGGATTTGTTTCTTTGAAACCGAAATGGAATGTCTATTCTAATGGCTTGGGCCACACATTCACCTGTACAAATCAAGCTTATAGCAGAATGAAAAATGACAAATGCAAGTGGACAATGGCCTCAAGAGTAGGAAGGATTGGTATCAGGAGGAAATATACAGGGATGTGTTTACATTTTGCAATAGCTTATTAAGTTTTATAGCGTTATTTTCCCCCTCCAAATCGCCTGCCCAGAGGGAACGCTTTCCACATTGATTTGTCTGTGGAGAAACCCTTGTTTGCCTTCTACATAACACTGGAATACTGTGGAGGATTCTCCCTCTCTGCAAAGTGACTCAATTAACACAGTAGGCCAGCCAATGAGCACCAGCCTAGCTTTGCTGATGCTTCATTTACATCAGAGGGACGTGGGTGGAACTGTGGTCGAAACCACTGAACCTCTTGGGCTTGCCAATCAGAAGGTTGGGAGTTTGAATCCCCGCGACGGGGTGAGCTCCCGTTGCTCTGTCCCAGCTCCTGCCAACCTAGCAGTTTGTTTGCATTTACTGCAAGCGATGATTGGTAGCGCTGCGGAATGAATGTAAAGCATTTCCTGCGTCTGCTTTCCAGGGCCCTGTTGCCCCGAAGCGGTTTGTCCTGCTGGCCACATGACCCGGAAAGCTGTCTGTGGACAAACGCCGGCTCCCTCGGCCTAAAAGCGAGATGAGCGCCACAACCCCATAGTCGCCTTTGACTGGAGTTAACCGTCCAGGGGTCCTTTACCTTCTCTCCCCCACCCCATGCCTCTAGCTCTGCTTTGCCGCTGTCCATTGCAGGTGAAGATTTGTAACAGGTAACAAAGCGTCTGCCCTGATCCCCTGGCAGCCAGACGGTGTGCCAAGACAAAGTCCAAAATCTGAGGGTCCATCAGCAAAGTCCACAGTCTGAGGTCCAAAGTCGAAGGTCAAGGAACCAGGTTCAGGGTCAACCCAAGTCTGAGATCAGGATGCAGTTCAGCGTCAAGCCCGAGGTAGAAATCCGTGGAGGTCCAGGAGTATCCAAGATGAAGTCCAGATAGCACCTCTGTTCTGCTGCCCGATGATACTGTGCCTGCTCATTGCATCATCTGGGCTTGATGAGGCATGTGACCCTCACCTGTTCTCTGCTTGCTCCAGCTGAGGAATCACATGCCTCCTTCCCCACCTGGCCAGCTAGTGAACTAGGCTGTGGGTCCTGGCCTGCCTCTGCTTCCTGGAGTGTCCCACCCTCTATTCCCTATGCCTCAGGACCCACCGTGTTCGTGGGGACAGGGGCTCCTCTGGCTCTGGCAAGGGGTCCTGCTGCTCGGCTTCCTGTGCACTGGTCCCTCATTCTTCTCTGTGAGTATTACCTAAACCAGCCCCTCCTTCCCCATCCCCAGCTTGCCCCCGTGTGTCCCACTCCCAGCTGCACCCCTCACCAGGATCCCCTTCCTCCTCTTCCTCCTCCCTGAAGTCCTACCAGTTCACGACAGTGTTTTTCAGGGAAATGTGGCCATCATCCCTGACCGTCTCGTTTTGGATCCCCTGTTAGGCTTTAAGAATGTTTTTTTCCAGATGAAAAGGAAAACGCTTATCGCTGCAGCAAAGAGGGTGGGCCCCGAACTCAGTTGCTTCATCTTGTATCTTCATTCTCTCAAACATTTGAACACTATTTTCAGGGTTAGCTCCAGGTCTGAGGGGGTTCTTGCAAACCTTCCAAGTGTCCCTATTTTCCAGGGACAGTGCTGGATTTACAGAAGCCATCCTGGTTTCTGATTTGATTCTGGAATGTCCTGCTTTTCCTTATGATGTCCCTATTTTCATTGGAGAAATGTTGGAGTGTGTGGAGTTATGTGACCCCTGAGCCAAGATGATAAGTAACTATACAACCTTTAGAAGACATCAGAACAAAATAAAAAAAATAAAAAAATCCTTCCGGTAGCATCTTAGAGGCTAACTAAGTTTGTTCTTGGTATGAGCTTTCTTGTGCATGCACACTTCTTCAGATACACTGAAATAGAAGTCACCAGACCCTTATATATAGTGAGAGAGTGGGGAGGGGTATTACTCAGAAGGGTGGTGGGAATGGGTGATTGGCTGATAGGTGTGGAAAACCTGTTGATGACTGTTAACGACTGCAATTGGTCTTACAGGAAAAAGCAAGGGGTGAGATGGCTAAAGATAGCTTTGTCATGTATAATGAGATAAGAATCCAATGTCTTTGTTCAGACCAGGTCTCTCCATGGTTTTAAGTTTGGTAATGAGTTGCAATTCAGCAACTTCTCTTTCCAGTCTATTTCTGAAATTCCTTTGTATTAAGACAGCTACTTTGAGATCTTGTATAGAATGTCCTGGGAGATTGAAGTGTTCTCCTACTGGTTTCTCTGTCTTGTGATTCCTGATATCAGATTTATGTCCATTTATCCTTTGGCGTAGGGTTTGGCCTGTTTGTCCAATATAGAGAGCTGAAGGGCACTGTTGGCATTTGATGGCATACACAATGTTAGAAGATGAGCAATTAAATAGTCCTGAGATGGTATGTTTGATGTTGTTGGGGCCAGTAATGGTGTTGTCCGGGTTTATGTGGCAGCAAAGTTGGCATCTGGGTTTATTGCAGGCTCTGGTACCAGTGTCCATGTTGAGTCCTGTTGTTGTATTATTGTGGGTGAGAAGGAGACATCTGAAGGCAGCCCTGTATAGAGAGGTTTTTTAAAAAAAAATGTTTAATGTTTTATTGAGTTTTTATATATGTTGGAAACTGCCCAGAGTGGCTGGGGCAACCCAGGCAGATGGGCGGTATAATAATATAATAATAATATAATAATAATAATAATAATAATAATAATAATAATAAATCCCTGTTTACATCAGAGAAATGTTGGATGGTATGTTCTTGGCAAACTGACTTCTGTGGGGGCTTGTTGAGATTTGAGGGCCCAGCTGCTTGCTTAGCCAGTTGTCAAGAGGTGTGAGCCACAATTTAACATTTCCCCGCACTGTGCCAGAGCACTCAGTGCTGTAATGCTCACAGGCAATCTGGGAAATTCAAATGGCAGCTTGCGGCTGTTTACCATGGGATGCCACTGGGCCTCAGCAGCTGCCTGAGACAATTGGGTGCTGACGCTGGGTCCGCTTGTTTCCAGTTGCTTCCAATATGCAAACCCATACATATATCTGCTGTGGGGGTTCTCCTGCAGCAAGCTTCCTGTCCACTGAGATAACCATCTGAGGCTTTTTTCTCCACAAGGCAGGTGGCAACTGAAGAGAAAGCCGTTCCAGTGGCTGATCCTTGAAATTGGAAAGCCATTCTTGGGGGCAGGGGGAGCAGCCTGCCTTGTTACTGCCATTTAGTCACCAGGCCAAAACTTCTCTGTCCTCCCAGCTTTTAAAAACATTATTTTAACGGTTTTACTGGTGTGGATTTTTTTTGTGTGTGGCTAGTGGGGTAGGGAGCAATTGGAAGTGTTAAGAAACGAGGAATGTGAGAAAGTTATATGCAGTGCTTTTTTCTGGGGTGACGCAGGGGGACGCATACCCCTAAATGTTTTGTGAATCTAATAGGAGAAGAAACTATTTTTTTTTAAAAAAAATAGTTTCTTCTCTAGCACAGTGAATTGTCTGTTCCGTTGAATAGAATGGTGAATCGTCAGTTCCGTTGCTACCCTCAATGGCAGCCTCATTTCCTGAGTCTCTGGTGTTTCCTGAGTCTCAGACAGAAGAGAGCATTTAATGTGTGAAGCAGTGTGGAATGTGGATGTGTGGTGCTTTACTGATGTAAGTCTGGAAGATGTTAGTGCACACAGGTAAGGTAAAAGGTAAAGGACGCTTGGACAGTTAAGTGCAGTCAAAGGCGACTACGGGGTTGCGGCACTCATCTCACTTTCAGGCCGAGGGAGCTGGCGTTTGTCTACAGACAGCTTTCCGGGTCATGTGGCCAGCATGACTGAAACACTTCTGGCCCAATGAGACATCATGACGGAAGCCAGAGCACATGGAAGCGTCATTTAACTTTACTCCACCATAGCCCAAATTAACAAATGATGTGGCACAGAACTACCTCACTCATCTCACTTTCAGGCTGAGGGAGCCGGCGTTTGTCCACAGACAGCTTTCCAGGTCATGTGGCCAGCATGACTGAACCACTTCTAGCGCAACAGAGCACCGTGATGGAAACCAGAGAGCATGGAAACGCCGTTTACCTTCCTGCTGCAGTGGTACCTATTTATCTACTTGCACAGGCGTGCTTTCGAACTACTAGGTTGGCAGGAGCTGGGACAGAGCCCCCTCCGTTGCGGGGATTTGAACCGCCAACCTTCTGATCGGCAAGCCCAAGAGGCTCAGTGGTTTAGACCTCAGCGCCACCCGTGTCCCAGTGCACACAACCTCATGCCAATGTGGAAGCTGTGTGATACGAGGTAATGCATGTTCTTTGTACTTTTGTCCATTTACTGTATTTATTTCCCCCGATTTGAACTATAAAATGGTGGTTTTCTTGAGTCAAAATGAGAGTACCCTTAAACAATTTTTTTAAGCAGAAAAAAAGCACTGGTTATATGTCAGGGACTCCACGGTGCAAAAACGTGGGGGGTGGGGTATGTGAATGGGGAGCAGTTTGCCACTGACTTGGATGTGTTGCATTGGAAGCAGCTGTTATATAGGGGGGAAGTTTGGCTGCTTGGAAATTGAACTTCTATGGGGGGGGGAGATGTGGATGAATTTGGGTTGGAGTTATTACACGATGGGGCAATCCAGAAACAGTGTGTGCTAAGTTGGGGCCTTCCTGCAAGGGCAGGTTTTATTTTGGGGGGAAATAGATGTGAGATGCATCTGGATGTTTCTTGGTGAGAAAACACACCTGACAGGGGAGACACCTTGATCATTGTCCTGTATGAGCAGCCTGCCGCTCAACGGACTGTTGCTGTTTGCCATTTATTCTTTCCCATTTTTATTGTACTTTTCTTTATTGTGTCTTACTCGTTTGTTAGCTGCCTTAGGAACATAAATTTCTTTTGAAGGAGAGGGTTATAAATAATGTTTGTTAGTTAGTTCCCCTTATTTAACTTTCAGTTGCTTTCTGTCATTCCAAGAGTGTAATAAATTGTCTTCCCTTTGCCTATGATCCAAAGTAGAGCATTCAAATGAAAAAAAGAGAGCATTTAGTGAATAATCACCTGCATTTCAAGTGGCTGGTCAACTGAGTTTAAATAACTTTATACATCACCTAAAGCTTTTGAGATACTGAAGAAAATGTCAAAGAGTTTCTGGATATTGAAAATTGGATAGCTTACAATTTTAACGAACAAAAGCATACCCTCCAAGTATCCCTATGTTCCAGGGGCAGTACCAGAATAATGAATACCATTCTGGAATGTTCCTATTTACCTTGCCATTGCTGCTGCAAAGCTCAGGGAGGAGGATGAAATAATATTGGGATTAAGCGGTCTTCTGAGAACGGTGGAGGGTTTGCATGCTGTGCTCCATTGGTGTCATGGTGATGAAAATGCTTGGGATGTGTGTGTGTGTGAAAAATGGGGGGGGGGTCCCTAGGAGGGTTGGTAGGAGTGGGGTGAGAAATGTCCTTATTTTCATCTGAGAAATGTTGGAGGGAATGAAAGCAACCAGATATTATTAGAATGGAAGGCTATCTTTAATGCTTTCTTGTTTATCTCATACATATTGGGTGATAGCTCGAGAAAAGTTTTAATTGAATAATCAAACAAAGTAGCCATACTCCAAAGATAAGATTGGCACAAGACAACCCTGTCTTTTCCTTTACCTCCTGGAGTAGGCACAAGAATTATTAGCCGCATGTATGTTGCAGAGACATCACCTTGCCGACAAACGTCCGTATAGTTAAAGCTATGGTTTTCCCAGTAGTGATGTATGGAAGTGAGAGCTGGACCATAAAGAAGGCTGATCGCCGAAGAATTGATGCTTTTGAATTATGGTGCTGGAGGAGACTCTTGAGAGTCCCATGGACTGCAAGAAGATCAAACCTATCCATTCTGAAGGAAATCAGCCCTGAGTGCTCACTGGAAGGACAGATCCTGAAGCTGAGGCTCCAATACTTTGGCCACCTCATGAGAAGAGAAGACTCCCTGGAAAAGACCCTGATGTTGGGAAAGATGGAGGGCACAAGGAGAAGGGGACGACAGAGGACGAGATGGTTGGACAGTGTTCTCGAAGCTACCAACATGAGTCTGACCAAACTGTGGGAGGCAGTGGAAGACAGGAGTGCCTGGTGTGCTCTGCTCCATGGGGTCACAAAGAGTTGGAAACGACTAAACGACTAAACAACAACAACAAAGTTGCTCCTCTGAACTGTGGCCTTCAACTTGTGGGGGGACCATGTGAAAAGATAGTTAAACCAAAAAATTCATGGCCCACAGGGCCACAGGAAGCACTGGATCTCTCTCTCTGAGGGTGAAGAGATTGTTCCAACCTCAGAGAAGATGTATTGCTAGATTTCTCCTTCCTTGCCACTTCTGAAATGTCTGGTGTCCTTGCCTTACCAACACTGGTGCTCTGACATTGGTAGGGCTGAAAAGAGGATGGTTTGAGATTGTGCTGGAGGTTGACCAGGAGAAAGCTTGGATCCAAAGGACTCAATGTCTGCCTTCTCCCTAGTCCCCCTGTATAACCCCTTATCATGCTAACTCCAGAGCTGCTGTAGTTTGTTCCTGTATATTTTTCCTAATGGAGTGGATAGTTTAAACCAAACCACAAATAAAGGAATACAAAAGCGCTTCTCTGCCTACACTTTACCCCTAATGGCAAGAGTCTTGCTGGGCACTGAATACAGGAACAAAATTGACTTTGGTCCTTCTTCTCCCCAGCTTTAAAATGGCTTCCTAAATCTGTTTCTACAGATTGGCTTCAATTAAATGAAATCCATGTAATTGTCTACTGACAACGTTCCACTAAAAACAGACATCTTTTGTGGGTATAGTGTTGATTATGGAACCAATTCTTTTTTAAAGCATTAATGAGATTATCTGTGTATGTTAATATCGAAGTAAGTCGCTGTCCACTGAGGAGGGGAAAACCTTTGTATATCACTTCAGAAAAGTGAAACCTGACACACACAGCAATCAATCTTCTGAAAACAGCGCTACCAAGTATAAAGCATTCTCAGATCTCAGTGTTTTTTGTTCCAGTCAAAGGAAGACATAAAAAAGATAGAATCGCTCCCTTTGATCACATAAAGATATTTACATTTTATTTGAATCAAGGAGTAGGGGAAGCAGCAATGTAACAGAGGTAGTTGCAGAATATTTAATCTTTTAAAATGACAATTTCTATATGACTCCTGACTTTAATGTGGTTTTGGTACCGTGCGTTCAGGGTGAAATGAATTTCCCCGACTTGGTTAATTAAACTTTGAAGATGCAGCTCTTGAGAGGGGAGGGGGAAGGGAGAGAGCAAGAGACAGCTCAGTGCAAAACACATTTAGGTGTGGGGATGGAAGAACTGACAGAGTAATTACTTTTTTTAGAACACATTTAGGTTCAGTAACAGTGAGTTAGCAAAAATAGCATACGGTCTATTTTATAATGGTGAAGGCGAATACGCACACACAAACACACAAACAGAGCTTGCTTTGTAAACCTGCAATCCACAAGTCACTTAAGCAGTAGGACGACACCTGAAGAAGTATGTAAATTGCCGCCTCAGGAGCATACCATTTTAAAATGGTGTCTTCTTTTTTGGGGGCAATCCCTCGTAGCTGACTAAGATTGCCTTCCATGAACATGGTTTTAACAGTGAGTCCGTAAGTGACTGTAGAGGCCAATTCTGGATCCACATGTCCTTCCACAGTGGGGACATAGGTTTCCAGGTGGGAGTTGATCACAGTGAAGGTTTGCCAAATGTGCCTTCCTCTTAGCACGTTTCTCCCTTTCGTCCTGAGTTTGAGCATCTTCCAAGCCCATGACACCTTTGGTAAAGGCTGTTCTCCAATTGGAGCGCTGGAAGTCGATAATCAGGCATCCGCACAACATGACCAGTCCAACGTAGTTGATGTTGAAGAATCATTGGTTTGACACTGGTGATCTTTGCTACTTGAAGTACACCTACATTAGTTTGCCTGCCTTCCCAAGTGATGTGTAATTTTTTTCAGAGATAATAATAATAATAATAATAATAATAATAATAATAATAATAAATTTTTATTTATACCCCGCCCTTCCCAGCCAAAAACCGGGCTCAGGGCGGCTAACACTAATTAAAATCACAGCAAAAACATAAAAACAATCAATTTAAAATACAGATTAAAATACAAATTCAAAATTAAAACTGCAGTCTCATTTTCAAATAGCCCACCAATAAAAGAATGAAGCATAACTATCAAACAGAAACCAACCCAAAGGCCAGGTGGAACAGCTCCGTCTTGCAGGCCCTGCGGAAAGATGCCAAATCCCGCAGGGCCCTGGTCTCTTGTGATAGACTGTTCCACCAAGTCGGGGCCAATACTGAGAAAGCCCTGGCCCTAGTTGAGGCCAACCTAGCATCTTTGTTGCTCGGGACCTCCAAAATATTATTATTTGAGGACCTTAAGGTCCTACACGGGACATACCAAGAGAGATACCATATCCAACCCTGAAATATACAGTGGGCTTGTGAGTTAAGAGCACTCCCCCCCTCTTTTTTTGAAAGTGCATTTGGGTCTGGTTTGTAAGTATAATAAGAAACGAATGATAAAATATTAAAGGTGTCCTATTCTTCCTTTAATGGTAGCTTGTGTTTATTTTTTAAATGTTTAAATATTTTTTTTATTGAAGTATAAGTAGCTTGTGTTAATTAAATTAAACAGCATTCCATACTTCAGAAAGGCACATTGACGGTTGGGTGGCCTGTAAGTTAATTTAAATTTAATCAATTCATTAAGAAGCAAATGCCTGATGTATTAAAACTTATTGAATTGGTCCAGTTTCTTGCATTCATTAATATTATCTAAGTAGTTGAAATGTACGACAATTCCCAGTTTAAGAATACTTTTAGGGTGAAATCAATGCTATTTTTTTTCTCTAGAAAAAGAGGTGCTGGAACTCACCATGAACACTCCCCTCATTCTCTTAGAACTCACCTGAGAGATTCCAGAACTGAGTTCCAGTGAGTTCCAGCTGAAAAAAGCCCTGGGTACAATCCTGTACACTACTGCATGCACCGAGTAGAATGTGGTGGTGCCACATATCACAGCAGAGGCAGAAGCTGGCACAGAGTATTGAGGTAATTAATACTGCGTATATGGCAGCCGTTGGGTGAATAAAAACTGACTCTTCTTTGAAATAAAAATTCTCCAGTCCAAAAATATGGTCCAAAAGCTTTACTTACAGAACTTAACTCTAAAACAACTTAAAACCAATAAAGTTACATTCACTTAGTTGCATAAATTCTGATACGTGCTCCAGCACATGAAACATAATTATCTTAGATTACAAACATCTTGAATCCCGGGCTAAAAATCAAAGCTCTGTCTCTTCCCCATATAGCCTCCATTAGCCTGAGGCTGTTTACTGGAGAACAGAGACTAACAAGTCCATTCTCTTTAGTAGCTTAGAACAAAAAGCTTATGCAACCAAGATTAGCATATGCATAGACCAGTAACACAATCTCTTTCCTCTGACTGAGTCAGCAGATATACAGTCCCATGATACAGCCCTACTAATGATCAACCTGTTAGGCTGTTCTTCAGCTTCAATGGAAATTTCTAGTCATGCTTCACAGTATTCAAAACAAGCATATTATATATTTATTTTCCATTTCAGTGGACATTAAACAATTACATGCAACATATAGAGGTCTATTTTGACTAGGTGAAAAATGGGATAGGATTGTGAAACCCTGTCTTCACAACTATTAGTGGTTCAGGAACCCTGACTTCATTTTCAACACGCCAGCCTAATCAGTAGATTAATCAACCCAATGTTGGGTTGATTGATTGATTGAGCAGGGGCATTAATCAATGGGGTTGTTACTTAAGGGCATAACTTTTTTCATTCACTCATTACAGCATTATTCTCGAACTGAAATTAGAAGAAATAAGGCAGAAGGCCTTGCCTTTCAGTAGCAAATGATAGCATTTACTAAATTGCAGGTCCTTCCTCTGAAGTTTTGTTAATATGCAACTTTATTAATTAAATATCTATCCTGCCCTTCCTCCCAAAGGAGCCCAAGGCAGCAAACAACAAAGCGGTAAAATGATGCAACTTAAAACAAAACAAAACATATTTAAAACATTTAAAAACAATTTTAAACTTCTTAAAAGAGACACATACCATCATAACTAATAACTGCAATGTTGCCAGGAAAAGTATCTTCCTGCCTTTGAATGCCACTGTTCTTGTTTTTGTTATTAATCAATTATAGACTGTTTCCCATTCAAGGACGCTGAAGCAGTTTACAGACTAAAATAACAACGCTAAAATGTTGCAAGAAAAAAATCAAAATAATAAGTATGAAAAAACACAAAACCCTAGTGAAAATCAACAGCAAACAATGAGCAACATCAGGCATAGACACAATATCAAATATGGGCCAACAGCCTACTTGGGAACTTTCTGTTTACTTTCTATTTAAAGTAAATCAGAGTGTGAAGTCAGAGCAAAGAAGACGTGTTTTTAGCTCCCTTTGGAAGCTGTAAACTTACGATAAACTTTTAATACTACTGAGGATGGGGCTCTTACGACTGCTGCACTTGGTTGTTATGAAAAAGGCAGTCATTACTTTGCATTTCTCCTTATTGCTCAGTTGGCAGGCGCAGCTGGCAAAACAAATGTAGTCACATAGTGACTTGTTTGCCACAGAATAGAATTACTTCCTGTATCACCAAGCATGCAGCTCTAAATTCCTTTCACTTTACGGTTACCCGGGAAACTGAAAATAAAGCAACGCTGGAAGGAAGGGGTGAGATTTCATTTTAACATGTTGAGCATAATCTAGTAGATCAGATGAGATTTTCTCCCATTTCTATCCTGAGTGCTTCTCAGCATAGTGGCTTTGCACAGAAGCAAATCTGGAATGGGTATTATCTTTTGGCTGCCCTCGGAGATACACTACAGGGAAGTGACTCTGTGAAGAAGCTGTTCCTGAAGCCACGGAAGGAAAATCAACAGAAAATAGAAAATATAGGAGATTCCATTTCTTGGTCCTTTCCGTGAAGGGAAAAAGCAGATTGACAAGACCAGATGGGTACCCAAGAATGTTCTGCTGCAGTCTTGACCTTGAAAAGAAGATGACAAGCCACCCACTTGTCATCTACAGCTAAAACTCAAACTTTTAATCACTGGTCTTTAGCCCACGCTGGACAATGATGTATGCCTTTCAAAGAGATTTTGTGGTAGGCCTATACTTGCTTACAGACTGCCACTCCCCTCGCTAGAGAGCCAGTGTGGTGTAGTGGTTAAGAGCGGTAGACTCGTAATCTGGGGAACCGGGTTCGCGTCCCCGCTCCTCCACATGCAGCTGCTGGGTGACCTTGGGCTAGTCACACTCTCTGAAGTCTCTCAGCCCCACTCACCTCACAGAGTGTTTGTTGTGGGGGAGGAAGGGAAAGGAGAATGTTAGCCGCTTTGAGACTCCTTTGGGTAGTGAAAAGTGGGATATCAAATCCAAACTCTTCTCTTCTTCTTCTTTGCAGCCTAAAGCTGCGATTCTTATGGCACCAATATTACATCCACAACGTGATAGGTCCATTCATCTGTTCATCTTCCAGTGAGCTGTATGCCATCATCTGTCAGCACTGATGGATAGCCCAGTTGGTTGGAGCGTGGTACCGGCAACGCCAGGATTGCAGGTTCAATCCCCCATATGGGACAGCTGCATACTCCGGCATTGCAGAGGGTTGGACTAGATGATTCTCAGGTTCCCTTCCAACTCTGTGAGTCAGAACTGCATTGCAGTTTTTGGAAACGTGGACCACTTATAAATTCCATCTCCAACTCATTGAAAGATTCCATCAATGGTGTCTCCAAATTTTTTTACAGATCACTTGGGAAGACAGGCAAACTAATGCCAGTGTAATGGAAGAAGCAAAGATCACCAGTGTTGAAGCAATGATTCTTCAACATCAACTTCGTTGGACTGGTCATGTTGTGCGGATGCCTGATTATCGTCTTCCAAAGCAACTACTCTATTCCAAACTTAAAAATGGAAAGCGTAATGCTGGTGGTCAACAAAAGAGGTTCAAAGACTCTCTCAAGGCAAATCTAAAAAAAATGTAATATAAACACTGACAACTGGGAAACACTGGCCTGCAAGCACTCCAAACTGGAGAACACCCTTTACCAAAGGTGTCATGGGCTTGGAAGATGCTCGAACTCAAGACAAAAGGGAGAAACGTGCTAAGAGGAAGGCACGCTAGGCAAACCCTCACCACGATCAACTCCTGCCTGGAAACCTATGTCCTCACTGTGGGATCCAGAATTGGCCTCCTCAGTCACTTATGGACTCACTGTTAAGACCATGTTCATGGAAGACAATCTTACCCAGCTACGAGTGATCGTCAAAGCAGAAGAAGCAGAATTTGGAGAAGTGCTAATTTCAAAGTATGGCTGAGTTTTAGCTTGCATATTCTTTCAGAAAGTGTGTATTGGGTAAGTTTGCTTTTAAATGCAAACTGAATCAAATGCCTCCCCCGTTCTTAGCTGTATAAGAGTGTGAATCAGAGTTGTTTTATCTCATACTGTAGACTTGACTCTCAGCACTCTTAGCAAACGTTTGGTTGCCAGTGGGTTTGACGGCTCTCCAGTCCCAGGATATGTTCAGCAGGAGGTCCAGGGGATGATTTTAATTAGCCCCTTCGGGATTCATCTGTACAACCACCTGCACTGTAAAGTTTTTAAGAATGCAAAACAGCAGAATTTTATGATCTGCTCTACTAAAGCATTGTTTCTGACACCCCTGAATTTTCATGCAAAATATTCAGCGGGTGTAGGTGAGCCACAAGTGACATGCTATTTTCAGAACACATTAATGCACACAATTAATATACAATCAGACATGGGTCAACCAACTGGGTCGCGCTTGATTTCTCAATAACACAGTGGGTGGGAACATCTCTGTTTATGGATGTGCATCTCTGACCTTTACTTCTTCCCTTTGTATTAATTTGAAGGAAATTAATGTTGCCCTCAGTTAAAGGGCTGGATGTGTCTTTGAGATTATTCACATACCTGAAAACACAGTGCTTTGGGGTGCTTCCCCTAAAACTGGGATGACGTCTCTTGGGAGAAGTATAACTTGCGGGTTTCTTTAAATGTATGAATGTATTGAGATTTCTACACCAACAAGGGGATTTTAGCCCAAATTTGCATCTGAACAATATAGGAACTTCAGCAGCAAAAGCTTTGTTTAGCGCTCCTGCAACCTCTGTAAAAAAAAGTGTTGAAGAAAGTTTAGGAAAAAGGACCACTTCAACCCCACTACTCTTGCCTGCCTTGTCAGTCATTTCCTGGTTAGTCAAACCCCGCCCCCATGCCATCATCTGTCAGCACTGATGGATAGCTCAGTTGGTTGGAGCGTGGTACCAGTAACGCCAGGATTGCAGGTTCAAACCCCCATAAGGGACAGCTGCAAAAAAAGTTTTGTCATCCCCCCCCCATAGGCGTAGGAAGGTCAGGTGGTACCCGGTGAGGAAAATTTCTTGTCACCCCCCATTGATTCCCCCCCCGCAAAAATGGTTTTACGTTATTTCATATTTTCTTACAAAGGAATAATAACAAGTAATAATAATAATAAAAACTTTTATTTATATCCCGCCCTCCCCGGCCGAAGTCGGGCTCAGGGTGGCTAACATCAGATACATAACATTGGTATAAAATCAAACAATAATTAAATTACCTCCTAAAAACATCTCAAAATCAAATTAAAGTCTAATTAGATGGCTTTCCACAGGGTTAGGGTTGGGAACAGTAAGTGCTCCACTGAACTGAAATTTCAGCCTTCACGACATAGGAAAACAGCCAAGTAAACAGCTATTTTGGTGGAGGAGGGTCAAGATATTAACCAATATGCATGAAATTTCATATATAGCTATATAATCCCTAGTATAGTAAGATAAGACCTTTGGAGCAGGCAAGTTTTTATGAACTGCCCCAGTAGGGCAGTAATTGTTCCTTGATAATTTGTCACCCCCTCCATTATGGAACATGGGGCGGTCCACCCCCATGATCCGCTGGTTAATCAGGTGGTAATCTCTCCAATGGTTGAAAAAAACAACAACATTTTTATAGTAGATGTGCTGCTGTTGGATTGGGACTCCAGGCAGTCTTATCTGCCATTTTCATTTCTCCTGATTCCTCTGAGCCCAGAGTCACTCTGTGGAATTAAAGATGGCAGATTTGACAGTGGCCCTGGTCTGTCATCAACTCCTACCTAGAGTTCTTCTCTAGCTTTCTTTCTCCCCACCCTTTCCCTGCAACCTACAGTCCTTCCTGACTTTATGTGCTGCGACGCTTCTGCAGAGGCCCCCTTTTCATTTACCTTCTTGCTTCAGTTCCCTTTTAGCAACCTCTGGACTTTTTTCTTCCAGGTGCCTTCAGATCACCTCCCTTTCTTTCAGGTTACTTTTTCATTCTATCTACATTCTTCATTCAACCATCGTTCCACACCGGGCTCCGCAGCCTTTAACTTGCTTGCCTCGCAAAGCTACGCATTCCTGTCAAGGGCTTCTGTAAGGATTTAATCCTACATAATTTGATGTGTTTGCTCAAAGAAGCTGCTTTGCAAACACCCCAACAGCTTCCTTGCCCTCCCTCAGCAACCGCTGTGTTTGTGAACATTCTGTGACAGCACACAAGTTCAGTTAACCCATGCCCAGAGGCTTTGCTACCACAAGCTCAATATAATACAGAGTGCATCCGTTATTAAGGAAACCACCCGGCCACTCAGAGGAAATTTATGTTAAGTACCTTCTTGCTGACAAAGATCTGAATATCACCAGGCCTGCTGCGAAATTCTGTTTTATGGCAATGAGAACAAGACAGGCTGCGGGGACAGTGATGGTTGGTGAACAAATACAGATTTTAAGCTCTGGATCATAGATTTTAGCTGAAGGGGTGCTATTTTTAATGTAAATAAGTGTATGTGGAATTTTAAATTTTGTCTACCGCCTCTGCCCCTTGTCGCTGATGTAGTACATTTTGCTGATGTTATTTCTTCTGTCTGGTCTTTGACCGCAATAAAGGTTGATTGATTGGATATAGAGTGCACATGTTAAAATGAGGTCATTGTAAATGGCTGAACACAGTGACTGTCAACATGTGGTGCTGTAAATCACCACGTGACATGGATTTTATTTTTCATGTGGTCACAAGAGGGCAGGGAGCGAAAGTCTACAATAGTTGAGGATGGCCAGAGGAGAACTGAGCTCCTACATTATGAATCAGGGGTGCCAGCTCAACTAATTCATGCACATAGAATCATGGGATTGTTGAGTTGGAGGGGTCTGCTGTGCTTCCTGTTATGCTATCTTGGAGAAGAGATTGTGGCTTTTGTGTGCTTTCCGCATCTGTATACTACGCTCAGAATACGTGTACTCAGAATTCCTCATCACATGAACCTCCTTTCTGCAGCCTGTATAAATTCTGCAAATTAAGCAATATGTGCCTGATTTATTTCGCATGTGTTGCCACAGTCTGTGCCATCATTCTGCACTTATTTTTCTCCAGCTCCTGTGCAAAACTGTAGCATGCACTTAGCTTTGGCTACGAGTTCAAAGTATGTCTTTTGTCACCAGTGGAGATGTAGCTTTTCCTTTCATTGGAGCAATCAGAACTTTAAGGATTCTAATTTAGCCTGAGCTTTCAACACTTCTGTCTCTTTAGCTTAAGTAATCAGCACTCTCTTTAACTGCTCCCCTTTCAAACTCAGAAGCTGGCAAATTCTGCCCCCTTGCCCCCAGTCAGTTTTAGCTATGCTCCCTACTTCTGGTTAGAGAGCTTTTATTATGGAAATAACAGGCTCCCCAATCAGAATGCAATTAAAATCTCTGATTAAAACATTTAACCAAGTTGACAACCATGATCCTTCACGCAATGCATTTTTCTTCCGCTGAGCTCCAAAAGATGTCACTATGTCCTTTTAAACAAAGAAATTGTTCCTGACATTCACCTCTAATAGGAATGTAGAAATAGAGAAGAAGAAGAAGAGGAGGAGGAGGAGGAGGAGGAGTTTGGATTTCATATCCTGCTTTATCACTACCCGAAGGAGTCTCAAAGCGGCTAACATTCTCCTTTCCCTTCCTCCCCCACAACAAACACTCTGTGAGGTGAGTGGGGCTGAGAGACTTCAGAGAAGTGTGACTAGCCCAAGGTCACCCAGCAGCTGCATGTGGAGGAGCGGAGACGCGAACCCGGTTCACCAGATTACGAGACTACCGCTCTTAACCACTACACCACACTGGCTCTCAGTGCATATACTTCTGTTAAATAAAGGCCCTGAATAATAATTGGACAGCAATACTATTGGGGAAAGCTAACAGAGAGAGCTGAGCCAATCTGCTCTGCTAACCCACCTCCTTTCTTCCAAGATTTTAGTTATGAAGGAGTGATATTTGGCAAATGCTTCCACATCAGTGTGTCATGGTTTCCACCAGGGCTTCCCCCCCCCCAGCCGTAATGCATCGTAACGAAGTTCTGGCACCTCTCCCCACTCCTTTGGCTCACAAGAAGACTCTCCCCAGAGCGCAAAGAGGACATCCTCTATGGCAGCGATGGCCAAACTTGGCCCGTTTGGGACTACAACTCCCATCATCCCTAGCTAACAGCACCAGTGGTCAGGGATGATGGGAATTGTAGTCTCAAAACAGCTGGAGGGCCAAGTTTGGCCAGCACTGCTCTATGGGCTCTGGAGAGCGTTTTCTCATGAGCCAGAGGCGCAGCAGGTCTTTAATGAGGCTCTTCAGCCTCCCGGGCTAACAGCTGATATGGAGGAAGAAACCTTCCTGTGCTGTGCTCTGCAATTGGCCCTGCCTCTCCGGCTTGCTCACACAAGAAGGAGGGATAGGGCAGCAAGCCATCTCAAAGATAGTCACATGACCAGTGTTTTCTTCTAAAAAAAATGTTTAGGGGTACTCTCATTTTAACTCATCATGGCCACTGGTCCCATCACCTCCTGGCAAATAGAAGGGGAAGGAAATGGAGGCAGTGAGAGATTTCACTTTCTTGGGTTCCATGATCACTGCAGATGGTGACAGCAGTCACGAAATTAGAAGACGCCTGCTTCTTGGGAGAAAAGCAATGACAAACCTAGACAGCATCTTAAAAAGCAAAGACATCACCTTGCCGACAAAGGTCCGTATAGTTAAAGCTATGGTTTTCCCAGTAGTAATGTACGGAAGTGAGAGCTGGACCATAAAGAAGGCTGATCGCCGAAGAATTGATGCTTTTGAATTATGGTGCTGGAGGAGACTCTTGAGAGTCCCATGGACTGCAAGAAGATCAAACCTATCCATTCTGAAGGAAATCAGCCCTGAGTGCTCACTGGAAGGACAGATCCTGAAGTTGAGGCTCCAGTACTTTGGCCACCTCATGAGAAGAGAAGACTCCCTGGAAAAGACCCTGATGTTGGGAAAGATGGAGGGCACAAGGAGAAGGGGACGACAGAGGATGAGATGGTTGGACAGTGTTCTCGAAGCTACTAACATGAGTTTGGCCAAACTGCGAGAGGCAGTGAAGGATAGGCGTGCCTGGTGTGCTCTGGTCCATGGGGTCACGAAGAGTCGGACACGACTGAACGACTGAACAACAACAACAACAACATTTTAACTCAGGAAAATCACCATTTTATAGTTTAAATCAGGGAAAATAAATACAGTAAATGGACAAAAGTACAAAGATTCACAAAATGTTTAGGGGTATGCGTACCCCTGCATCCCCCCCCCCAAGAAAACAAGCACTGCACACAACAGCTATTTCTCTCTACCATCTATGTCAATTTAGGTTGCAAACCCCTGCGAGCAGGGAGTTGCCTTTAGCTTTTTTCTATTTTGCAAAGCATTGTGCTTATTGTTCATGCTGCAAAATTATGATGATGATTATGATGATAGAATGGTAGTTGGGTTGTGGGGAAAATGTGGGCAGAATCTGTTTTTTACAGAATTTGTGTAAACACACACACAATTATGGACATATACTGGAATATGCGCTAGGAATTGGTAAAAGGGTTGCAAGCCAAAAGATCTCACTATGTACATGTTATCTACCAGTGCAATGCATATTTCTTTCGAAGTGTTACTGCTTCTCTTTTTCTATTAGGTTTTACATTGCTATTGCTGCTACCGCTTAATATATTGCCCTAGTGTAGATTAAGAAAGGTATAACATTCCTCACCAGGGGCAAATCACGATGCATCTTCCTCTGTAGAGTCACGTGCCTATGGAAGATTATGCATCTGTTATTCAAAATAATGTCCCAAATTGAATATATAGATCAGTGTTATTCCATCAAGATACTAGGATATTCCATTAAGAGACAGAACACTTCATCTTGCCCATCCTTGAAAAGGCTGCATTTATTGAGTTAGTCAGTGCAGGGTGGTGGTTTGTTGTTGTTGTTTTTTGAGATATTTTCTAATATGACTCCAACAAGTACTGAGGCCAGGGGTGCCAACTTGAATAAAATATTTTGGGGGGGCAGGTAAGCCCAGCCCCACATAATCGATCGCAAGACACAGTGCATGCACACCATTTGAATGGCAACACCTATCAACTTTGGAGGTGTAGGCAAATATTTTATTGGGGGCGGGGTGGCGAAGGGACCTCAGCCCCTATGAGTTGGTTCCTATGACTGAGGCACTGCCAAGTATTCTAGCCCATAAACCAATAATCTATACAGCATGTGTTTGTGTGTGTCTTGGATTTAAGTGATTTATTTTAATACATAATGCCTTTGGCTCACGAGTTATGTAGGTTCATGTCTGAAAGAATGTGCAATTTAGCCAAAAGATGGTGCTAAAGAATCTCTAGGAAACCTTTGCATGAGTGTGAGAGAGCAGGGGTAGGGGCAGATTGTGTATGGCTTTATTTGACTTTTTTAATGTAGTGCAGTGTGTGTGTGTGTGCGTGTGTGTGTGTGTGTGTGTGTGTGTGTGTGTGAGAGAGAGAGAGAGAGAGAGAGAGAGAGAGAGAGAGAGAGAACTGAAATAACAGATGAAATTTGTATTTACACTAAGGCAATATGAATGTAAACAATTTAATTTTAACAGATAAGTACAGCTTCTGTAAATGGATTAATTAGATATTACCAGCTCAGTGGGATCTCTCAGAGTTAAATGTGATAAATGGAAAGGACATTCTTCTAGAGTTGCATTAAATTTCGCAATTACATTAGGCTTTGCTGCTAACCTTCCTTGTCCACTTAAGAATGGATGCCAGACAGCAGGAATAAACAGAAGCAATTATGCAGATTGAAAAAGCGTAATTTCTGTTCAGCATGACTATATTGGGTGCGGTTACGTTCCTCTAGACTTCAACAGAATTATTTTCTAGCTGTAAGTTACTGTACAAACTATGAGAAGGCCCATAGCTGAGTAGTGGACCTAGGGTATGTGTTTTACATAATGCCTGAGATTCAGTTCCTGGCATGTTAACCTAAATGGATCTCAGGAACAATCTGAACTTTAGGAACAGCTTGTGAGGCCAGCCTGGAGTAGATTTTTGCAAATTTTGATTCTAGAGCACCCCGCTTTTTTACTGCATTGCACGAAGGAGAGGAAGAGAGAGAGAGAGAAAGAGAGAGAGAGAATTTCTACCTCTCTCATCTCAGAGTCATCCAATGAAATGGAATGGTGGGAGATTGAGGACAGACAAAATGATGCAATTCTTCATGGAATGTCCTACCGTAAAATATGATGGCCACCGACTCAGGTAGCTTTAAAAGGGAATTAGACTAATTCTTGGAAGACAAGGCTGTCAGTTAATACAGTTAAAACCAGTTGATAGGGAATAACAGCTGCTGTCCTGGTGTTATGCTTGTAGACTTCCCATAAGTAGATGGATGTTCACTGTAATTACAACATGCAGGATCAGAAAGGCCTTTATAATTTGACCAAGCAAAGCTCTTCTTAAATTCTTAGGCCTCCTTTATTCTATACTTAAAATATACGCATGTATTTCCTCAGTCAACTCCAGAATAACAGACAGGTGTCTGTCATTTAACTGAAGAGGAGCTCATCTAAGATCACTTTCAAATGTCCTGCCTAGTTAGTCAGGGATTGAAGAAAGCCGTGCTTTCTGGCAAATTGGGATGGTTCGGCGATCTCTCTGTGTTTTTTGGCTGGAACAGGAGACCTCTGAGCATTCTCACTTTATTGAGCTGACCTACTTACTGGCAGAGACGGGAGGATGAAGTCCCCCATCTGCTTTGAAGGGCATATATGGAAAGATGTGTGGGAATACGTTTTTGGTTTCTCCCGCACGATAGCAGCTTTGCCGATCCTTCTGCGCTAACACGCAGAAGGAAAGAAGATCCGGCCGGAGTTGGAGCCTGGATCCCTCTGTGCCTCCCCAAAAGCGCGCCAGGAAGCCTCCTGCTAACAGCTGCAAGGCTGGTTTCCCGCCCGGAAAGACTCGTTATTGCTATGTTGTGATTGGTTTATGCTGAGTTGGTGACGCTGTATAATTTGTCAATAAATAGCCCCTGCCTCTGTTAGCGCAGCGACAGAGAGACGGAGAGCTCGCTCGCGTTTAGTGAGTGCACTTCAACAACCGACTGCAGTCTCATTTATTTTGGCCTCCTTTCTGCTTCTTCGGCCGCACCTTTTACTTTTCCTTGCTGCCTATCGCTATCCTCTTCAGACCTTCTGCAACTCCTAAAACTCCTCACGACCTTCAAGAACCCTCATAACCAGTGGGAGCAGGCTCTCCAGCGGCTGGTTATCCCGACAAAGATGGATATACCTAACATGGTGTCTTGGTTTTCCAAAGCATGCTTTAGCCACACGTGTAGAATGCTAGTATGCTCTGACACGGGCGTTGGAATCACTATAATGATTCTAGACCAATAGACAATACTAGATCAACTGGCTACCTCAGCTCAGTATAATGCAACTTAATATGCAAGCATAAACAGAATTTATATGTTCACCAAGGCCTGTATCAGTCATTGATCACTGCCTCCGCCTTCCCTAGATCTTTATAGCATCAGGTCCTTTATCCTTGCTTTTATCTTCTGATGTTCAGTACACCAAAAGCACACTGAAAAACAGTTTAAAAAACAAACAAACATTTAACACAGCAATTTTAAAACATTCTTCAAACAACCAGTTGCCTACCCAGGAGGTAGGCTATCTCATTACATAATTTTATCTTTTGGAGATAGCTTACTTGCACCATAGCTGTCAGCTATGCTTAAAGAAACACATTGAACCAGATTAAGTTTGAGTTTTATTCTGGATTTGTGACTGAGAATATCAGTGGGGGCCACTGCATTTAGTAGTCCAAATTAAAATGCACACCATGTGCCTGGGAATCAAGTAAATCTCTGCTTTATGCCACATGGCAGGGAAGTTTTCTCTTCTGCTTCAGCAAGCAATCCTTTTACACCTTGCTTTTTTATTTCTGCATTGCAGAGTGAGCTAAGAGATGGTTATTTATGTTTTGTCTACTGTGCAAACATATCGATCTATAAAGGCATCAACTGCAGAAAAGGCTAAGCCAGTACATTCTTCCGGTTCTGTTGGAAATGTGTGTGTGTGTGTGTGTTGTGTGTGTGTGTGTGTGTGTGTGTTATATATATATATATATATATATATATATATATATATATAAAATCTTATAGACTTGGATCAAAATGGTGCTCCAACACGCCCACACTGGATCATTTCAGGTTCCTCTGCCTATCATAGGCCACTCCTAAGAGTTGGGAGGCTGCTGGAGCGCCATCTAAAAACTACCGAAGGGCAGTTACCCTTTTTAGGATCAAAACAAAGTGCCACAAAATAAGCGAGCAAGATTTTGAATTCTTCAACACTGTTAATCAGGCTGGATGTTAAGCAAAACGGGGCAGAGGGAGAGGAAGTTTGCGCAACTAAGCTTTGTTAGATGCTAACAGGTTTCCGTTTGCACCAAAGCTTTTGAGAAGAAGAAAAAGTGAAATTTTCTATAATTGTTTTTGTCCCAGCAGCATTAGTATTTGCTGAAACCCAGGGCTTTTTTTCAGCTGGAACCCACTTGAACTCAGTTCCGGCACCTCTCTGGTGGGCGCTATTGCCATTCTAAGAGAACCAGGGATGCATTCACGGTGAGTTCTGGCATCTCTTTTTCTAGAAAGATAGCACTTCTGAAACTCATGTGCTTAGGATTGCAACTTAAGTCTTTACTGGAATCCTGTCCTACTATTACAACAACAAACTTCCTTGCTCTAACATTGGGCCAGCTTTCCTTCTTCTGCTCCTGTTCTGTTTAACATCTGGCCTGATGAAGGGTTCTGAAATTCCCTCTGGAATTGGTTGTGGTTATGTACATTTTTGAGGTCACGGATTGTCCCCGTGGTGTGGCTGCTGCTGGAACCCTGAACAGCATATTCCGATTTCGTTTATCTTATGCCTTTAACTCGCATCATTTCATAGCTCACCTGCCTGACAACTGAGAACATAGTTCCAAGTGTTGGGAAATCTAAAGATGTATAATGGATTGTTATAATGGATTGTAAGAGGCTTCAAGTTATAAACAAATTCTGTTCTTCTAGAAATAGCATATAATACTTCTTAGGGTAGAATTTCTAGCAGCGGTAAAGCAGGAGTGCAACTGTGTAAAATATCGAGCAGAGTGGAGTTGTTACATTTTTCATTTAGATTACTCCTGCATGCTAATATTCCTGTAGTTCCACCTAAAGATTTTAATATACTTGATTGATTAGGTGTACTTAGGAAATGTTAAAAGCCTCGTGCTGCTGCATATGCTGATCATTTTTAAATTGCCACGGCACATATCTGAGAAATTGTTAATTGATATCCTTCAGGGCCTCTTCCATCAGGAATGCAAAAAGTTCTGTGAGCTGGTGCTGTTTGCCCCAACAAGGCTTTCCTTCTGATTGATGAAATCAAAGGAAATGCTCTCTCAATGTGCTAGAGCCTTCATTGATGGAAAACTCAGACAGATTGTAAAAAAGTTGACTACTGCTGCATCTATATATGTGAAAGATGGGTGTGGAATGCACATCTTCCCCCCTTTTCTCATTGCAGCAATATTATTAGAAGTCTCATATGCTGATGCGACTAGCCCTGGGACAAGGAAGACAGTCACTCTATTTGTAGCTGGGAAATTTGGTAGCAATAAATTTCATTCAAGAGTTGCCTTTAGACAGGACATGGTTCCTAGGCAGGCATCTAGATGAGGGATCTCTCGCCACTGGCCCTGACTTCTTTTACAACAGAAGACCTACCATTCATGTGAAGAGATTATGCCTCCCTAGACCAGGTAAATAATAGACTAGGTCTCCATATCCCCCATTACAATAGACTCACTGGGATCATAAAGGTCACTGTGACATCAGCTATAGGAGGTGGACAACCATTTCTCCCAGATAATATTGCACGCCGCCTTCTTAATTGAAAGCTAAGCAAGGAAAATAGTGAAAATGCAAGGATTTTTCTCTATGCAGCTGTCATAAATTAAATTAAATAAAATAAATAAAATAAAAATATAGGATCAACTGTTAGCTGTGGAGAAAGCTGGATAAGTGATGCAGATGAGACTCAGATACCAGGCGTTGACATTGTCATTTGGTTCCAAACTTTTAATTTCACCAGACTTTTCTGTTTCCACTGGTATGTGAAACAGCAGGATACAAATATAGGTAAAATAAGTAACAATTACAAGTAGCTGGGTGGAGAATCTGCTGCCTCAGATGGGCTCTAACCTCAGGCCCAGAGTTGGAGGAGAAACTGGCTGATTTGAAAGGCTGAGTCTAGCACCGGCTGAGGAATTGAACCAGGCTCCTGATTATGGTAGTTTGGAGCTGATGGAGCTGAAGATCATAGTTTGGCTCTGGTCGTTCAGGTTCTTTGAGGTCCAGACAGCAGTAAATCATACCGTTCACATTGTAGTTAACTCTTTCTTAGCAAGAAAATGATCCGCACAGACCTGGCGACCTGATGAGCCCAGCAGCTCATCCCTGGTAGGTTTTACCCCATGCAGTGGCAGAGGAACGTGGGTGCGGTCTACCCTGGGTGCCATCCCTGAGGGGGTGTGTGACAAAAAGGCACACTGCGGAGGGCTCGCAGCACATGGGGGATCGCACCACCCCTGTACCTCACCCCGCCCCCCGTGCATGGCATAGCCGCCGCTTTGGACTCTTATTTCCCTCCCTTCCTTTCTCCTCCTCGCCGGTTGATTGAAAAGATGGTGATTGTTAAAAAAAGGGGGGAGCCTTGGGTTCCCCTATTATTTTTACCTTGTTGGATCTATAAATTACACAGACACACAGAGACATATACAAACCGCTATAGCTATTTAAATCTAATGAAATGGCGGGGGGGGGGAGGACTCGTATTTGTCAGTCCCTGAAATATTCCGGTAGCTGCAAACGTGTCCTTTCAGCACAATGCTAAATGCATTTACTTGCAAGTAAGAATCAGGTGGCTTCACTTTTTCACTAGAACTGACATGTTAGGGATCGCCTGCCACGCTGCCGACACGCGTGGCAGATCCCGCTCCCCTATGCAGTTCAGTCCGCCCCCCGTGCATGGCATGGCCATCGCTCTGGGTGCCCATGCAACTAACTCCGTCACTGACGCTATGTTGCCTTGACATGTGTCCTTGGGGGTGCCCTTTATGCTTGGCAGGAGCACCAGGGTGAGTGCCAATCCAGCAGCACCCCGAGCCGTCGATGTGGGGGTGGGGTTGAGAATTTTTTTTACGTGCCGGGTACCACCTGACCTTGCTACGCCTCTGACCCTATGAATCAGTTGCCGAGACTGAAAGTCCCCGCCTCCCCACAGCCATTTAATTCCCTCCTCTCCAGGGCTTTTTTTTTTTTTACAAGCAATCAGAGACTCTGCCTGCATGAAGCCAAAAATTCCTCCACTTTTTTTTCATGCCTTTTCTGGTTCTGGGAGACAGGTGGGGATAGCAGCTTGTCGAAGCAGAAAGAGAAGACACCTATGTCTCTGCGCCAGCCTGACTCATCTCTGTCTGTTGTCCTCCCTCATCAGTTTCTGCCTCTGATTCTGGACTTCCCTCTGCTACAGATTCCCCCAGCTCACTAAACCTCGTTACCTCTTCAGCACCCAACTCCTCCTCCTCCCAGTCTTCTCTCTCTGACCTCTCATTGTTGTCCCACCACCAATCCCTGGGCTCTGAGCCTTCTTCCCTTGTTGGTTCCCCACCGTTCCTCTGTGTCCAACCAGTCCACAGCACTGAGGCTGGTGGGCTAGAACCTGCAGGTCCTGAGCCAGGACCTTCCCACATGCTGTCCCCGAGACCCAGCCACTTGAAGAATTTGGATTCCTAATCATTTCAGCAGGATGTGGCGTCAGATTCCACAACTAATCAAAGAAGACAAAAGATCTGCTTCTTAACACTTTTACTGAGTTCCACGAATTGTGTCTTGAATTCCTGATCTTAAAATCTGACAATTCAGTCAGAGCATCACAAGACTGTGAACACTGCAGTACTGGACACCCAGAAGAGTTTTTGGCCCCCAAATTCCAATCCTCACCCCTTTTTTGCAATAAATAAATAAATAAGCTGCTTGGTCCATTTGACACATTACACAGCAACAGCGAATCCAAGTTTGCTACCTGGCATGCGCTCAACGTGCAGCTGAAATAATTTTCTGGCTCTCGGACGCATGTAGATATAGGAAACATAGTGTTTTCCAACACATGTTCGCCACTTCTCCACTTTACATTTTCAGATGTGTACCTAATGTGCAAAGAGACTCAACAGCCTGTCTACTGTTTGGACATTTGTTTTCCAATCTTTTTTTTTTTCTCCCTCGGTGTTACTTTTTGTTTATCTGCATTTTGTCAAAAAGAAAGAAAGAAAAACCCACGCTGCTCCTAGCCAGCTAGTTATGCTTAGGAATATGCTGCAAAGTAAGTGATTGTCTGGAATGTGGGCGGTATAGAATGCGCCTGGAAACATTTTTCACAACTAATTGGCAAGCATGTTGCTTGTTGACATGCTTCAGATACAGCTGAAATAATAAATGACCCAAAAGCACATGGAAACCCATCTATCTATGTACTCAAGCTGTGCAGCTGAAAAGAGAGAGAGAAGAAGTACTTGTGTGGTACTTCTCTTGTGGGGTTTTGGGGGACAACAGTGGGGAGTAGATAGAGCTAATTTCTTTTTCTTTCTTTTTTTAAAAGCTTCAATTCCAAGTTGTTATGTACTGAGTTGAATAGGATCCAAAATGCAGCAGTCTGATTGGTCCTAGAACAATAGGATTGAGATTGCAGCAGTCTGACTGGTCCCAGAACAATAGGATTGAGATTGCAGCAGTCTGATTGGTCCCAGAACAATAGGATTGAGATTGCAGCAGTCTGACTGGTCCCAGAACAATAGGATTGAGATTGCAGCAGTCTGATTGGTCCCAGAACAATAGGATTGAGATTGCAGCAGTCTGATTGGTCCGCAGGAGCCACCCAATCCAGCTCCAGGTGGAAGTGAATCCGCACTCCGATTGGCATACAGGAGTATCCCGGAATTAGCCAATCACGTGGGGCCCATTGTGTAAATAGTGTATATAAAGCAAACGTTTTGGGGGAACTGCATTCCTCACTACTATGAGCTGAATAAAGAGCATGAAATTCACACTTGACTCCGAGTATATTTCACAAGTCTAGAATGATAATTGAGATGGGGCTTAAGCTGGTTGATGAAGCTCACTTTTTTCAGTCTAGTCCTTCTAAATTGTGTACTGCCTGAGAACAGTTTGCCCTGTCCTGTTATCGAGTGGTCCACAAACAAGGAGTTAGCTAGGCTGCAATCCTATGCACTGTTATCTGGAAGTAAGCCCCACTGAGCACCAAAGAAAAGTTATTCTGTATCAACCCCCCCCCCCAATCCAAATTATTTCTTTTTCCTGCCGAAGAACTAAAAACAGAATTTCCTCTGACAATGTAAACGTGAACAGTGGGGGGCCCTATAAATCTCTTAGCAGCAGTGGGGCTTTATATACCTTAAGTACCATAAGATTAAAAAATGAGGCTTTATCCCAGCGTGATACTGACATTAATAACTATTCCTGTGTGAGGATTCAAAGCTCCAACAATTCTGTAAGTGAAAGTTGTCCAAGTCTGCATAGAGTAACATAACAAAAGAGAATCATAAATCATTTGTTGATTATTTCACTTGAGAAAGTTTGGGTAGGGCAACAAGCGACTTTTGCTCTTCTGTTATCATCTTAGATGGATGCTATATGATCCTTTTTCTCAACTACCTTCTCAGCAATAGTCACACTCCTATTTTCTGTGGGGGCAATGAAGAGCGATTATCTTATGGCAACTAAGAACCCACTGATGGAATCTGGGGTGGGAAAAGCTGATTCCTCGACAGTTTGGTCAACATCTGCCTCCAGGGCCAGCCCACAGGGGCAACAGACCTTGATGTAGATCTTTAGTCCCCCCCCCCTTGTTCCTGACGTAAATCTTCACTCCACTCACCCCTTCTTCCCTGGCGGGGAGGGGAGGCCACAATTTTGTGGTTCACCTCAGGTGCCAAAATGTCTTGGACCGGTCCTGCCTGCATCTTTCATTCATGTGGTCAGGGCAGGATGGATTGCACCGTGCTGATGACAACTGCTTCATTAGGGGAGTTTTGCTAGCAAGACCTATGCAATAAAGCAGGGGCGTAGCAAGGGGGGCAGGTCGCCCCAGGTTCCATAATGGAGGGGGTGACAAATTATCAACAAACATTTTTTTTTTATTTTTTTTGGAAAATGCCTGCTCCGAAGGTCTTATCTTACTATACTAGGGATTATATAGCTATATATGAAATTTCATGCATATCGGTTAATATCTTGACCCTCCTCCACCAAAATAGCTGTTCACTTGGCTGTTTTCCTATGTCATGAAGGCTGAAATTTCAGTTCAGTGGAGCACTTACTGTTCCCAACCCTAACCCTGTGGAAAGCCATCTAATTAGACTTTAATTTGATTTTGAGATGTTTTTAGGAGGTAATTTAATTATTGTTTGATTTTATACCAATGTTATGTATCTGATGTTAGCCACCCTGAGCCCGACTTTGGCCGGGGAGGGTGGGATATAAATAAAAGTTTTTTATTATTACTTGTTATTATTCCTTTGTAAGAAAATATGAAATAACGTAAAACCATTTTTGTGGGGGGGGATCAATGGGGGGGTTGACAAGAAATTTTCCGCACCGGGTACCACCTGACCTTCCCATGCCTTGGGGGGGGGATGACAATTTTTTTTTGCCCCCGGGTACCAATTTACCTTGCTACGCCCCTGCAATAAAGGCAGGCGTTTCCTGAAGTGATGTAGGGGCAACTTTGAAAGTGGAGCAAGAGTGTACTGCTTCGCATAACATATAAATCGGACCTCCGTGAGGCCAAGTGTGCCTTGACTTTGCAAGTAGCAGAACAATCCAAAATACAATTAAGTAGAGGTTGGATCGCCATCTGTCAGGGATTCTATAGTTGTGATTGCATTGCAGGAGGTTGACTAGCAGGGATGTCTTAAGCATATCCAGCACCGTGGTGCAAAGCTCCCTCTGACCCCCCCCCATTTCCCAGAGTTTTTTAGGGAGGAACGGTGCTGCCGGCGGGGCTGGGGGAGGCGGGCAGCGGCTGGAGGGAGGCTCCTCTGGCGGGGAAGAGGTGGAGGCTGGACGCGGCCTTCCGGCTCAGCTGGCCGCTTCCTGCCATGGTGGCCATGGCAGATGGAGGCTCTGGTGGTGGCGCTGCTTCGGCGCATCATGGCAGAGGCGGGCAAGGGCGGCGAGCTGATGCCGGGAGGTGCTGCGTCCAGCCTCTGCCTCTTCCCTGGTGCCCTCCAGAACTTGGCGCCCTGGCACCCCGCGCCACTAGCCTCTATGGGTAAGACACCCCTATTGACTAGGTGATCCATCGAGTCCCTTCCAACTCTACAATTCTATGATTATGTGACAGGTTCTGTTTGTTTGTTTGTTTTATATACCGCCCTATACCTGGAGGTCACAGGGCGGTTCACAGAAAAGATCACAATATATCAAATCAAAGTAGGAACAATAACCCAATAACACCCCCCCCAAAAAATAGTCAAACTTTTAAAGGATATAGGATGTCCATCAGGTTAACCAGAAATAACGCTACAGGTTAAGAACTTTGCTTCAGGATAAGAACAGAAATTGTGCTCTGGCGGCACAGCGGCAGCAGGAGGTCCCATTAGCTAAAGTGGTGCTTCAGGTTAAGAACAGTTTCAGGTTAAGAACGGACCTCCGGAACGGATTAGGTACGTAACCAGAGGTACCACTGTAATGAAGGCACCAGGTGGACTTCCCTGCATTCTACAGATGGGGAGCCACTGCAGAGAAGGCCCTGTTCTCATGTTGCCAGCCTCCGGACCTCTCAAGGAGGAGGCACACAAAGAAGGGCATCAGAAGATGATCTCAGGGTTTGGGTAATTTCATATGGAAAGAGGTGGTCCTTGAGGTATTGCAGTCCGGAGCCATTTAAGGCTTTATAGGTCAAAACCAGCACTTTGAATTGGGCCCAGAAACTAATTGGTAGCCAGTGCAGTCGGACCAGGATCGGTGTAATGTGCTCAAACCGTTTTGCTCTGATCAGCAACCTGGCTGCTGAATTCTGCACCAGCTGAAGTTTCCGAACCATCTTCAGAGGCAGCCCTGTGTATAATGCATCACAGTAATCTAACCTTGAGGTTACCAGAACATAGAGAATAGTAGTTAGGCTATCCCTGTCTAGATAGCTGGGCCACCAGCCGAAGCTAATGGAAGGCACTCCGGGCCACTGAGGTTCTAACAAATCAGGACTTGGCTGCAGATTAGGGACTGGGGAGCTTTGTATTTCATGGGGATGAGTTAAATTGGTGAAGACTGCTGGATTATCTTGTCCATCACCTGGCTGCTAGGCAGGGAGTATACGGGGTCTAATGCTGTGGACAAACACTTTTCCATCCATTGTAATTTGCTACAGCAAGGATTTAATGGCCTAGTTGCTTACTAAGGTCTTTCTCGCTTGTATCTTAAATATGGAACTCCTTCAAAAGTCTTTTTTTTGTAAATAATTTTTATTGTTTTCCAATTAAATCAAATTACATCAAATAAAACATCTACAAACATACATACTTAAATCTGTGCTCTGCCGAGCTACGACTCCCCTCCCTCTCGTCAGCAGGTTTTCTAGTCCAATCTTGTCGCAGTTTTTACCACTTCAATCTATTGAGCTCTGTCAAAGGTTTATTCCAATCCTACTAGTGTTTTCAAACTTCCTCGGTTCAATCTTAAATAATGCACAAATTTACTCCAATCTCTTTGAAACCTTGAATCATCCTGGTTTCTGACCCTGCCGGTCAGTTTTGCAAGTTCAGTCTATTCCACCATCTTCGTCTGCCACTCATCGATCGTTGGTAACTCCTGTATTTTCCACTTTTGGGCAAGAAGTATCTTTGCAGCAGTTGTCGCATACATGAACAATCTTTGGTCCTTCTTAGCTATTTCTTCTCCCATCAAGCCCAGCAAAAAAGCCTCAGGCTTTTTGGGGAAGGTATACTTAAACATCTTCTTTAGTTCGTTAAATATGGAACTCCTTCAAAAGTCTTATCAGGCTGATTCCATCATGGACTTTAGGAGGTTGGCCTAACACATCTTTATTGCAAAGACCCTTAAATGAGTTATCCAATGTGATTAATCCTGCTGATGTGTTTCTCCAACTCATTTTGGGGTTTGTTCTATTTTTAATGCCCATATTTTACTGGACTTTTAACTATACCTTTATGACGTACCTTGATGGTGGAAGGGCAGGATAAAATTTTTAACGGCAAATAATAAGAGTATTGGAAAGGCCCCTACAGAAAACAAAACTGGGATTGTATTTGTGTGTTGGTTAAAACTCTCAGGAGAAAGGCCAAGGACTAACTTGACAGGAAGATAATAATTCCTGCACCAAAAACTTCATTAACTTATACTGAAGGATGCTAAATGGAATACAAAACAAGACATGCCATTTCACACATCATTAAACAGCAATCAAGCTTTAAAACTATGGGAAACACAAGCTAATGGTACTTAAATAATTCTGACACTAAACCTAACAACAAATTCACATCCTTTGCAAAAAAAAAATTCCACTGACCCTGAATCTTAATTCAGTGCTCACAATCAAGAATATAGATAAATACCAGGCAAATGTCTTCAGATAGGGGCGGAAAGAACTCCCCCACTATCCCAAGCTAATTTTTTTTTCTAACTTTCTGTCTTTGATGCAACTATGTTTTCGTTGACTTGTCCTTTAAATAATACTTATAGAATATATTCTAGAGCCAAATTTGCTATTGTACAGCATTAGTCAGGCCTGTTATGACTTTTGCACACCCTAACCTAGAATCCGGATGGCAGTCCTGATCACCTGTAAACTCATGTCCCAACTTGTCCTTTGGATTGTTCTTTTCGAAAAGCTATGCGTGTTAAACATTACAGCTTCCTTAGAAGCTCCAGGACCAGGCTGTTGCTAATGCTTGGCATATCATATACTAAGCAGTTTATTATAGTGTTTGTGCTGGTCATTGATGAAAGTTTCAGAAGAATACTACAAAATAAAAAACTAGGCCAAGAATTCATATCATCGGATAAAGTCAAGAAGAGAGGAGTTATAATTTATGTAAAGGAAAAGTATAGCCCAAGACAGTTATTTAAAGATGAAGAAGGGAGGTATATTGCTGTTGAAATTAAAGTACAAGGCGAAAATTTTTTGATTCTGGGACTTTATGCACCAAATGATGGAAAGTCAATTTTTTACAAAAATATACATGATCTGCTGTTGGACTATCTGGACTATAAAATAGTTTGCCTTGGAGATTTTAATGGTGCAGTTTCCACACTAATGGATAGATCGCAAAGGACTAAACTAACAAATGATGGGAAACTCCCAAAGACTTTCTTCGAAATGGTGGATAATTTAAATTTAGTGGATGCTTGGAGGTTAAGAAACCCCACCGAAACAGAGGCAACCTACTTTAGTGAACCTCAGAAGTCATGGTCGAGAATAGATTACATCTGGATCTCGAATGAATTGGCACCGAAAATACAAAAAGCAGAAATCGGTCCAAGGACATATTCGGACCATAATCCTGTACAAGTGAATTTAAAAATGGTTTCCAAGGATTCCTTCAGATGGAGAATGGATGATGCTTTAATGAGAGACACCAAGCTGGTAGAAAGAGCAGTAAAAAAGATGAAAGAGTATTTTCAAATTAATTTAAATTCAGAAGTGGAAAAGAGGATTGTTTGGGATGCAAGTAAGGCGGTAATGAGAGGGTTCCTCATAAGTGAAAAAGCAAAAAAGAAGAAACAACAAAATGCGGAAATGGAAAGACTGTTGAAACTGATTAAAGTTAAAGAAAAAGAATTAAGAGGACACCCCAAATGTTTAAAAATTCAAAAAGAAATTAAATACTTGCAATCCCAATATGCAAAAATTATGAACCAAGATATTGAATGGAAAATTAAAATGATGAAGCAGAGGACCTTCGAATCGGCAAATAAATGCGGAAAGCTACTAGCCTGGCAGTTGAAGAAAAGACAGAAAGCAAATGTCATCAGCAACTTAGTAGTAAATGGAAGAATTGTGGAGAATCCAGAGGAAATCAGATGGTGTTTTCAAAGATTTTACAAACAACTGTACAAGGAGGAGAAGATAGAAGAATCAGAGATAGACCGATTTCTGGAGAAAAATGGATTACAAAAAGTCCCAGAGGATAAACTAACAATGCTCAACCACCCGATATCGACTCAAGAGATAGAGGAGGCAATTAACAACATGCAAGTAGGGAAGGCCCCAGGACCAGACGGACTAACTGCAAAGTACTATAAGATTTTGAAAGACTGGCTATCACAGCCCTTGAAAGAAGTTTGCAACAAAATACTGGAAGGAGATAGGGCACCAGAGACATGGAAAGAAGCCTTTATCACACTGATTCCAAAACCAGAGACGGATAAGACTTTAATGAAAAATTACCGTCCAATTTCACTCTTAAATGTGGATTATAAAATTTTTGCGAATGTCATGGCTACAAGATTAAAAAGGGTGCTGAAAGACTATATACATAAAGACCAAGCAGGTTTTTTACCAGGAAGACAAATAAATAACAATACAAGAATTATTGTGGACATTTTAGAAAAGCTGGAAAAAAACATAAATACAGATGCAGCACTAATGTTTATAGATGCGGAAAAAGCCTTTGACAATATTTCTTGGACATTTATGAAGAAGAATTTGGAAAAGATGGCAGTTGGACAAAGATTTTTAAATGGCATTAAGGCCATCTATACAGAACAAAAAGCAAAAATTATAGTAAACAGTGTGATATCGGAGGAAATTGAAGTTGAGAAAGGAACAAGACAAGGGTGCCCTATCTCCCCTTTATTATTTATCACGGTCCTGGAGGTCCTCCTAAACATGATACGAACGGAGAAACAGATAAAAGGAATAAGGGTGGGGGAGAAGGAATATAAATTACGTGCCTTCGCGGACGATTTGATGCTATCCCTACAAGAACCTGAAAGCAGTGTCCCCAAAGCTTTGGAATTAATTGAATTGTTTGGTCGTGTAGCTGGCTTCAAACTTAATAAGCAGAAAACCAAAGTATTGACTAAAAACATGAACTCAGAACAGATACAAAAATTACAAGATTACACTGGCCTCAATTTTGTTAAGAAGGTTAAATATCTAGGTATTAATCTCACAGCAAAAAATCTGAACCTGTATAAGGACAATTATGAAAAATTGTGGACAGAGATAAAGAAAGATTTAGAGATCTGGACAAGATTGAAACTCTCATTGTTGGGCAGAATAGCTGCCATCAAAATGAACGTGCTACCAAGGATGTTGTTTTTATTTCAAGCCATTCCAATCGTGGATAAATCGGACTGTTTTAAAATATGGCAAAGGGACCTATCGAAATTTATATGGCAGGGAAAAAAGCCTAGAATTAAATTTAAGATTTTAACAGACTCTAAAGAGAGAGGAGGTTTTGCCCTACCAGATTTAAAGATTTATTTTGAAGCAGCGGCCTTTTGCTGGCTAAAAGACTGGTTTAAATTAGAAAATGTTGATGTGTTAGATTTGGAAGGCTTCGACAACATGTTCGGATGGCATGCTTATCTTTGGTATGACAAGGTAAAAGTTCACAAGACTTTTAAGAATCATATAATCAGAAAAGTCCTGTATCAGGTTTGGATGAGATACAAAGATTTGTTGGAGAGAAAGACTCCTAGATGGCTCTCACCTGTGGAGGCCAAGGCATATAAGAGACCTAATATGTCTGCAAGATGGTTAAGATATGCAGATATATTGCAGCGAGAAGGTGAGCTGATTAAGTTGAAAAGTTATGATCAAGTAAAAAGTGAAGTCACCGACTGGCTGCAATATCATCAGATTTACGAGATATTTAAAGCAGACAAGAAAATTGGTTTTCAACTGGAAAAGTCAAAACTGGAAACAGAATTAATTGAATCGAATTCTAAAAACCTTTCCAAGATGTATAATTTGTTGCTAGAGTGGCATACGAAAGATGAACTGGTCAAGTCGACAATGATAGACTGGGCGAAAGATGTGGGTCATAACATTATGATGGATGACTGGGAGAGATTGTGGAACAAAGGTATCAAATTTACAGCTTGTAATAGTTTAAGAGAGAATGTTATGAAAATGCTTTATAGATGGTATCTGACACCAGTTAAGATAGCAAAGATGAACCCTACAATGTCTAATGTGTGTTGGAAATGTAAATCTACGGAAGGTACCTTTTATCATATGTGGTGGTCATGTCCAGGGGTAAATGCTTTCTGGGATAAGATTTATAATGAACTTAAGAAGGTAATGAAAATTACCTTTAGTAAGAAACCAGAGGCATTTCTTTTGAGCATGACCAACGAAGAGATACCCAGTCAGGATAGAGTATTTTTTATGTATGCCACAACAGCTGCTAGAATTTTATTGGCAAGAAATTGGAAAGGTGAAGAGATTCCGACAGTGGAAGAATGGCAGATGAAGCTAATGGACTTTATGGAACTCGCCGAACTGACCGCGAGAATCCGAGACCAGAGGGAGGAGAAGGTGTCGCAGGATTGGAAGAAATTTAAGGACTATTTAGTTAAATGTGTAAAATTGAATATCTGAGCAGAATTAGCCAATAGAACCGGCTTTAGTATGTCTATGTTAGATAGAACAGTGTGGAAGAAGTTTAGATGTGAATGTTATAAATGCTTAAGAGTATTTAAAGATATTGAGTTTAAGTGAGAATCTATATTTGTTTAATTAATTTTAAGATTATTGAGAGATAAGGTAAAGATTTATGGAAAAAGATACAAAGTTACCCAAATTATATATATTAGTCTTGAATGCAGTGGGGGGAACGGGGGAAGTCTCAATGTATGGGAAGAAGATAGAACAAAGAACATGATTGAGATAGGTGTATGTTAAGGTTTGTATTTGTGTTTTTTCTTATGTATTGTCATTGTTATAGTTGTTGTTTATTTTTTATTGTTTATTATGTATTCTTGTATTTTTCTTTTGTTTATATATGGAAAATAATAAAATCTTTATAAAAAAAAGAAAGAAAGTTTTTCACATCGTCAGCACTACTTGGTCCTCACCAAAATGTATTTACAGTTTCTCTCTGTTTTTTAAATTTATTTTTAATCTAATTTTTGTTAAATTTCCTGTTTTACAATTTAAAGGACTCAATTTTACATCCTTAAGATATCAGTGACTTCCATTCTTCTCATTCCATCATTCATTTTGTGTATCATAAAATCCTTGCATACTTTAGAAAAACCGTACCATTCAGTATTCAATTATTACTTCCATCAAAACTTATTAACCCTGTTGAATTTATCTTAATGCTACCACGTTTTCAGCTGTACACAATTTTACCCCTTGTATTCAAGAAACATTTTCCAATATTCTCTAAACATATGTTCTTCTTGTTCTCTTATTCTATATGTTAAGTCTGCAAGCTGTGCATATTCTGTTGTAACGTGGGGATTGTGATTCAGCAAGTGATTTCAGCTCTGACGTAGCAGGCAGGAGACAGCTTCTTCATGTAACACTCTTTATTCAGACAAACAAGACTGGGGAACTGAGGAGAGGGATGCTACATTTATAGGGACAGAAAGACTGGCTAGAAAGGATACATTTTGGAGGGAACAATCTCAAGCAATCACAAAGCTGCCTTTTGGTGGGAACCAATAAGACTGAGGATCCAAATGCAGCAACTTGAATGAACCAATAGTAGCTGTTCCTTCTGGAACAGGAAGGCAGTTACTTTCCCCTAATGTGAATACAGACAATAGTAATACAGATATTATAACCCTTGAATTAATACACAACATATTCTGTCAACTTATGTTGCCATTCTTCTTAAGTTGGGACCTCACTCATTTTCCATTTTGGGGCTAAGAAAACCCAGACTGCAGTAGTGGCATACATAAATAACCTTTTTTGACACTTTTTTGATAATTTTGTAGCCTTATTTGCCCCTACGGGTACCCACGGTTGCGTCCGGTGAGAAAACATGGAAGCAGAAAAGACACCTGAGGCTGCTGGCTTCAGAGAGAGAAAGATTTATTTTCTGCATGCAGAGGTACCTGCGGTGTTCAGACATCCAAGCAAGTACAAAACTAGTCAATTTTCAGACAGTTCTTATAGACAGTTCTCTGGCTCTCTTCCCACCCCAGAAATCTTCCTCTTGTCCATATAAGGAACATTTCCTGTTGTACATTTCCTGTTGTACATATAAGGCAAAAGGACATTTAGCCCTGAGTTGGTTCATGCGCACTCCAGCAAGGCCATCCTATCTCTGTGACCTAGACAATTCCTCTCTGTGCAAGGACAGTTACTCTCTGTGCAAGGTCTACTGTTATCTCCAGACTCTTAGTCATAGCTTGCCAGAAAGAAGTGCAATGCAGATCAAAGTTCACAGCTTTACAGAGAGGTTTCATAAAGAAAAGCTTAACAGAGGCACTTTTATACTTCTGGACTAACAATACATTCAGGTAAATATATACAGGTTAGCTAATTAACCCCTTCCAATTTCAGTCTGAATTATCCCTAACAGAAAGGACTCTTTTTTCTGATGGGGGGGGGGAGTTCATTTGAACATTTTTTCAATTCATTATGTATCATTTCCCAATTCTCTTTTACCCTTTTACAAGTACACCACATATAATTTATGTCTTTTTTATTTTTTAAATTCATTGCATTTTCCATGAAGACAGTGAATCTGGGTTAAACGGGAAAATAATGTCTCATTGTGATTTGATGAGAACAACATTGGGTTGCTGCTGTGTAAAACTTGCATGAGTAGCCCCTACTCTACGGGAAACTGCTGCGTGGAAGCAGTGTTAGGGTATCAGCCCCACTGAGCTCTGTCTTTTGATCACTGTATACGTACACGAAAGTTATGCAAATAGTTCCCATTAAATTGACAAGGATTGTACTGTAAATTTTACACTAGAAATAAATAATGTTTTATCTAGATGTTTTCTTCCGGATCTGCAGGTTGTTAACATTGCTGTAGTCCTACAAAGTGTCTGTATATATTTTTGTCTCTGGTTTTTGGGTTTTTTTAAACACAAGAGCCAATGATTGTTTACCCTTTTTTAATTTGCAATTCCTCTTCACAAATCTATCAATTTTTTTTAAAAAAATCCTTTAAAGGTCAGCACATCCGATTGATGTGACTGTGAGTTGTGCCTGATTTAGTAGCTTTAAGTCACATTAATTCCAGTTGCTTATAATTAGTCTGCCTTATCCACCACCCTTGCCAAGGATTCTTGTTAATACTGGCTCAAACGACAACTTACCTGGAGTTTTGTGATTCGTTCTTCCACTATTTTTTAACCCAAAGCATCCTGGTATGGACAAACTGACACCACAACCCAATGCTTATTTTCTTAGAAACACATTCTGCTGTGTGCAATAGGTCTTACACCCTAGTAGACGTGCTTAGGATTATAGCCTCCTCTGAGCAAAGAGCAAATTTCCAGAGAGATAGCCATGTTAGTCTGTCAGCAAAGGCAACTGGCAACAGTATGCCTTGTGGCCTTTAAATGCCCATAAATGAATTAAAGCCCTATCCAGGAATTCACAGCATTCAAAGGGGAGGAATCACTGGTGACCTAAAGATTTTCTGTCCCCCACCCCTTTTAGTACACTTTTACGACTTCTATCTCATTCTCTAGTCCAGGGGCCAGCAACCTTTTTCAGCCGTGGGCCGGTCCATCGTCCCTCAGACTATGTGGTGGGCCAGACTATAATGAATGAATTCCTATGCCCCACAAATAACCCAGAGATGCATTTGGGTGGCGGAGATAGCCTGTCCCCAGCTTTCGGTTATCCAGGTGTTCACCCTTGGCTGACCTATGCTGGAACCCTGGGTCAGCGCTACCTGCGGAGCAGGGAGCTAGTCGAACCAGAGCCTATGCAACCAATCACTTGCTGTAATCAATAAAGTTGTGGCCTAAATTCTGCCAAAAACCAAACCAAAATTTGAGTCATGTCTGAATTTATTTGGGGTGAGGTTAAAAGGTCTGAAGATGCAAGTAAATACTGTTTCAGTTCAGGTTTTAGTTAATTCAAAAACAGTCCTCATTTGCTTCCTGACAGAAAAAGTTTAGATTATGATACGGTAATTGTGACAGGAATATTAATAAGTAAGCAATCCTAGTCTGTTTAATCAGAGAGGTTAATTAGATTTTTGTTCTGCAGTGTACGTGAACTTCAAGTGACAGCCCCTCCAAGTGTATTTCTGTGATTCATTAGAATTGCTTTTTCAGAAAATGGAGCATTTTCTCTTCTTATCAATATGCTTAGACTCTCTTCCCACTGCCTGCCCAATATTTTTAGACACTTGACTACAGCATAATTTGCTTGAATTGCAAAAGTCACCCTCTCTTCAGTGGGGAGAAAAGGGGATGCCTGCCTAGTAGACCTGAATTTTCTATTATTATTACGCTTACTGTATTCTGATTCGCCTCTGTCTCTAGGAGCTTAAAGATAATTGTTCCTTTTTTTTCTTTTTCTTTTTTTCTTTTTGCTTTACAGTGCCTCTCCTTAGGGGAAGTTGCCTGTTTTGCTGTGTCGGTGTGGAAGGGGAGCAATGAGGGAATCAGCAATGGTTTCAAATAAATCAAACTGAATTATTTAGCAAACCCGATCTTACCCTTTCCTTTCCTTTCCTTGAGAAAATTATCCTGCGTGTGGAACAAAAGCTTCCCATTGTTCCTGCATGAGAACGATCTTTCCTTTCCGAGCATCTTCCCCACCAATTAATTAAGGAAATCACTTGCCACTTGCCTCAACTAATTACCTGGGTTTTATTTATTTTTTATCTGACAGGAAATGGTGACAAGTAGAAGACGAGTGTTGGGGTGGGTGGCAGGTTGCAAGTTTGCTTGTGTCACCGAGTGCACCATAGTCAGGTTTCCTGAAAAACCGTCTTCCACTCCATTTCCGAGTAAGTGCATAATGGTCAGCCCATGGAACCTGGCTAATTTTGCCAAGGCCTGAGTATCATCGTCCTGTAGTAACACAGAGGTAGGTTTTCGACTGGCAGTACCAGTATTATGGTATGCCCTCCCTGCTGGAATACAAGAGGCAAGCATTCCCCTGACCTTGACTTTATAATATTCCTGATTTATGTATTTACGTATTTATTCATTCATTCATTCATTCATTCATTCATTCATTCATTCGGGGAATAATTTTTATTTGGTTTTACAAATACAGAATTATAACAGTACAATACAAAATGCATACCCATAATTAGAGATTTCCCGGAATCCCACCTTCCCCTCCATGGGTCCTATTGTCATCCTTTTCAGCTGCATATTATTTCATAATCCATCTTCTATGTCTCTCTGGGAGCAAGCTGCGGAGGAGAAGGGGAAATCGCATTGTGCGAACAAACGTGTGTCCCACTTGTGTGACAGCGGCATTGAATATGCTCCTCTCAAATACTATTTTACAGCTCAGAAAGAATAGATGTATTGCCCCTTCAGGTCACTATTCCCATCACCGTTATTCTTCTGCTTTGCTTCTCCACCCTTTTGGGTTAGTATTCTTTATAAGATTATCTTCTTTCCAATCGTAATATTAAAAATAAGTCCAGATGCCCAATGTACATTTTTGTCTGCCATACGAAAACACTGATCGTCTTGAAGATTAGTATGAACTACCTCAGTGTCTTAAATAATAATAATAATAATAGTAATAATAATAATAATAATAATAATAATAATAATAATAATAAAGACTCTCCTTTCTGCCCACAAAAGCTCTGTCTCGCTTTTGCATCGTAATGAAGTACAAGGAAAGGTTTTAGAAGTGGGATCAATAGGCTAATGAGATTTTATGCAAACTCTCTAAGGTAATACCCTGGTCTTGCCCCGAGATCAAAGGAGGTGTCTAAGGTAGGGACAGTTGCTTTGTTAGATGCAGCCAGGTATTGGCATAGAATTAAACCATTAAAAGAAATGTGTTGCTTTTTTGTGTGAACATGAACTGCTTTTTATTTCAAAAAAGAGAGAGAAGAAATTACACTTCCATACAAACTAGAGTAAACGGGTCAACCAAACTGTAACAATACAAGGTATATATAGCTTCTTGAACTAACCTTTTGAAATACCTATGTCTTATGGTAGTATAGCAAAAGTCGTCCCCCCCCCTAGATTAGATAGGTGAATATCTATCTCTGGCCCACCCATGCAATGGGGTGATACAGCAGCCTCAGGCCACCCCTCCTGCCTCACTGCCAGCATTAGTGCTGATTTTTCAGCAAGATCTCGCTGAAATCTTGTGACGGATGCCAACATTGCTTGTCCACCGATGGTGGAGGCAGTGTGGTAGAGAAACAGGGCATACTGCCCCTGTCCTGGGAAGCACAGGTGCCTCAAAGTGTAGGCTTATGCAGCTGCCAGATGCTGAAGTGCCTGTCAGAGGAACAAGGAGTCCTCAGGAATAATGGATTATTGCTGAGTAAGGTGCTCCTCACAAGAAGCCCAAATCGACAAACAACATGGATTCCTTGTATCTGTGTTCTGGGTGGGGCTTTGAAGGCCCAGGTTTAATAGCCTTCACTTCCTGGCACAGAGTGCTAGAACAACATGCTTGCACTAGCTCACCCAGTGAGCTCACCACTGGAGCCCTTGTGTTTGGAACTGGAGCTGTTTCTGGGCCTTGCTTCTTCTGTTGACCCTCTGCTTGGGTTCAAGACCACTTATTGCGATGCTCCTCTGCTTGGAGCTGCCGGAAGGCTATGGTTCGGAAGCCACCTCTGTTAACTCCCAGCTGCTCTGTCTGCTTGCAACCTGAATCAGGACACAAAGCCTTCAAATGTGGTCCAATGGGCCTTAGAATAATTTGATACATTTTTTAAAAAGTCCTTGATGGAAGCAGTAGCTTTATATGGCTTTTGTGTTTCCAACCATTGTCCCTCAAGAGCTAGCAGTATATTTTGCCACCATTTATGAGTCAATTTGTCTCTTTGATATAGATCTTTCCCCATACTCGGCTGCCACGAACTCCTTTTAGTTTCTTGTGTGGGGGAACCCGAGGGAACCACAAAATTAAAATCTTAAGACTGCAATCAGAATGAATTAAAGTTTTACTGTTTCCCATATGAAGAATTAATTCCCTCCATTTCTTATTCCTGTTACAACCTCCGTCAGGAGAATGAATTATCCTAAGTCTACTTGTTCTTTATTGTACAGTGGAAGTCTCTGAAAGTGTGACCTTCCTTTAGCACACTGTTCTGGATGGGTTTTCATTCTCAAATATGTCTTTGTCAAGGTGTTATCAGAAAAGTCCCAGGTGAATGTGCAAATAACAGCAGGAACAAAAGAGTGAAGGGATAGATAGATAGATAGATAGATAGATAGATAGATAGATAGATAGATGAGCTGGCTTTTGGTTCACGGAAGATTTCAGCAACACATTTTCAGCAACTTGATGTGTGTTTAATGACTGAGTCAGGACTGGTCTGAACATTATGCTCCAGTGCTGTCAAGTATCCCGTTTTCCCCAGGATTCTCCCTTATTTCAAGCAGTTTCCCGCTGCTCTCCCTTATTTTTTATTTCCCTTAAATTTCCCGTTTTTAATGGAAGCAGCTCCTCCCCTGCTGGCCAGGGACTGGGTGGGAAGACCTCGCCTACTTGGAGAGAAAAGCCTCAGCCCTCAAAGCAAGTGGGAGCCGTTTCCCGTGCTTACAGGGGGGTGTATTCCTCCCCCTGCATCAGCCCCTATCCGTTGCCGCCGAGCCCCTCAGCCGGCCAATAGGGTTAGCTGGTGGGCGGAGCCTGGCTGCCTTTGAGCAGCTGCTGCTTCCTGTCCTGTTTTGATGGGATCAGACAAGAAGACGATGGGGCTCCATCGCGCGGAGCACATGGCTGCCCTCCTCTTTGCTCCGCTCCGAGCCCGCTTGGAGTTTACATTGCTGCTCCGCCCACTTTTGCTTCTGGCTCCGCCCACCACTGACATGTGACTGTCCCCGGGATAGGTGAGACTGCTGATCCCTTATTTTCAAATCTGAAACTTGACAGCTATGATTATGCTCGCCACTAAACTTTTCCTATTTCCATATGACAATTGTTTGCTTTGAATGTGACTCACAGGGCTGAGAGTGTGTGGTATTTTTTTTTTTCCACATCAGCAGAAATTGTCTCCCTCACAATAGCGTACACCTCTGTTGGATCAAAAGCCCTGGATTTTACCTTTTGAATCCTTGGTGCTGGTGAATATAAATGACTCCAACATGGCAAAGCTCTCTTTTTCTAAAACAGATTTCTAAGCTCAAACTCACTTTTGCTAAAACAGATTTGCTAAAGCAGCAGTTAAATTGCCCAGTTATTCATCTTTTTTTTTAAATCATATCTTCAGCCTGCTGTGAGCTGAAAGAGGATGTTGAAGATATATATAGTGCTTTTCTGAATTCGGTTCAAAGTGGCTCACAAAAATGTTGTTGTCGTTTAGTCGTTTAGTCGTGTCTGACTCTCAGTGACCCCATGGACCAGAGCACGCCAGGCACTCCTGTCTTCCACTGCCTCCCGCAGTTTGGTCAGACTCATGTTGGTAGCTTCGAGAACACTGTCCAACCATCTCGTCCTCTGTCATCCCCTTCTCCTTGTGCCCTCCATCTTTCCCAACATCAGGGTCTTTTCCAGGGAGTCTTCTCTTCTCATGAGGTGGCCAATATTGGAGCCTCAGCTTCAGGATCTGTCCTTCCAGTGAGCACTCAGGGCTGATTTCCTTCAGAATGGATAGGGTTTGATCTTCTTGCAGTCCATGGGACTTTCAAGAGTCTCCTCCAGCACCATATGGTGCTCACAAAAATAGTCAATCTAAAAGTTAAATTAAAACCAGTTTAAAGATACAACAAATGTATGTGTCAACTTGGTCTGAAATCCTGGAGGGTTGTTGCCAGTCAGTGTAGGCAATATTGAGTTGGGAGGGCCCATGTTCTGATTCAGTTTAAGGCAGGTTTCTATGTACCTATGCATGGATCTATCAGAGGTCTGTGAGACCCTCAACCCCACCCCAGAGTTAACAATTAAAAGGCTTGGGACAGACCTTGGAGACACCTCTCTCACCGGATAATTGTACCTCTATACTATGAACAATAGGGACGCAGGTGGCACTTGCCAATCAGAAGGTCGGCAGTTCGAATCCCCACGACAGGGTGAGCTCTCGTTGCTCGGTCCCAGCTCCTGCCAACCTAGCAGTTCGAAAGCACGTCAAAGTGCAAGTAGATAAATAGGTACCGCTCTGGTGGGAAGGTAAATGGCGTTTCTGTGCGCTGCTCTGGTTCGCCAGAAGCGGCTTAGTCATGCTGGCCACATGACCCGGAAGCTGTATGCCAGCTCCCTCGGCCTATAGAGCGAGATGAGCGCCGCAACCCCAGAGTCATCCATGACTGGACCTAATGGTCAGGGGTCCCTTTACATTTACCTTACTATGATTGATAATCTTTAATAAAGTTTGATGACCTTGGAGTAATGGTCAGATACACCTCATTGTTATTTTAATTTACTAGTGTAGGTTGGTTGATTTATGTGACTAGCTTCAATGGCTTTATTTTTTGCATGTTCAGACCCAGAAACCTCCCCCCTAAATAAATTCACACTTAACTCAAAATTTAGTTTGGTTTTTGGCAGAATTTAGGGCACGACTTTATTGATTACAGAAAGTGAGTGCTTGCATAGGCTCTGGTTCAACTAGCTCCCTGACATGCAGGTAGCGCTGACCCAGGGTTCCAGCATAGGCCAAGGGTGAACATCTGGATAAGCTGAAAGCCAGGAACAGGCTATCTCTGCCACCCAAATGTTCCCCTGGACTAAGGCACGGGCACGACCCCCTCTCAGGGTTTGACCAAACCATTGAGTCCCTGGATTCCTTTGACGGAATACCCTTCACATAGGGATGGCGAGAGTGTTCCCCCATCCCTATCACCTGAACCAGAGCCTATCCGCAACCTTACAAGTTGTGACGATTTGCTACGCGGCAGGCGAAACCCAAGTGGCAACAGCCAATCAGCCAAGTGGGGAAAATTCCTGCCGTGCCCCTGTCTCAACAACAGGCAACACACGACGGCATAGCAAGGTCAAGTGCACAAGCCCTAAAAGTAGGGAGAGGTGGGTGGGTTGTCCAATGCAGGCACTGATAGAGGAAGCTCTGGGTCAGGTGCATGGGTATATATAGGTCCCTCGATCTGTTTGGACTGTATTCCATTGGCCTAATTAAACCCAGCACCGAGGGACCTACTAATCAGGTGTTGTGGCAGACCAATCATACCCACCCACAACACAGGGTGTCAGTTTCCAGGTCTCACTGCAACATGTGCCCTCTTTGAGGGATGACCCGATTTGTAGTATAAGGGATTGGGCAGAGGAGGAATGGTGGAGACCGCCTCCCCAGCCTGACCCTTCTAGAGAAGAAGGAGACAGTTCAGAATTACAACAGGGGTTGAGGGAGGTCACAGCTCAGAGGCAGATGAAGGGGAAAGTTGGAAAATAATGGGAAAGGAGGAGGCAGGACCAGAACGGCAGCTGGCTGACACGTTGTCATTAGAAAGCACCCCAGATCCCCCATCTCACAAAACCTTGGTGAGCCTTAAAAGTAGGAGAGCAAAGAGCTCAAAGACAGAGGGCACGTAGCAGCACTCATAGAAGTGATGAATGAGGAAGTGGGAGAGACGGGAGGTGGGGGTGGAGATTACTCGGAGCAATGCCATTACTCCAAGAAGCTGCATTTCTAAGCCTCTCTCTGTAAAAATTGAAATAAAAAAGGACGGTAGGAAACTTTTCCTTGTCTTTATACTTTCCTGGGCAACCAGCCAGGAGCCGCTGACATCATCCTGACAATAGATAACTGTAGTTAGTGCTTTAGTGTGCTCAAATAATTTTGTACATATTATTTGCTGCAATTCCTAAAAACGATTGGAAAGGTAGACTCACTTTTGCAGACACGGTGATGGTGGGCTGTGTGTGTAAGGTGGACAAAGGCAGATAGAGAAAATGTTTTCCCTAAAATGTTTACAGCTGAGGTGGGCTTGAGGATTCATAGCACCATCTCTTAGCCACTATTTGCTCTCTGATGCTACAATCTTCTCCCCCTTCTGGTGGTTCCCTTCGTTCCTCATCTCCTCCTTCCTTGTTCCCTCCTCCTATCTTTCCTCCATAGGGTGTCCATTCATCTGGAGTGGGAAGCAGAATTGTGCATCCAGTTAGCACAAAATCTCCAAAACACGCTGCAGGCTTGAGTTTATGGGCCACTTCCTTTCCATCCACGTTTTCTCCAGCAGATCGTGGCATCTGCAGGCCACAAAGTTCCCTTCCATCCTCCTTTAGTTACCCATGTCTTTGGTAATGCTTTTATAATGAGAGCTGCCACAATTCTGGTCCTTGTTCCGCAGGCTAGCTGAGTGGGAGTGTTTAATGGCCACTTGAAAATAAAATATGAGCCATAATATAGGGCGGCTATTGAATTTTTAATCACCACCAGGGGACAAGTAAATAATCCTTACCGCAGGCATAGCTGTAGAGTCTTATTAAAATACAGCACGTCATTTATAGCCAAGCACCGAGATACCGAGTACTGTGTAAACTGCTTGGCTGGAACTCAGATGCGGTGACTGTATTTGGTTTAACCCAACAATCTCAAAGATTGCTGTGCAATTGCTCTTGGGCTTGCCGATCGGAAGATCAGCAGTTTGAATCCCCACGATGGAGTGAGCTCCCATTGCTCTGTCCCAGCTCCCGCCAACCTAGCAGTTCGAAAGCACACCAGTGCAAGTAGATAAATAGGTACTGCTGTGGCGGGAAGGTAAACAGCGTTTCCGTGCACTCTGGTTTCCGTTTCGGGTGTCCCATTGCGCCAGAAGCGGAGGTTTTTGGGTTTCCACAACTGATGCAAGTACACCTTATATAATTCTATGGACAACTTTTTTGGTTTCCCCAGAAGACTTTCAAACCACTGACCAAACGACCCTTTGTATTGAATCAACAGCATGTTCTAAGTAGCAAGAGGTTCCTTCAAAGTTTCTGAATAACACCATGCAGAAGCAGAAAACTTATAAGAATACAATTTATTTGCGAGAGAACCAGAAGGCAAGTTAAGACAACTGTACTCAAGAGACTTCTACTAATTTATTGACTTGCTTAAGATATTAAATGATGTGAGCCAGACAAAAAGAAAAGAAAAAAAGTTGTGTAAGTTAATAGAAATTGGAAAGCATGCTTCTAGAAAGTGAATCCTCTCCTCCTCCTTGGGCTGGAATGAAGACTGCAGTTACCGGTATGTAAAGTGTGTTTCAGACAAACACAGGAATGATCACATACCAAACAGTCCTGATTAAGGGGACGTGTTTGAATCCAGTACAATGTCACATCCCTATGGGACACAGGAACTCACACAATGTTTGCTTCAAGCTGGAGTACTGCATATACTAAAGTAAATACCTACCTAATTTGCTCCAGGATCCTGTCATTTACTTAAGAATCCATCTCAATTAAGTATTGGGTTCTCATGCAGAGGACACCTTGGGATATATATGCAAAGTTCAGGGATGGATGGGATCTTGCAAATGGCTTTAGAAGGACATTGGAGGTGTCCCTTTATTCCTCTTCTGATTAAACTGTAACTTAAAATTCCCCATAGCTGGGACAGGACACCAGTGCAACCAGCATATATTACATCAACTACAAACCCCAAGTGCTGGTGTGGATGGAACACAAAAGGAACCTATTTCCATTTGTGGTGGAACTGCCCATGCATACAAGCATTTTGGACATTGATACACACAGAAATTGAAAGAAACACTGAAGAAATCAATCAGTTGTACTCCAGAACTTTTTTATTTTGATAATATTTCAAGCCTCAAACAAGGGTATTCTACCTGAAGAACGGCTAATGTATTTACTAATCACAGCTAGATGGAGCACAGGGCAGCATTGGAAGGAATTAGTCAATCTTTCTACTGGTATAAGAACATTTGGTCTGTTGCAATCCCAGAAAAGCTAGTGTTCAACCTAAGGCTGATACAGGGTAAAGTAAAACCACAAGATTTCAGTGCAATATGGTGGGACATTTCTCAACTTGCTGTGGATCAAAATATGTACACTCTTTGCCAGAAACAGCCAAATCTGTATGGATGCCATAGATCAGGCACACAGATTTTTGGTGATTGTCCCACTTCCTCTTTGTTATTTGTATAGCTGAAACACAACTGTACCATTCTTAAAACAAAAACGAGAGGACATTTTTTTTTTGCAAGGACTAAGTCTGATTATATGTTTTCTTTTTCCTTCCTTCCTTTATATTTGTATTTTTATCTTGAAAGTCAATAAAGATATACTTTAAAATAATGATATGTGAGCCAGGGAGTCTGTTTTTCAAACTTTGCTTCAGCGCTCACTAGTTGTCCTTGGGCAAACCGTTGATCTCTCATCTCATGAGAATAATACTAATGGTCTACTTTCACGCCTGCTGTAAAGACTCCTCAGAGAATGCTTGCAAAGTGCTGTGGACAATGGAAATGCAGTATAGAAATGTGATGTCCCGGTGAATGTAGTGGTTAGTGCACTGAAAAAGGAGCGGGCGAAAATGTTTTAAAGTCCCCGCTTTGTCAGAAAACTCATTGGGCGACCTGAGATACGCTTAGCCTAGGGTTGCCATTTGTCCATGAAATCCTGGACATGTCCTCTCTTTTTTTGGTGGGGGGCAACATGCCCATCCAGGGGGGGGATGTTTACATTTTGAAGGAAATGTCTGTGTTGGTGGGGGCTAGTTTATTTATTGTGGGTTTCTTTGCTCGGGCTTGGCTAGGGGCTGCTCTGCTTGTAGCATATATAAAGCACAATAAAACACCAAACATTAAAAGCTTCCTATACAGGGCTGCCTTCAGATATCTTCTAAAAGTTATGTAGTTCTTTATTTCCTTGACATCTGAAGGGAGGGCGTTCCACAGGGCAGGTGCCACTACTGAGAAGGCCCTCTGCCTGGTTCCCTGTAACCTCACTTCTTGCAGTGAGGGAACTGCCAGAAGGTCCTCGGAGCTGGACCTCAGTGTCTGGGCTGGACAATGGCGATGGAGACGCTCCTTCAGGTATACTGGGTTGAAGTCGTTTAGGGCTTTAAAGGTCAGCACCAACACTTTGAATTGTGCTTGGATATGTACTGGGAGCCAATACAGGTCTTTCAGGACCTACATTGTGAGAATAAACTGAAGAGAAGATAACTGGTGTCTCTCTTTGACCTTTTCTTGCCTTTTATTGTACGGTTTTACATTTTTATTACTGTAAACTGCTTTCATATATATATATCTATTATGACACAGATGTTTACAAATATTTTAATAAATAAATAAGCTCTGTACACTGCTCTGAACTCATAAGAGGAAAGGCAGGATTGAAACACAGTGCAATGCATAAAAACATTTAAAAGGCATTATTGATCTTAGAGATTTCCGCAGAAGAGGAAAAAGTGCTCTGCTGACATAAAAAGACAATTATACCGCTAAAACCACTATAAATTTCACCTGCGCTGAAAGAGAGAAAAAAAACCAGACATTATTTTTGAAGCAAAATCGTCAATTATACTACTTTGTTCTGATGTGATAATCAATATATGATATGCTATGGTATTTCAAAATGGCATGCCGTCTTTTCTTCAGACCATTTATTTAGCTGGGGCTTTCTCTTTTGATAAAAGTGGCACTACGTGGCAGCACTGCGGAGAAGCGTTTTGACATCGAAACCTGTAACATCTTGCAAATGGCAGATATGATCGGGTTAAGAACAATAGGGTTGAAACCAATCAATTTCTCTGATTCCTGCCTGTTTTAAGTTATTTATTATTGATACATCAAATGCTATTATTAGCCTAGCGGACTATGTCAAAACAAGAGTATTGATGAGATGTCCCTGGGAATATGTGTCTCAGTGCTGAAGGTTATCAGAAGCTGCCCCTTTGGGTAACACGTGGTCTCTGCTAAATGAAGCATAGGGGGAGGGGGGAGGAAAGTGTGCTATTGTTGGCAGGCAAATGAAAAAAAACAATGTATAGTGCTATGAGATTTACTTGACCAGCAGATGAAGTCAACTTAAGTGTTAGGGTGGGTTGCCATTGTGAAGCTCCCCAGATGTTGTGGATTGCAACTCCCATCAAGTTGGAGTACATACAATCTGGAGGGCACAAGATTGGATAGCCCAGTATTAGGATATTATCCTATCCCTACCTTACAGCAGTAATGTTTGAACATGTTCCTTCCCTTACGATGATCAGCCATTCCACACTGCAAACAAAAGCAAGCCAACAGAAGCAAGCCAACAGGAGGAGATTCATCTTGCTTTCTTCTCCAGTGTGGTGTAGTGGTTAAGAGCAGTAGACTCGTAATCTGGTGAACCGGGTTTGCGTCTCTGCTCCTCCACATGCAGCTGCTGGGTGACCTTGGGCTAGTCACACTTCTCTGAAGTCTCTCAGCCCCACTCACCTCACAGAGTGTTTGTTGTGGGGGAGGAAGGGAAAGGAGAATGTTAGCCGCTTTGAGACTCCTTCGGGTAGTGATAAAGTGGGATATCAAATCCAAACTCCTCTTCTTCTCTCCTCCTCCTCCTCCTCCTCAATTTCTTCTCCTGGGTATCAATTAAAGGCTGTTGCCAACAAGACTTTGGAACCACAACTCAGTTTGAATCTCCACTCAGTCATGCAGCTCAGTAGGTGGCCTTGGGTCAGTCACCATCTCTCATCTTAACTTTCCTCACAGGTTTATTATGAAGCTAACAATGAGAATGGGAGCCATGGATGCTTCCTTGAGTTATTTGGAAGAAAGGTGGAAAGGGCGGGTGGCACTGTGGTCTAAACCACTGAGCCTCTTTGGCTTGCTGATCAGAAGGTCGGTGGTTTGAATCCCTGCGATTGGGTGAGCTCCTGTTGCTCCGTCACAGCTGCTGTCAACCTAGCAGTTCAAAAGCACGCCAGAGCAAGTAGATAAATAGGTACCGCTGTGGCGGGAAGGTAAACGGCATTTCCGTGCGCTCTGGTTTCTGTCATGGTGTTCCGTTGCACCAGAAGCGGTTTAGTCATGCTGGCCACATGACCCGGAAAGCTGTCTGTGGACAAACGCTGGCTCCCTTGGCCTGAAAGCGAGATGAGCGCCACAACCCCATAGTCGCCTTTGACTGGATTTGACTGTCCAGCGGTCCTTTATACTAACATTTCTATGTAGCCCTGTGCCACTGTTGGAATATGCAAGTCTTTCATTTGTATCTGATTGGTTGACAAACGCTGGCTCCCTCGGTCCTAATATTTTGCATGCTACGTTTTATGAATAAAAACAATTTTGGTTGTTGAAAAAGTACACTCTATGTCAAGTCAGTGGTGCAATATGCTTTTGGTCTATAGTTAGTTGAATAGACTTGTGCTGTTGGGTACTATTGCTGTAAGAATTTAAGGTATTTTATTTATATATATATAATATATATTATTAAAAACAAAATCAAAAATTCTTTCCAGTAGCACCTTAGAGACCAACTGAGTTTGTTCTTGGTATGAGCTTTCGTGTGCATGCACACTTCTTCAGATACAGGAAAAACAGGCCTCACACCAATTTTCACTCCCAAACTGATAAACTGCTTCTCTGCAAGGAAGGAGGGGTTGGGGGAACCTTCCCATTATCTCAGGAATTAAAGTGAAAATCCTTGGCATCCTGATACCAGTGCCAGACAAAAGGGTGTGATTAACTTGGCTGGGAAGCAGGGAAATGTAAATATCTCCTTTGTTTCACTTGATGGGTTTTGTGGAGGGCAAGAGGAGGCAGGGGGCAGGGTCCAGGATGCTCAGATTACTGCCACCAGACCTCCCCTTTCATGATGTGTCCATGATGTATGGAGGGGTGGTCTTGAGCTGGAGGGGGGCAATTTCAAAAGTCTATATAGGAGCTTGCGCTCCATTGTTCTAGGTCTTTTGCTTGCAAGACACCCTGTTGCAACAGTTCCTAATAAACAAGGGCATTGTTGTTGTTCAGTCGTTCAGTCGTGTCCGACTCTTCGTGACCCCATGGACCAGAGCACGCCAGGCACGCCTATCCTTCACTGCCTCCCGCAGTTTGGCCAAACTCATGCTAGTAGCTTCGAGAACACTGTCCAACCATCTCATCCTCTGTCGTCCCCTTCTCCTTGTGCCCTCCATCTTTCCCAACATCAGGGTCTTTTCCAGGGAGTCTTCTCTTCTCATGAGGTGGCCAAAGTATTGGAGCCTCAGCTTCAGGATCTGTCCTTCCAGTGAGCACTCAGGGCTGATTTCCTTCAGAATGGATAGGTTTGATCTTCTTGCAGTCCATGGGACTCTCAAGAGTCTCCTCCAGCACCATAATTCAAAAGCATCAATTCTTCGGCGATCAGCCTTCTTTATGGTCCAGCTCTCACTTCCGTACATTACTACTGGGAAAACCATAGCTTTAACTATACGGACCTTTGTTGGCGGCAAGGTGATGTCTTTGCTTTTTAAGATGCTGTCTAGGTTTGTCATTGCTTTTCTCCCAAGAAGCAGGCGTCTTCTAATTTCGTGACTGCTGTCACCATCTGCAGTGATCATGGAACCCAAGAAAGTGAAATCTCTCACTGCCTCCATTGCTTCCCCTTCTATTTGGGCGTATGCCTTGCTTTGGGAGACTCGGTATTGTCTTTGTCTTTGTGCTGCGTTGTCGGGAAGGGGCTCTTAAATTATAGCGCTCTTCCCGGGGTTACGGACTCCTTTCTGGAGACGGACCCAGTTACAGAATTTTTATAACACTATCACTCTAATAGATAGTACATTTACCGGCTCTACCATTAGGAAAAATGAGGCAACCACTTTAGGTGTCAGATGCTGGGGGTCAGTATCTGTTGGAGGGTACAGCTGTGTATACTACATGGCCTGTCCTTAACTGCCCCCCCCAGCCACCAGTAAACTATGTAGCCTGCTGCCCTCCATTACAGTGAAGGCTGCTGTCTTATTGCCGCTGTTGAATGACTTTCAGCTGCCAGTTCGGTTGGCATCTGTTTGTGGGATAAAGAGGGCAAACCCTCTTGTCCTCTGTCTCAGGCAGAAAAATGTATTGGGCCGACCCTTCTAGCTGTCTTTGTTGCACCCTCTCATCTCAACATAAGTCACGGTGAAAGTCTTCTGTTACTCATCTTTTTCTGATTATGTGCCCAAACAGTCTGCAAATAATAAAATAATTCATACTGGGTTATCATTTAAAGACCATTTTTATAACCTACTGGACAGAAAGTAGCTGAGTTAGTATTAATAATGTCTCTGGTAATTTAGTTCATATTGTAATTATTAATTCGAAGGCATATGACTCCTTGGCAGGCTGCAGCTCAGAAATCCTTACTTTTGATTAATAATCCTCAAATGAAATTGTCTTCCCAAAGTCATGAAAGACAATGAGCGGTAATGCTTTGGATACGATTCAGATAATTTGCCACGGAAATGTTAACAGTCCCGTATTGCTTAAAGGGGCAGATCCTCAACTGTGAATTTGAAGCATTCATGCTTGGAGAATCAGGGTCAAACTAGACAAGAAATTAAATGCACCTCTTTGCATTTATTGTGCAAGATTTAAAAATGCAAACACGTTTCTTCTGTGTTTCATTTTTGATTGCAAGGTCCCCCCCGGACAAGGACTCCATAAAGTATCATGCATGCCCTTGGTATTCGAGAACTGAATAGCAGAGAACAGCTATATGCCACCAGTGCTACTGTAAGCAAGCATCTTAGCTACACACACACACACACACACACCCCTCTACTACAAGAAATGTCCTTACTTGGTGGCCTTATCAATATGTTTGCAACCACCTTGGACAACTGTCCGCCGGATGGTGAGCTCTAAATTAAAAAGCAAATGAAGGCAACATTTTTTGTTGATGCATGCATTGCTGCATGATTGTGGGGAATGAATTGCATTTGATGTTAGTTGGCTTGGATCTAAAATGCAGACTTTAGCTGGAAGCTCAATGATACCATCCCCTCCTCAACTCTCTGCTTGCTCTCCTGCTGCAAACGGCAAAGGAGCCGAATTTCTACTCAATAGAAAGTGACACAGAGTTGATTAGGATTTATGACTAATGTATTTTGATGAATGTTTGGAAGGGTGTTATGGTTTTACTTTCCTATTCCAGGATACATTCTATTCTATTCTTTTTATCATTTCCCATTCCCCCAGCTAGCTGGACAATAATTTATGATGCTAATAATCTGTCAACCTCAGATATTTTTAGGAGATTACGTAAAAGAAAAAGTAGCTTACCTGCAAACCGTACTTTGGGAAAAATGATTTATTGCACTGCTTAGAATATGCAAGCCACGTTTTTTAAAATTTAAGCTAAAAATAGATTGAAATTTTTCCATTTCTTACTTCAAGGAATTACAAACAGAGGGCATTTTTAGAGATAGAAGCACAGTTCAGTCACCATGTTGTTGAAGTACGGTTGCCTTGCTTCTTATTGCATCATCCAACCCTACCTCTGGAGCCTTGGCAGCCCTGGGGAAGATGTGGCAAGGTGTTCTCTTCCTTTCCCCCACCCAACACAAAGGAAAAGAAACAATGATTAAATCCAACCAGAATGTGTCTTCTGACACGCGTGCTAATGTTAGTGATCGGAACATCAAAGGAGGAGAATGTCAGCTATAGTTAGAAGGGGGAACCTGCAAAATTATGGTCAGAGATGGTGAGAATGCAATAAACTTTAAAGCACCTGAAGGACCAGGTGTGCAGCCTGGGAGTCATTTTGGACTCACAGCTGTCCATGGAGGCACAGGTTAATTCTGTGTCCAGGGCAGCTGTCTACCAGCTCCATCTGGTGCACAGGCTGAGATCCTACCTGCCCTCAGACTGTCTCGCCAGAATGGTGCATGCTCTGGTTATCTCCTGCAATGTGGTCTGTGTGGGGCTACCTTTGAAGGTGACCCGGAAACTACAATTAATCCAGAATGTGGCAGCTAGACTAGTGACTGGGAGTGGCCACCGGGACCACATAACACCTGTCCTGAAAGATCTACATTGGTTCCAAGCACATTTCTGAGCACAATTCAAAATGTTGGTGCTGACCTTTAAAGCCCTAAACGGCCTTGGCCCAGTATACCTGAAGGAGCGTCTCCACCCCCATCATTCAGCCCAGACACTGAGTTCCAGCTCCAAAGGTCTTCTGGCAGTTCCCTCACTGTGAGAAGCAAAGTTACACTGTGAGAAGCAGAGGGCCTTATACCCCAGATAGGTGGGATATAAGTAATAAATTATTATTATTATTATTATTATTATTATTATTATTATTATTATTATTATACAATTTTGAGGCAGGGGAGGTCAATGAGGCAGGGGAGGTCAAAGCAGGGGACCGCAGTGAGAGACAATGGAGGAGAGCAGGGGTGTAGCCCCGGGCAGCGGCCTGATGGGGGTGACACTTTGGGTGGTGGCCCTGCCCCCCGGGCTTTTTTTTTTAAAGGCTATTTTCGGCACTGCCGGGGTGGAGCCCCCCCCCTTGTTGGCCGCCCCTGTGGCTCCACCCCGGCAGCGCTGAAAATAGCCCCCCTCCCTTCCAGCTGCTTTTTTCGCTGTGGCATGGAGGCAAGGGGGGGGCCAGCGAGGAGGGGTGCCACCCCCTCCTCGCTGGCCCGCCCCTTGCCTCTATGCCACACTCCGCACGGGCCAGCCAGCAGCCAAAAAAAGCCTCTGAAAGGGAGGAAAGGAAGACAAAGCTGGCCCACCCCTGTCCCCTGCCCCGACTTGCGCTCTGCCAAGGGAGACCGGGCGGCGGCTTCGTGAATCTCTGCAGCCCGCAGAGACTCCCGAAGCCGCCGCCCGGCATTTCTGGGGGTGGGGTGTCGCGCTGTGTGCGTGCATCATGACGTCATGACGCACACACACGCCGTGATGCCCCGCCCCCAGGGGTGCCTCTTGGCTTCCCGCCCCAGGCAGCCAAGGGGCTAGAAACACCCCTGCAGGAGAGTGCTAACGTTGTGGATGGGTCATGGTGATAATACTATAAGGTTAATTCTGATTTCTTAAGCACCATGTTAGTCATAGGACGTGGGGATCCAGAATTGGCCTCCACAGTCACTTACGGACTCATTGTTAAAACCGTGTTTATGGAGGACAATCTTAGTCAGCTACGAGTGATCGCCAAAGAAGAAAGAAGCAGCAGCAGCAAAATAAAATTTAAGCAAAAATATATATAAATAAATGGCTGATGCTATCCAATGAGAGGGCCTCAAAACTTGTCAAAAATTTCTGGGTTTTTTTGTGCCTCTGAAAGACTCTTCAGTTTCAAGGTGAAAGCTCTTGAGAATCTTTTTGCTCAGTCCTTGTGATACGAAAGCATATAATAACCAGGTTTTGCCTGTGCGATGACATCACGGAAGGCAAACAAAGTCAGTTGAGAGTGAAGGCAGTTCTTCCTTGATTCCTCACATAGGTGATCCCGCCAGAGCAGTGAACATATGATGTCACTGTGCTGTGCAGCCAATCCCATGTTGACAACATATACTGAGAATGAATGAAGTCAGTTGAGAGAATGAAAAATGTGAGTTATTTTGGCTTAAAGGTTAAGGGACCCCTGACCGTTAGGTCCAGTCGCGTCCAACTCTGGGGTTGCGGCGCTCATCTCGCATTACTGGCCAAGGGAGCCGGCGTACAGCTTCCAGGTCATGTGGCCAGCATGACAAAGCCGCTTCTGGAGAACCAGATCAGTGTACGGAAGCGCTGTTTACCTTCCCGCCGGAGCGGTACCTATTTATCTACTTGCACTTTGACGTGCTTTCGAACTGCTAGGTGGGCAGGAGCAGGGACCGAGCAACGGGAGCTCACCCCGTCTTGAGGATTCGAAGCGCCGACCTTCTGATCAGCAAGCCCTAAGCTCTGTGGTTTAACCCACAGCGCCACCCGGCTTAGTGTTGAGCAATAATAGTGTTTGGCTTAGTGTTGGGCAATAATCGGCTGATATTTTAACATGGTTTTTTAGTGCAGTGTTTTTCCTGCACCAGATCACTTCCCGCCACCCTGAGCATATGAAAAGGATCCTTCAATGTCACTGGCTTTGCTTTATAGAAGCATAACAATAGCTCGGTCTCTGCTTTTGCAAAAATGAACCTATAACTATATCATAAACATTTTATGGAACCAAGATGTAACGAGATCTTCCTTTCTTTATTGGTTGTTAACATGATTGTAGTACTTAATACTACACCGGGGAGCCCAGTCTCAGTCACAGTTCAGTTCTACATATATACCTTTCAACCTTGATGCAAGAATAATGGTTTCTTATTAAGCTCACTCATAAAAAGTTTTGAAAAGTCATAAGGGACCTTTTCATCTCGCTGGAATCTACTTGAAGGTGGATATATTTAAGTGAACATACAATACATCGGGGCTATAGTGCCTGATGGTCTGAAACATACTTTCAAATATTCAAAAAGCACAATAGGGTTTTCTCCTTCCCCCTTCTAAAAACAATGCCCATTCCGCCTAAGGTTCGATTTATAATCTTGGTGTATATCCCTGAGGGCGTGTTTGCTCTTGGAAGCAGTTTACAAAATATCTTTTTTTCCTACACACATTCTTTTCCCCTTAAACAGCTCACTTTGCTTTGCGATATCCACAGTATAATTTGACCTCTAAATTTAAGAGGCATTTTCTTATTACATTTTAAAATCGCGCTGCCACATGGTTTTCATTTATTGCTACTGGAATGCCATCCGTGGTGGGGGAGTGGGGGGAAGCAAAGGGGAAAAGGAAATGTACAACCGAAATTCATTGGCTTTATAAATGTGCTGTTATGGTGCTAAGCTCGACTATAACACAAGGAGTGTATTTTTGTATGAGCTATGTGTAAAATGTTCAGAAAACCTCTAAAAGCCTAATTTAACTCCCATTTCAAAATCAAGAGTGTGACCGCTACAAAATTCTTCCGGGACTGGATCAGGTAATGGAAGATAAAATTCTATCTAAGTGAGTAAGGAAAAGGTAAAGGCCCCCTGGACTTTTTAAGTCCAGTTAAGGTGACTATGGAATTGCGTGTTTAGACCTTTAACCTTCCCCAAAATAAATTCACACATGACTCAGATATTTGGTTTGGTTTTTGGCAGAATTTAGGCCACAACTTTATTGATTACAACCAAGTGAGTGGTTGCATAGGTTCTGGTTCGACTATCTCCCTGCACCCTTGCAGGCAGCCCTGTCCCAGAGCCACGTTTGTAGGACAGACAAGGATGAACACCAGGGACAGCTGATGGAAGGTTCACCAACCAGCCGTTCTGATGTCCTCGGGACTCGGCCACTGGCTGGACCCCTTTCGGGGACCGACAAACCATTGAGTCCCTGGATTCCTGTACCGGAATATCCTGCATTTCCATAGGCGTGGCCACATCATGTGCCACGCCTATCACCTGAACCAGAGCCTATCCGCAACTTACAAGTTGTGACTAGTTGCTACGCAGCAGGCGAAACCCAAATGGCACCAGCCAATCAGCCAAGTGGGGAAAATTCCTACCATGCCCCTGTCCCAATGACAGATGACACACGATGGCATAGCAAGGTCAACGCAAGCCCTAAATATAGGGAGAGGTGGGTGGGTGTTCCAATGCATTAGGCCCCAAAGAGGAAGCTCAGCAGCCTCGCATGGGCTTAAATAGGTCCAGCGTTGCTGCATTTTACGATGCCCTATTGGCTAGATTTCACTCCAGCAACACGGGACCAACCTATCAGGGGTTGTGGCCTTGATTTCCAATTACCCCCACAACACTGGGTTGGGTTGCAGGTTGCACCGCAACACGTGCCCTCCTTTAATGGAGGACCCAATTTGCGGTGCTCATCTCGCTTTTCAGGCCGAGGGAGCCGCTGTTGGTCCACAGACATTTTTTCGGATCATGTGGCCAGCATGACTAAATCGCTTCTGGCACAATGGAACACCGTGATGGAAACCAGAGTGCATGGAAACGCCATTTAGACCACAGTGTCACCCACCTGGATATACCATACAGAGAGTCAGACTGATCTTGAACCAAGAATCAGGCCTTTATTATTTCCTCGGTTGAATCAGGAAATAAATTTAAAACAAACTCAGATTTGAGGCACACAATTGGGGAACCCGTGACTCTCCATTCCCCATTTACTCCAGCCTTAGGGAAGTTTTTAATGGTGTTTTATTGTATTTTTAATATTTTGTTAATATTGGGTGAGGTATAACAAATAATAATAATAATAATAATAATAATAATAATAATAATAACAACTTGGGTGTAAGCACACTTGAACATAGTTGTTTTTATACTTCCAAGCACAAGATAGTGTTGTAAACTGAGTTCTTAAGATGAGTAGAGCTGGTTCGGTAACCTTGGTCTGAACTGGAGGTGACCTGGTATGATTTCAGTCAAGGCTGAATGTGAACAGGAGGCAAACCAGACAAATGTGTGCCTTTGACTCTGTGACACAGAGGTTCATTTACTGTATTCCCCACACACTCGGTTTGAACTTGTTTAATTCAGCAGCATACATAATCTTCTTCCTTATGGAAAGGGAATGATAGAACAAGTTCTGCATATTTAATGTTATTATCATTACTTTTGAAAAAACCCAATGTTAGGATGAGAGGGATGTAGACCGCAGGCCTGTATATTCCAGATATATATAAATTTGGGATGTGGGCACAATTTGGAGTGTAGGCACTATTATCTTTATGCACTTCTCATAAAGAGACACATTGCTCCCTCATGGATCCCTGACCATGGAGAATGGTCTACCCCAGGGGTAGGCAAACTAAGGCCCGGGGGCTGGATCTGGCCCAGTCACCTTCTAAATCTGGCCTGTGGACAGCCTGGGAATCAGTGTGTTTTTACATGAGTAGAATGTGTCCTTTTATTTAAAATGCATCTCTGGGTTATTTGTGGGGCCTGCCTGGTGTTTTTACATGAGTAGAATGTATGCTTTTATTTAAAATGCATTTCTGGTTTATTTGTGGGCATAGCTGTCAACCCTCCCTGCTGTTTCCCAATGCTACAATAAGGGAATTTCCCGCAAAAAAGGGAAAGGTTGACAGCTATGTTGTGGAATAGGAATTCGTTCAAACCCCCCCCCAAAAAAAATAGTCCGCCCCCCCCACGTGGTCTGAGGGACAGTGGAGCAGCCCACAGCTGCAAAAGGTTGCTGACCCCTGGTCTACCCACTACCAGAGTATGGCACTTTTGCCTTCACTAAACATACCCCTGTTTATACCACACTGGTCCCACCCTTTGATGTCTGCATCAAAGGTTGCATGCCTCCGAATACCAGTTGATAGGAATCACAGGAGGGGAAGAGTGCTATTGTGCTTAGATGCAGCTTGTAGGCTCTCCTTGGGCATCTGGTATGCTGGACTAGTTGGGCTTTGGCCTCATCCAGCAAGACATTTCTTATAGCCTTATGTCTGAAGAGGAGCCGTCTCTGTGTGAGGAGCTAGCTCTGCCTAGGAACGGAAGGCAAACTTGATTAAATTCACATTTAAAGGTGAACCTACTTAATTCAGTATAGTTAAAGTTATGGTTTTCCCAGTAGTGATGTATGGAAGTGATAGCTGGATCATAAAGAAGGCTGATCGCCGAAGAACTTGATGCTTTTGAATTATGGTGCTGGAGGAGACTCTTGAGAGTCCCATGGACTGCAAGAAGATCAAACCTATCCATTCTGAAGGAAATCAGCCCTGAGTGCTCACTGGAAGGACAGATCCTGAAGCTGAGGCTCCAATACTTTGGCCACCTCATGAGAAGAGAAGACTCCCTGGAAAAGACCCTGATGTTGGGAAAGATGGAGGGCACAAGGAGAAGGGGATGACAGAGGACGAGATGGTTGGACAGTGTTCTCGAAGCTACCAACATGAGTCTGACCAAACTGTGGGAGGCAGTGGAAGACAGGAGTGCCTGGCATGCTCTGGCCCATGGGGTCATGAAGAATCGGACACGACTAAACTACTAAACAGCAACAACAACTTAATTCACATTTTCACATTTTCCAAAACTTAGCCATCTTGATTTTTTTCAGTGTAGTTCTTGAGCGAAGTGTAGGGCTGCCATATATCTGGATTTCCCCAGATATTACTGGGATTTCAAAGGTGGAATTTCTGGGGTGGGGGTAAGAGTGAACTCAAGAACTTTTTTGAAAAATGGCAACCATAGAAGTAGTGTAAACAAAATTACATACACTGGGATAAAGTGCTTATTTTGGTGAAAATTACATACCAAAATTTGTTGTAGTAGAGAAACTGCTTTCAATTTTAACCTGCGGATTGTCATTTGTCCAGTTTTAATTTTAATTTTAATTTATTTTAATTAATTTTGGGATGCATTTTAATCGATTGATTACTTGTTTTTATGCATATTGTATTATTTATATAATGTTAGCCACTCTGAGCCCGGCTCCAGCCAGGGAGGGTGGGGTACAAATAAAATTATTATTATTATTATTATTATTATTATTATTACCATCATTTTGCAAAAATGTGTCTGTTAGGAGAAAGCCACACTAAATGCTAATGAATTTTTGTGAGGACCTAATTTGCACTTTCCCAAAACAAGAAGCGAAACACAGCCATCCTTCTGTTTGCACACTTCTCTGAATTTTGCATTGTAGTTCTCCAGCCACATATTGTGTACAAAAATGCATATATTAGTGACATCAGTAGTGATTATGGAAGTGAGTATGGAAGTGGGAGCTGGACCATAAAGAAGGCTGATTGCTGAAGAATTGATGCTTTTGAATTATGGTGCTGGAGGAGACTCTTGAGAGTCCCATGGACTGCAAGAAGATCAAACCTATCCATTCTTAAGGAAATCAGCCCTGAGTGCTCACTGGAAGGACAGATCCTGAAGCTGAGGCTCCAATACTTTGGCCACCTCATGAGAAGAGAAGACTCCCTGGAAAAGACCCTGATGTTGGGAAAGATTGAGGGCACAAGGAGAAGGGGATGACAGAGGATGAGATGGTTGGACAGTGTTCTCGAAGCTACCAACATGAGTCTGACCAAACTGTGGGAGGCAGTGGAAGACAGGAGTGCCTGGTGTGCTCTGGTCCATGAGGTCACGAAGAGTTGGACACGACTAAATGACTAAACAACAACAGTGACATCAAAACTGCATTATCCTACGGAAAATTGCTGATTTTTTTTGGATTAGGCCTCAGCCATGAACGATGGGTTTTTGCAGATCAACAGTTCTTCTGCATTAACGCATCCTCTTGGTCATGCTACTGAATGGAGTCTTGGATTTCCGCCTCCAAAGATCTGCCCTGATAGCACATTTGCCTTAAAAAAATACTCTTATTGCCGAAAGGTTGGAATAAATACAAGGGTCTTTTTTTTTTAAGTAAATCAGAAATCTGAAGGTGAGACCTTTTAGTTATAAATATTTTTAAAAGCTAAACATTTAAAATGCCATTCCTAAACCGCTAATACCTTTCAACAGTTTTAGATGAAAAGACACCCTAGTTATGATTTAATTTTTCTCATCTATATATGGTTTGGTATTTCTCATTTATTGCCTCCAAACATTTGATTCACTAGGTGTATTCAGGCACATTCCCATGATGAGGTGGCATTAATTATCTAATGTTGGGAGGAGGAATCTAATTCTAATTATAGCTGAAATTCTGAAGATATCCATCTCCTAAAGGATGCCCTTAATTACAGTCTGGCCATCTAAACTAGGCAGCTGGCCAAACAGAATACAAATAATTTCATAATGCTCCTTTAAAAAAACTGATCTGGCAACACAAATGGCTAAATCGTAAGCCCAAATAGATCACATTGATTTCTGAGAACTCCATCCTAAATTCCTTTTGGATGAATGTATAATTCAGACAGGAAATGGTAGAAACCTCAAAATCTGACATTTGCCTTTGAAGACTTTCCTGTAATCCATGGTTGCTATTTTAAGATAATCCTATATTTTTTCTTTGATGCATACAATACCTGCTTTTTTAAAAATGCACTTTGTCAAGCATTATTACTCAGAAGTGATTTCAACTGTCTTCAAAATGCAGTGGTCCCTCAACTTACGAAATACTCAACATCCGAATTTTTCGACTTACAAACGGAAAAAGTGGCCACACGCCTACGAATTTTTCGACATCTGAAGGAAATCCGTTGGCGGTTTTAGATGCGTTTTCCTCGACTTACGAATTTTAGATGCGGTTTCCTCGACTTAGGAATTTTTCCGAATATTTCCGTTTCCAACGCATTCCTATGGGAAATCGCCTTTTTCGACTTACAAACTTTTCGACCTACAAATGTGCATTCGGAATGGATTAAATTCGTTGGCTTACTTTCAGAGAGTCGTATAGGAATGCAACTTTATGAAACGATTTATTTATTTATTGGGGAAGGGATATGTAGGTGTCAGTGATATTTAGCAATCACATGACCAATCTATTCAGAGCTGAGTTATCTCACCCCAGCATCTCAATAGTTAGAGCAGGGGTCAGCGACCTTTTTCAGCCATGGGCCGGTCCACCGTCCCTCAGACCATGTGGTGGGCCAGAGTATATTTTGGGGGGGAGGTGGGTTGGGGAAATGAACGAATTCCTGTGCCCCACAAATAACCCAGAGATGTGTTTTAAATAAAAGCACACATTCTACTCATGTAAAAACACACTGATTCACGGACCGTCCGCGGGCCAGATTGAGAAGGCCTTAGGTTGCCTACCCCGAGTTAGAATATCAAGTTCAGCCACCTTCCACGCTTTTTCACTTGATAAACTGGGTGGTGACACTATTTGACTGCCTATTCAGGACCCTAAACTCTGTTTTATATAATCGACTTTTTATTTTGTTCTGTGTACACTGCAAGTTCTTTTGTTGCTATGGCCAACGGCTGATGCAAAGAAAGTTTTATGAAAAAAGAAGGAGTTGAAACAAAACTGGTGGTCTGTCTGGAGTGACTCACGCACAGGAATAAGGTAAATATAGTTATAAATAAGAATTATTATTTTTTGAGGAAATATATGTATAAAACAGCATTGACATAAGTATATGTAAGGAACACGAAGTAGAACTTTAGGAAGTCTTTTAATTTGTAACTTTTACTTCTATTTCTATCTTATTTCTATTCTGGGTAAATGGATGTGAGCTGTGTGATGAAGTAGGGTAATCTACTTTTGCTTTTGTATTTTTGTGATTTCTCTTTTGCACTTCTGTAACTTTTTTCTGTTTTTTGGTGTGTGTTTTTTGTAATTTCTTAATTTCATCTGTAACAATGTACCAATGTGTGTATGACTATTTGATTATACTTTGGACTATATTTTTAAGAATATCTCAATAAAGTTTAATTTTGACTATTAAAAAAGAAAGAAAGTTTTATTCATTTATTCAACTGTTGCAAAGCTATGATGAGATGGTTTGCAACCCCTGTTATAATAAGCTACATAAATGGGAACTATGCAAAGAATGGTTGGAAATGCCAAAAAACAAACCAACAGGAGATTTGTACCATGTTTGATGAAAATGCCTTATATAGCAATAAAATTGTAGGAATAATATTGGGATACGCAATCCCTTCAGAACCTCTATTTTCCCTGGACGGCTTCATTAGTCAATCTTATAAAGAATTAGTGGCTTATATGGCTACACTTGGTAGAATACATTATAGATGCGCATAAACTCCAGACGCACATAGCAGAAGCTTGCAGAGAAATATTTTAACTGGTAGACCTCTGATATTTAACCTTGAGCAAATAATAAAACAACGACAGTTCCCCTGATCAGCAAAGTGGATCAATCATCTATCACTACTTGGTTTATGATGCTTATAAAAGGGCCAGTGGCAATGAGAATGTGCGGGGCTTTGGGTCATAAATTGCCTATCTCCTCTTTTGGGGCATGCATCCTGTCAAAAGTGCTTGGTGTCTTCATGATGTGTTTTATTTATTTATTATTGCCAGCAAAGAGCACACGCATGCCTTCTTAATTTCGAGGGCAAAAACTATCAGGTTTTTACTACCACTGGCAGTAATCTTTGAGAATTCCTGGAGAACTGGGGAAGTACCGGCAGACTGGAGGAGGGCAAATGTTGTCCCTATTTTCAAAAAGGGGGAAAGAGAAGACCCAAACAATTACCGCCCAGTCAGCCTGACATCAATACCAGGAAAGATTCTAGAGCAGATCATTAAGCAAACGGTCTGTGAGCACCTAGAAAGGAACGCTGTGATCACTAAAAGTCAGCATGGGTTTCTGAAAAATAAGTCATGTCAGACCAATCTGATCTCATTTTTTGACAGAATTACAAGCCTGGTAGATGAAGGGAATGCTGTGGATGTAGCCTATCTTGATTTCAGCAAGGCCTTTGACAAGGTGCCCCATGATATTCTCGTAAAGAAGCTGGTAAAATGCGGACTAGACAATGCTACCATTCAGTGGATTTGTAACTGGCTGACTGACCGAACCCAAAGGGTACTCATTAATGGCTCCTCTTCATCCTGGAGAGAAGTGACTAGTGGGGTGCCACAGGGTTCTGTCTTGGGCCCAGTCTTATTCAACATCTTCATCAATGACTTGGATGATGGGCTTGAGGGCATCCTGATCAAGTTTGCAGATGACACCAAATTAGGAGGGGTGGCTAATACCCCAGAGGACAGGATCACACTTCAAAATGACCTTAACAGATTAGAGAACTGGGCCAAAGCAAACAAGATGAATTTTAACAGGGAGAAATGTAAAGTACTACACTTGGGCAAAAAAAATGAAAGGCACAAATACAGGATGGGTGACACCTGGCTTGAGAGCAGTACATGTGAAAAGGATCTAGGAGTCTTGGTAGACCATAAACTTGACATGAGTCAACAGTGTGATGCAGCAGCTAAAAAAGCCAATGCAATTCTGGGCTGCATCAATAGGAGTATAGCATCTAGATCAAGGGAAGTAATAGTACCACTATATTCTGCTCTGGTCAGACCTCACCTGGAATACTGTGTCCAGTTCTGGGCACCACAGTTCAAGAAGGATACTGACAAGCTGGAACGTGTCCAGAGGAGGGCAACCAAAATGGTCAAAGGCCTGGAAACGATGCCTTATGAGGAACGGCTTAGGGAGCTGGGTATGTTTAGCCTGGAGAAGAGAAGGTTAAGGGGTGATATGATAGCCATGTTCAAATATATAAAAGGATGTCATATAGAGGAGGGAGAAAGGTTGTTTTCTGCTGCTCCAGAGAAGCGGACACGGGGCAATGGATTCAAACTACAAGAAAGAAGATTCCACCTAAACATTAGGAAGAACTTCCTGACAGTAAGAGCTGTTCGACAGTGGAATTTGCTGCCAAGGAGTGTGGTGGAGTCTCCTTCTTTGGAGGTCTTTAAGCGAGGCTTGACAGCCATCTGTCAGGAATGCTTTGATGGTGTTTCCTGCTTGGCAGGGGGTTGGACTGGATGGCCCTTGTGGTCTCTTCCAACTCTATGATTCTATGATTCTATGATTCTATGATTCTATCAGCTCACTATATTGAATCTGTGTGGCACATGATTTACACCAGTGGTGTAGCGTAGGTTGGCAGCGCTCAGGTCGTGTGGACAGCAGGGTGGAATGCGCACTCAACTGCCTAACGGCATCCACGTCACCCAGGAGATCGCAGCCACAGAGATAAGAAAAGAAGAACCATTCTGTTGTCTGGGGAGGTCACTTCCGGGTTCACACAGAGAAGCCATTTTCAACAGAGCCCAGCAACAGAAGCACAGAAGCTGTATTGAGGTAGCACCGGGTGTTGATATTTTGTGCCTCTAATGGTTTTGCACCAAGGGCAACCACCCCTGTGGGCCCCCCATGCTACGCCACTGATTGACATTGGTTGGTTGGTTGGTTGGTTGAAATTGTACCCCACCTTTTCCTCTAAGGAGCTCAAGGAGGCTTACATGATTCTCCCCTTCCCCATTTAATCCCCACTACCCTGTGAGATAGGCTAGGCTGAGAGGCAGGTGTAGCTGCAACTGTGGGAGGAGGGATCGTGCCCTTAGTTTTCTCCCGTATTAGTTCCACTTATAAATGTATATTAAATTTAGCCTGCAAGCGATTTCTTCCATAAAACCACTCAAGCATAGCATGACGTTCGCAACCTGTGTGGTACATAATTAGACTTTGCACGCTCTCAAAGCCATTAATTTTAGTTGGGGGATGTTATTATTTGGAGACAGGTTTTTGCCTATTGCTGTACAAAAAAAGAGAGGCTTTTTGAAATTAATTTCTGCTGCTTCATATTCTCCCTCTTTCCAGAAAGTGTCAATTTTAGACAGGGTATTTCATCTATCCGAGGGACCTTTTCAGAAAGGGTATTATCTTTGTGAAGTGCCCAGTTTGATTAGAATGTCTCTCCCTGTTATTTTAGCTCATTGATGAACTAATTTATAAGATCTGTCATAACAACTGCCTAACAAATTTAATTATGGAAGACTGGTTTAGATGAATCTATCTGAAAATGGGGCTGTGTGTGTGTGTGTGTGTGTGTGTGTTTAAAAAAACCCAAAGTAACATTTTTCAGTCCCATTCAATTAACCATCTAGGGCACTAATGGTAATTTCTCCCCTAAAATGCCTTGCTGTGTTGGGTTTCTCTTTCTCTCGTTTACTTTCTCTGCGTGTCATGGTAGGAAAGGAAAAGATGAAACTGCTTTCCTTTCATGCTACTTCATTCCCAGTAAAAATAATCTCCACCCCCCCTTTCCTGTAAATAAACGAGAGAAAACTAGATATGTCGCTGCATGATATACAGGTAAAACTCAAAAAATTAGAATATCATGGAAAGGTTCATTTCTTTCAGTAATTCAACTTAAAAGGTGAAACTAATATATGAGATAGACTCATGACATGCAAAGCGAGATATGTCAAGCCTTTATTTGTTATAATTGTGATGATTATGGCGTACAGCTGATGAGAACCCCAAATTAACAATTTCAACTTTGGGGTTTTCATCAGCTGTACGCCATAATCATCACAATTATAACAAACAAAGGCTTGACATATCTCGCTTTGCATGTCATGAGTCTATCTCATATATTAAACTCCAGTAGCTAATGAAAACAATTGCTTACATAAATGGACTTTTCCACGATATTCTAATTTTTCGTGTTTCACCTGTATATCAGGTGAATTTCTAGATTGGTCCAGATTGTTCACCCGTACAACTTTTAAATAAAATAAAATGAAATTCCCTACACATAAAACATGTCAGGGAGAAGGATCGGCTAGAAGCTTTCTCTTGGACATCTACTTTGCTGCTACTGCAGTGGTTGCTGTTATTATCTATTCACTTGTATCCTCACAACTTATAAACAGACTGCTTAAGATGTAGACTTTGTATAGACAAGAATAAGAATATTTGGAACACATTTATAAAATATATAGTAGGTTATAAATAACCATACATGTATTTGGATAGTAACCACATTTATATACTTGACAAGCATATATGGAATTGTAGTTTGCATATATAATATACCTTTTCTTCTTTATTCGCTTTTTTATTTCTACTTTATTTTGTTCAATTAAATTTTTCTCAATAAAATAAATAAAAAGAGCTGTATTCTCTGCAACTCCTACTTGGAGCAGACCCATTGAAATGAATGAACACAAATAGCTTAGATCCATTAAATTCTGTGGGCCTACTCTGGGTAAACTTTGGTTGGATCGAACCCATTATTAGTTTCTTTCTTTCTTTCTTTCTTTCTTTCTTTCTTTCTTTCTTTCTTTCTTTCTTTCTTTCTTTCTTTCCTTCTGGCTCACCTTCCGCATCCATGTCCCAAGGCAATTTACAGACATATCCTTAAATAACAGCTAAAAGTAGCTTTTAAAAACAGGAGAATACCTACAATTTTTAGGTTTTCAAATAGCACAAAATGAATACCTCAGGCAAAGAGACCTTCCATCTACCGGGAAATGCTTTTTTTTTTTTTTTAAGTCATCAACTGCTGTTTATTCAGTCCCATGAGCTTCCATGAGACCTCCCATGAGGTCTGACAGCAGCTTGCCTTCTTGGTGAGAACCGGGCCTAAGATCTCTGCCTATAATGGGAAGCTTAAAATGAAAAAGCTTTGCAACGCAGCTGTAAAAGGACAACTTCTGGTCACATATTGCAGTGGTATTATTTAATCCTAATGGGGCACAGAAGGAAAATGCTAAGCATGTAATTCTTCAGTCAAATTACACATGTTGTCAGCTAAAGAACTGGAAATTATAATGACTTGCAAACCACCTGCTACCTGGCAGATGTACAACTATCCCCAAGTGATGGGGATGTGAAGGGCATCTGTACATTATAACTATCGACTAAAGTAAGCAAGCTCTTCAGTTCCCCGGAAGAATGCCTCTTAGGAACATGGGACATGACACAGCCAAATTGAAGCCGTTTTAAGCACCATTGATTTCAATGGCAACCAATTAAGCACACTTTCCCACTGAAATCCTTGGGCTTAAGTCTCTTGTACTTGTCCCTGATGGAAATGAAACCTGAAAGTGTGTAAAGGCATTGGCTCATATGCTTTGAAGTACCCAGACCTTCTTTTGCCTTCTCTCCTCTCTCAAAATGTAGATTGTAAACAACAGCTCAGTCAATATATATATATATATATATATATATAGAGAGAGAGAGAGAGAGAGAGAGAGAGAGAGAGAGAGAGTGAGTAATGCTTCTCTGTAAGGCACCACACATATGAGAAGCACTATATAGATGATAGTGGAACGCGGGTGGCGCTGTGGTCTAAACCACTGAGCCTCTTGGGCTTGCTGATCAGAAGGTTGGCGGTTCGAATCCGCACGACGGGGTGAGCTTCCGTTGTTCGGACCCTGCTCCTGCCAACCTAGCAGTTTGAAAGCACATCAAAGTGCAAGTAGATAAATAGGTACCGCTCCGGTGGGAAGGTAAACGGCATTTCCGTGCGCTGCTCTGGTTTGCCAGAAGCGGCTTAGTCATGCTGGCCACATGACCCGGAAAAACTGTCTGCTGACAAACGCCGGTTCCCTCAGCCAGTAAAGCAAGATGAGCGCCGCAACCCCAGAGTTGTCTGCAACTGGACTTAACTGTTGGGACCCTTTACCTTTACCTTTTTATATAGATGATGCATATACATAAAGGTAAAAGGTAGGTAAAGGACCCCTGGATGGTTAATTCCAGTCAAAAGCAACTATGGGGTTCTGGCGCTCATCTCGCTTTCAGTCTGAGGGAGCCGGCGTTTGTCCACAGACAGCTTTCTGGATCATGTGGCCTGCATGACTAAACCGCTTCTGGCACAACGGGACACCGTGATGGAAACTAGAGCGCACAGAAACACCATTTACCTTCCTGCCACATCGGTACCTATTTATCTACTTCCTCTGGTGTGCTTTCGAACTGCTAGGTTGGCAGGGGCTGGGACAGAGCAACGGGAGCTCACCCTGTCACGGGAATTCAAACTGCCGACTTTCCGATTGGCAAGCCCAAGAGGCTCAATGGTTTAGACCACAGCGCCACCCACATCCCATATACATATACAGTGGTGCCCCACTAGACGAATGCCTCGCTAGACGAAAAACTCGCTAGATGAATGGCATTCGCTAGCGGAAGGCTGCCCCGCAAGATGAAAATGTCAATGGGGCTACCTCGCAAGACAATTTTTTTTGTCGCGAAAACCTCCGCTCTGCATTGCCGCTTTGCTAGACGAAAAATTCGCTCTACGAAGACACTCGTAGAACGAATTATTTTCATCTAGCAGGGCACCACTGTACCTGCATATACATAAAGCAGTGGGTTAGAAAAGTGTTTAATGTGTTTGCTGCCTCATGCCCCATGGTTTTTCTTACAATGGCTTGTTCTTAAAAATTCCTGTCAGCCCCATGCCACTTCTTGGGTGGAATCCATGGTCATGTCTACAGCATGGAAGACAGCTGGATCCCTAGGGACAGGGAGCTGGCTTCAGGCACAAGGCCCGTTGGCAGACCAACTCTGCACTACAAAGGTGTCTGGAAAGATGACATATAGGCTGGCAACATCAACCCCACTGTGTGGAAATCCTTTGAAGACAACTGCAGTGCTTGGAGGCAGTTGTTCAGGTCGTATATCTACAGTCATACCTCGAGTTGCGTTTGCGTCACGTTGCGTTTTTTCAGGTTACGAATGCGGCAAACCCGGAAGTGTTTACTTCCGGGTTTGCCACTTCATGCATGTACAGGAGTGATCTGAGCACTTCGCGCATGCGCAGGAGCACTCTGTCACGCTCTACTTACGGACTTTTTGGGATGCGAATGGCACCCTGGAACGGATCGTGTCCGTAAGTAGAGGTACCACTGTACTAGGGTTATAACTTTTTTACAACTTCATGTTCCTGTAGCTTAGTTAGGTGAACAGTGGCCTAAAAACAAAGGAATGGACTGTCATTTCCGAATCTTTTGAACAAAGGTCCCCCCGAAATCAACAAACTGATTTTTGTATACGTAACTGTATAAAGTATTATGTAATGTGCATAGCATGTATAGGAAAACAGAGCCTGCAAATTTTCTGATACTTGTACATTGCTGTTTACTAGAGTAACACCTACTTTGGTCTTCAGACAATATGCGTGTAACACTTACAGACAATTGAAATGTTCTCTGTAAATACCATGGATTTTATTATTTCATGGTGGAGCCACATTTTTCAAAACTCGTTCATATGCATATGTAATCCTGATTTAACTGCGCCCTGATTTTGTAAATGCTATTCATGGGTGTGTTGTAATTTGCTGTAAGCTGCCTTGAAGATAATTTGATTGAAAAGCAGGGTATAAATCTTCTAAATAAATAAATATAATAAAGTAACATGTCTGAGGGGCAATTGTAATGCTGTTTCGTTGAAGGGTGTAAGATTCTGGTATTTAAGAGAGATATTTTAAACAACAATAAATGTCCAAACTGGAATGATGGATTAATTCCAGGGGATTTGAATTATTAGTTACCCAATTCCAAGAGTGAAATATAATCAGCTGTCTTTAAAAATAAAAATCACGGATAGCTTGGTATGTATAAAATGAGGCATAACTCAAAAAATGGATGATAATGTAAACATTTTGTGCATTGGAGATAAGCAGCTCTTGAATCAACAGCATGGATTTGGCAGTATTAACAAATTTACCATGTCAGATTTGACCGCATTAGCTGTGCTGAACGGCAGAAAGTTTGGATAATGTCATTTTATGGACATGCAAGCAGTGAATGCTCTCAAATTACAGCATTAGCAAAGTGCTTAACAGTTCTGCCTACCATTTCACATCTCTAAATGGCTACATAATTTGAACATTTACCTGTTTGCTACCAGACCCTTAAACAAGATGCCTGTAAATGAGCAGAAAGTGATATTTTTACAGGACATAAATGTCTGGCAGGTAAAGCAGATATGAATGGAGTGATTTAGATATTTTTTTCTTGCCAGAATGGCACAATTAAGGCTGAGAAAAAAAGACAAGAAAATTACAACTGCAACACTTTCAGTTCCCAGGAGGTCTGGAGCCTGAGTTAGGAATCTCCTAGTCTTTATCTTGGACCTAGCCTAGTGGTTAGAACCTACTTGGAGCCTACTTCTATTCAGTCTTCAGAATTTTCTTCATACAGTGCTATCCTGGTGATGCTGTTCCTTTGATATGGATTTTTTTCCTTTTTAGTTCAATGGGATGTGACTAGGGACGGAGGGAGTTATTTCAAGACCATGTCCAATTTGGAATCGTTCATTCATAAGTCTGTCCAGCCCGTTTCTTCATTAATCTGTAAATCTTTTTTAAAATGTGAAACAAAATTTCGCATTTAAATATATATATTTAAATAACATTTAAATGCACATTTCATCAAAAAACAGAAAATTTATGAATATACTATATCTCAATGTATGCACTTATTTCACCATAAAATACACATCTTCAAATGTGTTTTGGGTTTTTTTTTTAATTCAAGACTTGTACTGCAAAATCTGGTGGATAATTATGCTCTGATCTATTTATTAGTCCAGAAGCTGCAGATTACGTCAATTCACTTTAGAAGTCACACAAATAAAATTCCTCAAGCATCCATGACAGAGGCAATGTTGTCCATCCCGCCATCTTGGGAGAGGAAATGTGCAAACACGAGGCCCACAAAGGCTGATTCTCAAATTGCTAAACCATAGTTTAGTGCGGTATATGAACACAGCTCATAAATATCTTGAGCATGGAGACACAGGAATGAAACTCAGTACAAACATTCAGAACATAACTGTATGTTTCAATTCCAGCACTGGCTCTGCTCCTGTTTTTAAAGGGGGAAGTGCAAGAAATGATAATGTTGCATTTTCACATAAGCCACAACGCTTTAACTGCTGGAGAACTTCAGAAAGCCCAGACTCAGTGGCGTAGGAAGCTGCTCGGGCACCCGGAGCGGCAAACATGACATGCACCCAGGGGCGGGGCACCGCTACGTCATGTGCATGCGCATCATTGCTATGTACGACGCATGCGGCGTACGTAGCGCCAACGCACATGCGCGCTGCGTAGCAGGTTGCAGGAGGATCCTCTACATGCAGCTGCAGCCGCGAGCAGAGGATCCCGGCATCGTCTGTACGCCGCTGGAGCGGTGCTGCCAGCAAACCCTGTGCTTTATACTAGTTCTATATTGAAGTTGGAAGAAGACCAGTCAACAGATCGCTCTGCAACCCTTTTGCAGGCAAGATCCTATTATTTTTGGCGGATAAGCACAGACTTCAACTCCTGAGGCTTTCACCAAATTCCAAATGTGGCTGTTATAAAAAACCCTTATATTTTTTGTAGGTTACCAGTGAAGATAGGATATTTTTTGCTTTGAATGGGGAATGCGCTGGGCGGGAAAGCTCATATTAAGGGCCAGCTGCTTTCGCTAAATAGTAGTTTAACTGCCAGTATATCCCTGAGAGGCTGCAGGATTAGGATCCCAGTCTGCCATTCAATAAAACACTTAAAAACAAAGATACACCATACATTCATTCTAATGGCTCAAGTTCATTAATGGCCTGCACTAAAACGCGCCCAGCTTACCTATGCACCACACTCAGCAGAACGTATATGGTAATAATTTCTACAACCAAACATGATTCTCCATTAAATTAAACGTAACACGTTTAATAGTGGGTTTTTAACATTGAGGCTATTAATTTCTATGACGCTGTAAAACTGGGAGGGGGAGAAATGGCAACAACCGGAGAATTAGCAAGTACATTTTTGGGAACCCAACAGAGACGTTTCCGTGCAGTTAAGAGCCTTGGAAAAGTGAGGCTCAACTCAGCCCTGCTACAAAAAAAGTGGGGGGTTACCGCATTTGTGGGCTGAATTTCCAGCAGAAGAACATATATCACATTCTTCTTAGCACTGCTTTGTCAGAGCTCATGTGAGAGACAGTTCATATATATATATATATATATATATATATATATATATATATATATATATATATATATATCCTTTTCCTTTTCCTTTTCCTTTTCCTTTTCCTTTTCCTTTTCCTTTTCCTTTTCCTTTTCCTTTTCCTTTTCCTTTTCCTTTTCCTTTCCTTTCCTCTCCTCTCCTCTCCTCTCCTCTTTCCTTTCCCCTTTCCTTTCCTTTCCTTTCCTCTTTCCTTTCCTTTCCTTGATTTCTCAGTGCTAGAGCATTGTTCACATGCTTACATGGCCACCAATCCTCTTGCCAGACTGAAGTAGCATTCATTGTGATCTCTCCCTTCTGCCATGCCTATTATATATTTAAAAAAATGGGACATAGGCATCCCATGTAGAGAGGCCTGCATATATGGAAACCTGGTTCGTGTAATTATCGTGAAAATCACGATTCCTCAGGAATTGGCTTCCACGTGGAGTCGTACAGTACGGGCTGGGAGCAGGGGGCATAATGCACACTTGCACCATGGTAGAATCATAGAATCAGAATCAGAATTGTAGAGTTGGGAGGGATCCAGCGGGTCATGTATTCCAACCCACTACAATGCAGGAATCACAGCTAAAGAATCCCTGACAGATGGCCACCCAGTGAAAGACCTACAATGATTTGCAGGTACAGCATGCACATGAACTGGCTGTATTAGAAAAGGTTGCGTTTGAAGTGATGGGAGATGATATGAAACCTCTGTCTGAGGTGTTTTAGAATGCCCATTCAGACATGGAAGCCATCACTTGATATTGTATTCATTGAGTGGTCTGAACTTCTTAAGTATTATTTAAGTCAAGGAGTGCTATTTTCTGCTCTTAACTCTTTGGCATTGTCAACAATGATGCCATGGCTGCAGAAGTGCAGAGGGCTACTGCCATTTTCAATGTTGAGCCCCTTCCAATCCTGGTTGTCTAGGTCTAGGAACAGTGGGGCAGTAGCAATATGGTCAGCGGTAGAGATATGTTGCAATGCTTAGTACTATTTTGTGAAAATCTGCTGACATTTTTTGTTGAAAATAGATTTCAATACATGGTGCATTTTATACAATAATGTGGATGCTTGGCATCACATTGGTAAGTGGTATCTGCTTGTGAGAACTTGTGCATTCTGCTTCTTTCCTATTAAGGGTTCTGCATGGGATCTTCCTAGCAGAGGAGCAGAAGAAGCTGTGCCTTTATCATTAGGGAGCTTAGCTGTAGAAACTTGATCTGAATTTGTTCTTGTTATGTGTAATTGGTTTAATTGACATGGAAATGGGAATGGCTATGTGTATTAATGAAGGTTTTAGCATGGAGATTTTCCATGGGGCTATATTGAAGCCAAGAATAGGACTCTGAGCTCTAGCTGAGTTGATAATGGACTATTGTTGTTTTCTGCTAGCTAACACATGAGTGTTTAACCTTAGATCACATGAGAGGTATTGAGTTGCAAATTCTCCATCTTGGAAGGGTGGTGACTGAGTCTTTTGTTCCCAGGCTCTTTGAGAATGAGGATGTAAATGAAGCTCTCCAGGAAATCAGCTCCAGGCGAAATGGATGCTGTAAGGAGAGAAACTTTTGCTTATAGGTCTGTTTGGTGTATTTCATATTTTTTAAGATGCTGAGCCTATGCGTTGGATGGGTGTTATGGAACTCTTGGATCTTATGGAACTGTTTGGATGTCTCATTTGATGTTTTTGTTATGTTTTGCAGAAAGCTCTGCAAGTAAAGTTTTGAATAATATCTAATGGGTCTGGACAAAGCTTCATTTCCGAAAGCAGTTAATATCTGCAATAGTTCTATGGTTGTGCGAAGGGATCCCCCACACATATATGTCTCCTCCGTGCAAGGACGAATCTTGATTGGTCCATGGTCCAGGATTCCCCACTGACATGGAAGAACCCTGTGAATATACTGGTGTATGTACCATACTTTTCTGTCTATAGGATGCCCCTGTGTATAAGACTAACCCTATTTTTTGGGACTAAAATTTAAGAAAATGGGGGGAGATGGCACAGAGTTGTTGAGCTTTTTTTGCGGAGGATTGCCAGGAGCTGTTCAGCTTTTTTTTACAAGGCACTGCCGAGGGTTGTTGAGCTTTTGTTAGGGGGGATTGCCAAAAGTTGCTCACCCGCACACATCACTAGATCCGCCTCCTGTCTTTCCCCTCACCCGCAGAAGCTGCAGATCACCCGCCCAACTGCCGGAGCGCCAGCCAATCAGCACCACCCACTGACGCAGCAACCAATAACGCGCACAATAGCCGCTGACAGCTGCGGCAGCAACCAATCAAACGTCCACCCTATGCACTACCCCCACTTTTGGGAATGGTTTTTAAAGAAAACAACTTTTATACATGGAAAAGTATGCTACTTGTGACCACTATGTAGTGCTACTGAAAGTGTGGCTGGCAAGGGACATGGCTAGTATGCATGCCATTGTTTGAGCATGCAGTAAGCCAGTCTGATTCCCCACATCCATTCATACTTTTAACTTGTGAGGGAGATCTTTGTATGGCCCAGTCTTTTTTTGATGTTGATTCCCCTGCAGTGCAGATTAACTCCACATTAAAGTGAAACAGAAAAACCATATGTGCTGTTGTGTGCTTCTTAGCACATGTGGAGAACTGGATCAGTGAGTCGCCTGCTAGAAAATAACCTTACCCAGTTGCGTTGGGTTTTTTTTTGGGGGGGGGTCAAGTGATTTCTTTGACACCTAGCACAAGGACACTGTAATAGCTCATTTTTTTTTTTTTAAAAAAAATGTGACTAAGGCCATTTTCTTGCTGATAACTATTATTAAGAATTCATATTTTCCATTTTATTAGTTTGCTTATTTATAAAGGCAGTAGCATTTTAAATCCTTAAAAAAAATTATTATAGGACTTTTAAAAAAGTTTTATGCCCGGCAAATGTATGGGATTCAAGCCATTTTGGCTGTAATTTGATCAATATTTAATGAATTATAATTAGCAGTAGCTCTTAGAGCTTTGCAGTGCAATATATTGGTGTATAATTTTAATCAAGGAAAAAGAGAGACTAAAATATTATGGCTGGAGAACAGCTATAAAATCTATGCTAAAGAAATGTAGTGAGATTATTAACTGAATTACCAATGTCTAATTTAATCATTTTCCTAGCTGTGCTTTCCTTTAAAAAGATTGCAAAGTTTCTCTTGCTACTTTTTCATTGTTGCAAAAAACTAATAATTTTGTATAAATAATATATTAAAGCTAATGAATGCTTTAATACCGATGTCCCAATATTATTTGAGATTGGGGAAAAAACATTTTGCAATTTAAATGTGACTTATCTGAAATGAATGCAAACATGTACACATATGCACCCACCCAACCATATTCATACCAACACTCATCAATACATACTGTGGTTCTTTATTCTATGTATGTATTACTTATCCTTATAGTTTCCCAAATGGAACATGATGCTAGCACAATTGTAGTTGCTTTGTGCATCAGATGGCAGTCCTGAATATATATTTACACACACACACACACACACACACACACACACAGCATAAATGCACCACAACTCAAATAAACGAATCTACCACCATTAGACATAAACGTAACAAAATATAACAAATGACACAATAAACAATAAACAAACAGGCCAAACCCTACGCCAAAGGATAAATGGACTATTACGATGATTATTTTATGTCTTGTATAGAATGTCCAATATAGAGAGATGAAGGGCACTGTTGGACAAACAGGCCAAACCCTACGCCAAAGGATAAATGGACATAAATCTGACATCAGGAATCACAAGACAGAGAAACCAGTAGGAGAACACTTCAATCTCCCAGGACATTCTATACAAGATCTCAAAGTAGCTGTCTTATTACAAAGGAATTTCAGAAATAGACTGGAAAGAGAAGTTGCTGAATTGCAACTCATTACCAAACTTAAAACCATGGAGAGACCTGGTCTGAACAAAGACATTGGATTCTTATCTCATTATACATGACAAAGCTATCTTTAGCCATCTCACCCCTTGCTTTTTCCTTTAAGACTAATTGCAGTCGTTAACAGTCGTCAACAGGTTTTCCACACCCATCAGCCAATCACCCATTCCCACCACCCTTCTGAGTAATACCCCTCCTCACTCTCTCACTATATATAAGGGTCTGGTGACTTCTGTTTCAGTGTATCTGAAGAAGTGTGCATGCACACGAAAGCTCATACCAAGAACAAACTTAGTTGGTCTCTAAGGTGCTACTGGAAGGAATTTTTTATTTTTTATTTTGTTTTGACACAACAAAAGATTTCCTTTACCCTATACATGGCCTCCTTGTTTACCTCTTATGAACTGTTTCCTTTATGAGTTGTTATTACAATTTTTCAAATTATGACTTAAAACCAAAACCACAAAGTCTCACAAGTCCAGGTACGTATTTTAGGGCACTGTTTTGTAAAGTGTTCATTACATTCTCCCCATTCTTTTTGAAATTCTTGTCTGGGGAGTCCCCAGACTCGGCAGTTCTGTTTTTTTTAAAAAGTATAACTTTGTGTGGATTTACTTCCATGATGGGTAAAGAATTTCACAAAGTTTTATTTTCTTCCATAATAATAAAAATGTTCTATTCACCCCCTAGCAGTATTGCAGTTGTGTTCCAAAAAAAACCCCCAATATTTCACCTGTCTTGCTCTCCCCTAACAATCTAATGCTCCAGCCAGTGCTTCAGATATTATATCTGGTGGCGGGGGGAAGGATGAGAACATAAGGGACACCCCCGTGTAGGATCTGAGTAAAAGAGTGATCTTTCCTAGTTGTGATTCCCAGCAGCTGATATTCAGAATAGGGATGAGGGAACTCACCGAATTAGCAATTTCTGAAACAATATGCAAACTGGAACACAAACATCATTCAAAATTCACTCTGAATTTTTCAGTTTAGTTCTCGAGCACGGTAACATGCAGAGCAAGGCATATACTAAGGTAAATGTGTGCTATAAAGTGCATATGCTACTGAAAATAACATACCAAAGTGCATTGTATTAGGAAAAAATGTTTTGCTAAAATGTTTATATTAGACAAAATTGCATATCTCTATTAGGACAAGTGCCGCTGCATTGTATTTTTATTATTTTTATTACTAATTTATTATTTCCTACTTTATACATTTTAATAATTTTACAATCATTTTAACATTCCTGAACTTGACTTCCTTCCCTCTCTTTCTGTGGTTCCTTAAATTTATTTTTAATATTTTCTGCATATCCAAATTAACTTAATTTGCTCATTTATTCATCTACTTTAAGTATACAGAGTTGTACCTCGCAAGTCGAACACAATCCATTCCAGAAGTCCGTTTGACTTCCGAAAAATTCGCCTTCTGAAGCGCGGCTTCTGATTGGCTGCATGAAGCTCCTGCAGCCAATTGGAAGCCCCGTAAGCCCTGTCAGACGTTCGGCTTCCAAAAGAACGTTGAAAACTGGAACACCCACTTCCGGGTTTTGCTCGTTCGGGAGCCGGAACGTTCAACTACCAAGGCGTTTGGGAGCTGAGGCACGACTGTATTCTTATAAAACTGCAGGTTATTACAATAATCCTGCCAATGTTCGTATCTGTTTACAATTTTTTTGGGGTAAATATTCAATAAACCATTTCCATTCTTTTATTAATAGTTTGTTATCTTGATTTCTTATTTTTTTCTGGTAATTTTTGCCATTTCTGCATATTCCATCAGTTTTTGTATCCATTCTTCTTCTGCTGGGACTTCTTCTTCTTTCCATTTTTGGGCAATTTGCTGATACCTTGTCACGAGGACTTAAAAGGAAACAAGACCACAAACTAATATGGAAATGTATAGGACTGCACTTAAGAATGGGAAAATAAGAAACGTAAAAAAAAACCCAGAAAGAGTCAGAACTGCAAGCATGTCACCTCCAACGTTGAAAGGAGGACACAACTCCATTATGTCTGACTGGGGATTTTCTGCATTTCCAAATTCACCTCTTAGAAGAAAAATATCAGAAGATACTGTGAGGCTGTAATCCTTTACATATCTGCATACCTGGAAGTAAGCTCCATTGAACTCAGAGAGCCTTATAGAGATAGGGCCTGACTAGGGAAAACATTACAGTGGACCCTCGGGTAACGTAACTTTCGAGTTGTGAATGCCGCAAACCCGGAAGTGTATTCTTCCGGGTTTTGCCGCACACACATGCACTGAAGCGCTCTATCGTGCCACGCGTGTGTGCAGAAATGGTACCTCTACTTGCGGATTTTTCTGAGTATGTACACACCCCTGGAACGAATTATATTTGTATCCAGAGGGTCCACTATATTCATGCAATTTGCAGTTGTGTGAATATGCTTCAAAAAGTACATTGCATGTTACTAGCCCAGAGATGGAAAGAAGACAAAGTCCCTACCAGAGAGGAATGGCAAACCAAGCTGTTGGACTATGTCGAAATGGCAAGACTGACCGGAAAGCTCAGGAACCAAGAACATCAAAACTTCCATAAAGAATGGGAATATTCAATAAAGAATGGCTGGAGGCAGGGATTGCGGGGGGCAGGGCTCTGCCCCGAGTGTCACCCCCCCCAGGGCGCTACGGGGGCCCCTGCCCCCTCCGCCCCCTTGCTACGCCCCTGATCACTGCACTTGTAGGAATCGCAACTAAAACATCCATGTCGGATGGCCATCTAACCTCTGCTTTAAAATCTCCAGTGAAGGATAGTCCCTTACCTTCCAGGCAAGTCTGTTCCACTGTCAAACAGCTCCTACTGTCAGAAAGCTCTTCCTGATGATTAAAATAAGACTTAGTGATAGATAGGATGGCAAGAGCAGGAGCAGAGGAGAAGCAATGCGGCCATGATCTTCTCTTTGGGAACTCGCACGTTTATTTATTTGTGCTGAGCCATGGCTTAACTTCGTGTCACATGTGAACTCAGATAGTGCAATGTATCGCTATGATCCATCCATTATGTTGATGCAATATTTTGTTCTGTGCAAACAAGGTAGTGGGGGTTATTGGTTTGTTCTTGTTTTTATTTTGTATTTTTTTTTATCTTGTATTTTTTATGTTATGAACCGCCCTGAGATCTAGGGATGGAGAGCAGTATACAAATTTAATTAATAAATAATAGCAAATCACAATTCTATGCTTATCCAGCGGGCAAAACCCCAAGGATAGGATTGCATTGTGTGGGATGAGTTTGCCATAAATTTGTTTGGGTTTCTTCTATTTACCAGATGTCACTATTCCTTTTGCAGTGGAACAAGCGACTATGTTGTAATATTATTAATGTATGCCAAGTACAACTTCCTTATCTGACACTGTTCATCACATCCCAATTAATCATGTGCCAAAGAACCCAATATCCTATTTCAAGTACAGACCAATAACTCCTGGTGAAATTAAATCATCTTTCAGAAATATTTCATTCCTCCAAGCTAATAATTCAATGCAAATGGATTTCTTAGAAGGACAACCAGGGTCTGTTATGCAATCTTTCCGTTAGGTTCTCCATCTTGTGTGCTCAAAATCTCCTACGGCATTCAAAATTGACATCTGTTCATGAATAGTTTACATCTTTATATAAACAGTAAAAAGAACACCAAAAACAATATTACTTCCACAGCTAAGTTATTGTGAAATGCTGTTCAGATTGGAGAAATGTGAATACACATCAGTTAAAGTTCTACTACTCCCTGCCTCTTATGGGACCGTTTGTCTTATGTGGCGATAGCTTTGATTGCCTTCATCATCTTGGCAGTGGCCTGGACAGAATGAACCATGAGAACAATGCTGCACTATGAGGGATGAAATACAGCTGTCCTGCAGTCATTTTTTCCCCACCAAAGTTGCTGGAAACCACAGGAGGGGAGAATGCTCTTGTGCTTAGATGCTGCCTGTGGACCTTCCATAGGCATCCAGTTGGCCTCTGTCAGGCTTTGGGGAATCGGCTTCCTCCCCCATGGCTGCAGATAAACAGAACAAAGGAAAAGGAGTCTTCTTACCAGTTAGAAACTTTAATAATCACAGTGAGAGAACAAAGAACACATCTCCTAGTAGTGGCGGTGCTCCCAATTAAGGAGTCCACCTCCTTCTGTCCCAATTAATCTATGTCACTTCTACGTCCCGTAATCTGAGCTTCTACCCTCTGTGCTTTCTGTTCTGCCACTTTCTGAGCTCTTCTTTGGGGAGGGCGGTGGAGGAATGCTGTCCAGAGACTGTGAATCTGTTAACCCTCTCCCTTCCAGTGTTTCTTCTCCTAGCTGTTCACCATCTAGTATATCCCAGCTTCTGCCTTCTGAACTGTGTCCCTCTGCAAACCAGTGTTCCAAATCTATACTGTCCTCCTGCTCCTGGGAAAATTCAGGATCTGGATCAGGAGCAGGGGGAGGGGGAGTCTCCCACCATTCCTCCTTGGTGCAGCCCTCCGCAGCAAGGTCCCTGACAGCCACTGAGAGAACAGGATGCTGGACTAGATGGATCATTGGCCTGATCCAGCAGGCTCTTCTTATGAATGTTGAGGACAACCGAACTGCACTGCTTGACACAGGGGCAATGCTGGAAGTGGTGGGGTCAGGTATAGGCAAACTCGGCCCTCCAGATGTTTTGGGACTACAACTCCCATCATCCCTGACCACTAGTCCTGTTAGCTAGGGATGATGGGAGCTGTAGTCCCAAAACATCTGGAGGGCTGAGTTTGCCTATGCCTGGGTTAAATGAAAGAAACAGATAAAGTCACCCCACCCCCAAATCTATAGTGTTTGTCTCCTGAAAGCTGATGAATATCCCACCACCTGCCACTTTCTCTTTTTTTGCCAATCATTTTTTATTGATTTTCCAGGTTTTAACCCAATTATACAAATTATAACAAATTATTTCCAAATTAATACAGTTTTATTTAAGTGACTTCTTGAGGCATCCTTATCCTCAAATATTACTGCTTTTGCTTATTCTTATTTACTTCTAGCTACATTCCATTTCACAAAAAAATATGTCTTAGTCATCAGCTGCACTCTTAATGTTTTCTATTCGCACTGTTTTATTATTTATCCTTGTCATAAAGCAGCATGTGTGGGTGCAATAGTTCTTTTCTTTTCTGTCTCTGTGTGTCGAATCTAGCATTTCCAAGTTTGACTTCATTGTCTTTGTGAATCTGCCGCTGATGTTTTCTTCCCATTTCCACTAGTGACTTCGCTGGCTGCACGCAGTATTGTTGTTCCATTGCGGTTAAGGGGTGAGCTGAAGTCTCAAGGTTAACTCCATTCCTCCTCAGCTCAGCTCATCCCTTCCATCCCATAATACTCCAAAGGAGCAGCAGTCCTCTCCTTTCCGCTGGTTGACCGAATCAACAAGTTTCAAGGTCCAGCCATTTTCTTCCCCAGTCTAGATAGGGAAATAACTTTTTCTCCAAACATAACTGCTGACAGTCTGGCACCATCTTCCCTTCAGCAGCATCACTAGAGACCTTGCGCCGCTGCCACCTGCCACTTTCATGGGAAACAAATGGTGCCAGGTGTGTCTGTGTGTCTGTGTGTGCACACCCTCCAACATTTCTCAGATGAAAATAGAGATGTTTATACTGGGTTGCCCCACCCACTCTGGGTGACTTCCAACACATAATCAAACTATACAGGGCTGTATAGTTATCTCCTTGGCTTGGGGGGGGGCATAACTCCATACCCTCCAACATTTTTTTCTGATGAAAATAGGGACGTCCTAAGGAAAAACAGGACATTTCAGGATCAAATCAGAAACTGGGACAGTTCTTGCAAATCTAGGACTGTCCCTGGAAAAGAGGGACATTTGGAGGGTCTCTCTCTCTCTCTCTCTCTCTCTCTCTCTCTCTCTCTCTGTGTGTGTGTGTGTGTTTCGTCCAATTTTAATTTCAACAGGGAGAGGGTTGGGCAATGTAATAACAACAACAACAACAACAACAACAACAACAACAATGGTACCACCCTAGAATAGCGAAGGTTTCTGCATGATAAAATGCTGATGTGCCAAAAGGAATTGGATTGGGATTAATGGGGGAGCTCAAAGCGTTCTTTAAACAGCAGCCTTTGTGAACTGTGTTTCAGGATCAGTTTTAATTTAAGTAAGGTTTGTAAGCAGATGGTGAAAATGTCAATCAGTCTGAGACAGGTTTTAGGTCTACAAACTAATGAACAATTAACAAAGACTCGCACTGCCTTTCTGCCAAATGCCATCATCAAATAAATAATGAAATGATCAGCATGTCTCTAATCATATGTGCTTCCCAAGCTCTGCCGCATAACCTTTTCAAGTATAAAGGTAAAGGTACCCCTTGCTGTTAGGTCCAGTCATGGATGACTCTGGGGTTGCACACTCATCTCACTCTATAGGCTGAGGGAGCTGGCGTTTGTCCACAGACAGTTTTTCTGGGTCATGTGGCCAGCATGACTAAGCCACTTAGCTGCTGTACACCAGCTCCCTCGGCCAGTAACGCGAGATGAGCGCCACAACCCCAGAGTCGGACACGACTGGACCTAATGGTCAGGGGTCCCTTTACCTTTTTAAGGTGCTACTGGAAAGAATTTATTTTTTATTTTGTCTTTATCTGCAAGTTTTGTTTACTGTATTGACCTGGCTGGTATGTGAGTTCACAGCCTCTTTCAAATCTCTTTCTTTCAGCTGTGTATCTCCAAAAGTTGTGTGTGTGTGTGTGTGTGTGTGTGCTTTGAATGGATGGTGTGTACACAGCCTCTTACTGTCATGATAGCCCTCTGGGCAACTCAAATTATCAACAGATGCAGAAATTACAAGGAGACTTATACTTTGAAAACTGCACATTGGTTCTTTTACCAGCCAATGGAAGGACAATCCATCAGAATGACTTGTAGTTTTTTTGTTTTTTTGTTTTGGTCTAGTCTATATGAGGGAAAGGTAAAAGAAGCATAATGCTTTTACGCAACAAAGATCTGGCCGGTAACCCTAGATCTTCTGCTTTCAAAGAAAAATGTTTAAACTGATGCATCTTCAGCATGTGAACGAAATTGTGTTGTCTAGTTTTCCCATGGACAAATGGTCCTGTTTCTATAAGTACTGTAGCAGGATGTTCAGATACTAACATGGTGGAACATTGTTTGCATTGTGCTCTTGTAATAACTGGTGATACCCAGAGCTCCATAGAGATCGAGCAGAACTTTCTTCTCTACCAGTCGCTTGGGGGAAAATATAACAAAATAGATCTGAAAAATACTATTCTTAAGAAATAACTTCCACAACTTCAGGAGGTACCAAATGCAAGTACTCTTTAGAGTTAAATTACCGTCTGCTATTGCAACTTTTTTTCTGAATGTGAATTATGTATTTGTGCGCATAAGGGAGAGGCATTCAGTTGAATTACCATTACCGCTTCGGAAGTTCTGGAAGTAAAGGTTTATGTAATAAATAATGGAGCCAAGCAAGTATTACTCCTTTCTGAATAAGTATGATCAGAGCTATAATTTAATCCATATGTTTCCATGCAAGTGGCACATTAATTATTGATTGCGCCCAATGAATATGCTAATTTGCCAAAATGGAGAGGCTCAGCTGCCCTGCTGTGCTGCTTTCTAGGCCCTTGTAAATTTTTGAAGCAGCGTTTGGAAGAGAGAAGCTGCTGGGCATGTGCCAGGATGCCACGATACAACCCATGCGCAGATTCTGCAAAAGGTAAATTTTGCCTGCTACTTGTTCACGGTGCTTAAATGACTGTTTCTTACCCTCTCTCTTCCTAGCAGTGCAAAGAAGCATGTTGACAAAATATGTTTTTTAACAGTGCTTTCATGCATCATCATCATCATCATCATCATCAATCATCATTATTTTAAAAAACAAAGCCCTGTTAAGGCATTGCCTCTGTACAGGGAATCACAACATGAGTAGGGCAGTAGCAGATTGCATGGTGGGCCAGAGGTGCTTACCTGATCTCCCAAGCAGATAAGTTGCTGCTGCTTCCAAGGACAGAGAGCTGGAGGGACAATGGGGAGGGTGGCACACTGAAAACCTACCTGCAGGGGTGCTAGGTTGATTCAGCCAGTGCGCTGCACAACACTGATCTTGCCTCCATGTCACTCCACTGGGTAAGCAGTAGGAGATCAAGTAAGCTCCTCTGCCCTATCATGCTGCCTGCTATTGGATGAAGGTAAAAGTAAAGGACCCCTGGACGGTTAAGTCCGTGAAAGGCAACTAGGGGGTTGCGGTGCTCATCTTGCTTTCAGGCCGAGGGAGCCGGCGTTTGTCTGCAGACAGCTTTCTGGGTCATGTGGCCGGCATGACTTAGCCGCTCCTGGAGAAAGTCTTTTTGATTTTGTTCATTCATTCTTTTTAATGTTGCATTTATACCCATTCCACCTTTCCTCCACAGGCCTCAAGATGACATTTATGGGTCCCTTCCCCCAATACTATCTTCACAGCAAAACTGTGAGGTAGGTCAGGCTGAGAGACAATGACCGGTCCAAAGTGAGTTTTGTGATTGATTTTAACCCTGGACTGCCTGCTTCTAGTCCACTTAGTATCCCTCCACCTTAGCCAGTGTGGTGTAGTGGTTAAGAGTGGTAGACTTGTAATCTGGTGAACTGGGTTCGCATCTCTGCTCCTCCACATGCAGCTGCTGGGTGACCTTGGGCTAGTCACACTTCTTTGAAGTCTCTCAGCCCCACTCACCTCACAGAGTGTTTGTTGTGGGGGAGGAAGGGAAAGGAGAATGTTAGCCACTTTGAGACTCCTTCGGGTAGTGATAAAGCAGGATATCAAATCCAAACTCCTCCTCCTCCTCCTCCTCCTCCTCCTCCTCCTCCTCTCCTCCACATTTTGGAAAGAAGATGTAGCAGTGAATAAGCTGCAGAAGGAGAATATTATTCTCCTATGGCTTTGAAAATTTACTTGGTCCCTTGTGGGGCACCTTTACACTTTTCATTTTATCTAATTGATATTAATATAATCTCAATGCTTAAGTGTCCATAGTATCTCAGCAAGGGTGGAGAAAACTGGGACAACCTAGCCACAGTCCTGTGGCCACTCAATGGTCACTGTGCCCCCAGGAAAGTCTAGCAAGCCCACCAGATCTATTTGGCACCAGCCACTAGATTTAATAACACCCTGGACACTGAGGTTGTGTTAATGCAAGGGTGAGTATTTTTGTCTCACATAGACAAAGGTTTCATTTTTTCATCCACCCTCAAAGCTTGAAATCCCTGCGAATTAGCATGGGAAATTTCACTGTGCAAATGAGCTGCATCTGGCATAGCTTCCAAACTCACCCTGTTATGCTGAGATGATACCCCAAAAGGTCTTGTAACAACACCTTGTTTAGGATTGATCTGCAAGACGGAATTAGTTTCTGCCAATGTTTGTGGTGTAAAGCAAGCGAAAGCACATTTGAACTTGTTTATTTAGTTTGCATGTCAAAATCAGCCACAAGGCATGTAAAGATTTTTTGTTCCTCAGCTGTCAAGAATGCCAGCCAAGTGTTCAATTTTATGCTTCTTAAATGGGGTGGGAGTGGGGGGGCAGTATCTCTCGGAAATTAAATTTCCATCTGACATGTTGCTGATGATGTATGCTGAGGCAAGAGTAAATGTGTCATTCTTCAGGTCATGGTGAGTTTCATGGGAGCCAGTGTGGTGTAGTGGTTAAGAGCAGTAGACTCGTAATCTGGGGAACCGGGTTCGCATCTCCGCTCCTCCACATGCAGCTGCTGGGTGACCTTGGGCTAGTCACACTTCTTTGAAGTCTCTCAGCCCCACTCACCTCACAGAGTGTTTGTTGTGGGGGAGGAAGGGAAAGGAGAATGTTAGCTGCTTTGAGACTCCTTCGGGTAGTGATAAAGCGGGATATCAAATCCAAACTTCTTCTACTTACATTTAACCAATAGAGTCAATCAGCTCATGGTCAAAAACTATGGTCTGAAAAGCCTTATCAGCCAAAAAGCCTTATCAAAATAGACTCATACAAATATTCATACTCATACAAATGCACAAGCCCTCACAGAGCCAGTGTGGTGTAGTGGTTAAGAGTGGTAGGCTCGTAATCTGGTGAACTGGGTTCGTGTCTACACTCCTCCACATGCAGCTGCTGGGTGACCTTGGGCTAGTCACACTTCTCTGAAGTCTCTCAGCCCCACTCACCTCACAGAGTGTTTGTTGTGGGGGAGGAAGGGAAAGGAGAATGTTAGCCCACTTTGAGACTCCTTCGGGTAGTGATAAAGCAGGATATCAAATCCAAACTCCTCCTCCTCCTCCTCCTCTTCTTCCTAACAACCTAAACCCACCCTAGATAGCTACGCCACTCAGTTGGTTATGAATTTTAAGCCAACAAAATGGGCATGAAACTATACAGTGACACAACTGAGTTTCAAAAGTAAGCCCTCTGTCTGAACAGCAAATTCACTAGGTGTATTACAAAGTGCAAAAAGGTAACAACAACAACAACAACAACAACAACAACAACAACAACAATTTATTGTTTATACCCCACCCATCTGGCTGGGCTTCCCCAGCTACTCTGGGCGGCTTCCATCAAAATATAAAAAATAATAAAATGCCAGACATTAAAAACTTCCCTGAACAGGGCTGCCTTCAAATGTTTTCTAAAAGTTGTATATGGGACTCAGATTTTTAAAATCCCATTGATGCACAAATGTCATGCAGTTCTGCGCAGATGTTATGGAGAAAACTCCCCCATTTGTCTCCCAAGACAGGCGGGTGCCAAACAAAATCCAAGAAACAACGGAGCACGGTAATGCTTGAACAGTGGGTGCTATTTCTAGTTTACACAGAAGAATACAAAGTGTCTAGTGCACTAGCAGAAATAAAATATTATAACGATACTTGTGCCATCACACTATTTTTAATTTTAATTCTGTATTTCTTTATTGAACCCTCGCCCCCAATTTTGCTAGTAGAGTTACCCAAGAAATATGACGCTGAAAGAATTTATATTTGAGCTACTTTTGGTATTTGCCATAAAGCACACACGAAACTTGCTTTTCAGGTGGGTGTTTTTGCTGCACTTATTTGGAACTCTCTTGAAACAGATTGAGAAGCACCATTTAAATTGCTTGTCAGTCATGATTAGTGCCAACACTAACCATTTAATTAGCAAACTAACAACATTAGCCTCCCAACAAGATGCTTTAATAAACTATTTAAGCAGCTCCCCAGGTCTCTTTGTAAACACGAAGAAATGACTCAGAGTTCCACTGGGTGCCTCACAGACACTGTTTTTATTGCAGCATCCACAAATTCAGGTGTCTGTCTAAGGCACATGTGGGCAACCTATGGCCCACAGGCCACAACTGGATCTCACCAGCCTTCCATGTGGTCCACAGTTGGTGCCCATGTTTCCCTACCACCTATGCAACCCTGGGAGATAGAGCCCCCTGCGATCTGTCAAATACCAGTTGGGCAGGCCAAAGTCTGGCTGGGGAAGAGGCATGGATGTCTCCCCCTCCTGCTGTGATAAACTCCCCTTCTCCCTCGTCTCCCAGAACCAGGAGAGGTAAGCTAAAAAAGGTAAAGGACCCATGGATGGTTAAGTCCAGTCAAAAGTGACTATGGGGTTGCGGCGCTCATCTTGCTTTCAGGCTGAGGGAGCTGGCGTTTGTCCACAGACTGTTTTCTGGGTCATGTGGCCAGCAGGACTAAACTGCATCTGGAGCAACAGAACATTGTGTCAGAAACCAGAGCACATGGAAACGCTGTTTGCCTTCCCGCTACAGCAGTACCTATTTATTTACTTTCACTGGCATGCTTTTGAACTGCTAGGTTGGCAGCAGCTGGGAGCTCACCCCATTGCGGAGATTCGAACTGCCGACATTCTGATTGGCAAGCCCAAGAGGCTCAGTGGTTTAGACCACAGCACCACCCGCATCTCACCAGGAGAGGCATGAATAAATAGGGTGAAGGAGAAGTTATCTTCATGCAGACACAGTCTCAATTTTCTTGGGGAAAGCCCTGGATAGGAGGGGACTTGGGTAGCTGTGAAGAGGCAGAGACCAACTGTCTCAGCAACTTCTAATTGGGGACAAGACCTGCTCTTCTGCAGATTCTGGTTTTGCTAGCAAAGAGTTAACTCCAACTTGCTGGCTGGCTGTCTCCTGTCACCCAATTGGTTGAAGAGAAGAGTTTGGATTTGATATCCTGCTTTTCACTACCTGAAGGAGTCTCAAAGCAGCTAACATTCTCCTTTCCCTTCCTCCCCCACAACAAACACTCTGTGAGGTGAGTGGGGCTGAGAGACTTCAAAGAAGTGTGACTAGCCCAAGGTCACCCAGCAGCTGCATGTGGAGGAGCGGAGACGCGAACCCGGTTCCCCAGATTACGAGTCTACCGCTCTTAACCACTACACCACACTGGCTCTCATCCCTACCATAGATTTCAAGCCCATTTAGCACACATTTAAAGTGCATTTCTATCCCCAAAGAATTGCCCCTCACAAAGCTGCAATTGTTTAATTATATCCTTTCCAACTTGTGTTAACATGTTCTACAATTTAGCAGAGTAACATTCCCCCTTTTAAACTTGTGCAGCAGATAGCGTTTGCCAGGCTTGTATAAGACTCTAATTCCCCTTTTATTCCCTCATGAAAAGAATAAACACGACTCAGTCTTCTATAAAAGTATAAAAAGAGTTTACTCACTCACTCACTCACTCACTCTGTTCACAAATGGATCCCAGGAGGCAGACTTAAGTTACAAAAGTAATATACCTGGAAACTATCCCATAAGGAGATAGCTCCTTTGTCCTCTCTTGGCTGGAAGCATCTCAGATTAAGCAGATGTTGCTTCTTCGAGGAATGGAGTCAGAGAGAGAGAGAGATGGTGGCCTCCGCTGAGGTGTTTTGTTACCTGCACAGGTGAGGCCACACCCACCTCTGGTCACATGCAGAGGAAGTCTGTCCCAGCCCAGGAGGAAACAAGAAGTTCTGGCTGGCTGGTCCAGACACCCCCTTTTACGTCCACTCTAGGGATGTTGTACTTGACTGATCTGTGTTTCACACACCCCACACATAGCAATCCCGCCTGCTTCCAGAGATTTGCTTTTGTTTTGAAATGACAAGAAATCTTCATTTTCAGCTAATGCCATTTTGACAGCTGTAAACTTTGCCGTGAATATGCGGCTCAGTTTGATTTTTCCACCAGTGCTCTGTGAGGAGGAGGCTGACATGCTCAGCCTGCCACATCTCATCTCTTCACGGTGCTCTTACTCTTACTTCTTTTGTCAGCACTATATATGATGCTTAACACAGGGGATGGGAAGTATATAGGATGAAAACAACAGCGTCCCTCCTGCCTCGGGCTTGAAGGACAAAATAAACAAACCTGCCAGAGCACCGGTGACTGTCTGAATTACCTTCTTTATGTGTATGCCAATTCACCGCCTGCCCCCCCCCCAGGTGGCTTGGATGAAGTGGTAGCCAGTCAAGAAGGGTTTGGGACTAGGAATCACACAAAATAGATAATTTCCACACTCGGGTTCTCAAAATGAGGACCTGTTGCAACAACAGGCTTCCCAAATCCTGTTGTCAAATTATTATGTGATGCAGCCTCCTAGATTCATTGCGTAGCACAGTTTGCATAGCATATGAGAAACCCAAGGAGCATAGCTGTGCCTGCCTTATCATAATAGCTACAAAGCATCATGTAGCATTCCTGACATATTCATTGGGGTGAAAGCCTTTGCAAACAAATGCTTACTATGTCAGATGCATGGTAGATATAAGATACCCCAAACTGTGTATGCACTACGGAAAATAAAGTCATTGCAATTGTTGTTGTTCAGTCATTCAGTCATATCCGATTCTTCGTGACCCCAAGGGCCAGAGCATGCCAGGCACGCCTATCTTTCACTGCCTCCCACAGCTTGGCCAAACTCATGCCAGTCGCTTCAAGAACACTGTCCAACCATCTCATCCTCTGTCATCCCCTTCTCCTTGTGCCCTCCATCTTTCCCAACATCAGGGTCTTTTCCAGGGAGTCTTCTCTTCTCATGAGGTGGCCAAAGTACTGGAGCCTCAACTTCAGGATCTGTCCTTCCAGTGAGCACTCAGGGCTGATTTCTTTAAGGATGGATAAGTTTGATCTTTTTGCAGTCCATGGGACTCTCAAGAGTCTCCTCCAGCACCATAATTCAAAAGCATCAATTCTTCGGCGATCAGTCTTCTTTATGGTCCAGCTCTCACTTCCATACATTACTACTGGGAAAACCATAGCTTTAACTATACGGACCTTTGTCGGCAAGGTGATGTCTCTGCTTTTTAAGATGCTGTCTAGGTTTGTCATTGCTTTCCTCCCAAGAAGCAGGCGTCTTTTAATTTCGTGACTGCTGTCACCATCTGCAGTGATCATGGAGCCCAAGAAAGTAAAATCTCTCACTGCCTCCATTTCTTCCCCTTCTATTTGCCAGGAGGTGATGGGACCAGTGGCCATGATCTTAGTTTTTTTTATGTTGAGCTTCAGACCATATTTTGCACTCTCCTCTTTCACCCTCATTAAAAGGTTCTTTAATTCCTCCTCACTTTCTGCCATCAAGGTTGTTTCATCAGCCTATCTGAGGTTGTTGATATTTCAATTAGCAATTAGCAAAGTTGCAATTAGCAAAGTCAATTTAATATGGCTGCTCATGGACAATCGTAGAATCATAGGAATGTCAAGTTGGAAGGGGCCCTGAAGATAATCTTTCCCAACCCCCTGCAATGTAGGAATATGCAACTGTCCCATGCAGGGATCAAACCTGCATCTTTGACATTATCAGCACCACACTCTAACCAACTGAGCTATCCAGGCACAGACAAGTTTACTGATTTAAAGCCTTTCCCATAAAGACAGTAACAGCCAGTGTAGGTGCAGTGGTTAAGAGCGGTAGACTCGTAATCTGGGGAACCGGGTTTGTGTCTCCGCTCCTCCACATGCAGCTGCTGGGTGACCTTGGGCTAGTCACACTTCTCTGAAGTCTCTCAGCCCCACTCACCTCACAGAGTGTTTGTTGTGGGGGAGGAAGGGAAAGGAGAATGTTAGCCGCTTTGAGACTCCTTTGGGTAGTGAAAAGCGGGATATCAAATCCAAACTCTTCTTCTTCTTCTTCTTCTTAACAGCCAGCCCTAGCTCTCTAACTAGTGTACCTGTAAGTTTGTCTCATTTGCACATTAGTTGTCATTTGACTGTTTAGCCTGCCGTTCACCAAATGGACTCAGGGCAATGTAAAGAAATACCGCAATTAAAATGTGTACAGTTAAAACCATATTTTCAAAACCAAAACCAAACAAACCAAATCAGAATAATGTAGCAGCAGCACAAAGCTGCAGTGTACATTTTTTAGGTTTGCACTTCTTTTTAAACCAAGACAGTGATCTTGCATGTACATCTAAAAACACAATATGCGACTCAACCTTCCAACAACAGTTATGAGCTTTTGCACTTGATATGTATAAAAGAGGAGAGCACTTAGAAGTCAGCAGCAGCCAAGCAATCTAAGAAGCAATGGGAGAGAAGATAAACGGGAGAGTTGACGTGTGAAAAGACAGTGATGAAACCTGTCACCAGTCTGAGTAGCCAAGTGCCCCCCAGAGCACAAGCTCTCCTGAATTGCTAGACTCCACAAATGCCATTAAATCACTCAGTCTGACCCCCCAGAGACATGATGGCATGCTTCCCAAATACAAGGACCACATTGCCTAATGGAAATCATGGACATGTTCCAGCCAAGTTGTAGCATTTTAAAAGTTCCTGTGATTTTAGTAAGAGGCATGCATTTAAAGCATGAGACTATAAACAAAATGCTTAACTTGGGATACCTACAGCCCCCTGCATTCTCATTAGTGACACAATACAAGATCAAGTGAACATTACATCCTTTATCCTTGCACAGGAATAATAATTTCTAATTGTGTGTGTGTGTGTGTGTGTGTGTGTGTGTGTGTGTGTGTCCGTCAGCCAATGTATTCTCAACTCAAGCAAGCCACTTCCTTAAAAGTTATTCCTATTCTACCCTAATGATGTAAAGGTAAAGGACCCCTGGACGGTTAAGTCCAATCAAAGGTCACTATGGGGTTGCACTGCTCATCTCGCTTTCAGGCTGAGGGAGCCGGTGTTTGTCCACAGACAGCTTTCCGGGTCATGTGGCCAGCAGGACTAAACTGCTTCTGGAGCAACGGGACACATGATGGAAACCAGAGTGCACAGAAATGCCATTTACCTTCCTGCCACAGTGGTACCTATTTATCTACTTGCATGGGCATGCTTTCGAACTGCTAGGTTGGCAGGAGCTGGGACAGAGCGACGGGAGCTCACCCTGTCGTGGGGATTCAAACTGCCAACCTTCCGATTGACAAGCCTAAGAGGCTCGGTGTTTTAGACCACAGCGGCACCCGCGTTCCAGATGTATGTAGTACAGTATTTTGTTTGCAACATACAGGAAAACTGAAGAACTGTGTAGGATTCTTCCTTTTAAAAAAACAGCAAAATGAGACAAACCCATAGCTGGACATACACAGAATGGGCACAGGACAGAGATTGCTACCTGCATGGTTCCTCTTTCTGTACATTACTGATGCAACATGGGAGAAATCACCATGATACCACCAGATAGCAACTCTCATGGCCCCAGGAGAGCTACTACTACAAGGCTACTACAAGGACTGTGGGTTCCTTTTTGTGATTCAAAGCTATCGATCTATTCTTTAATAAAGGAAATGGAAGATCATAACATTGATGCAGTACGGACTCACTTGGCTGTGAATGTTATTTCTTAGTGTGAAAGTCGAGAATGGCTGTTTTGATTAAATAACAAATGCATATGCATGTCTTTAAGCATTACAGGGAGGCATTCTTGATTCCAAAATGTGTGTAGGAGGGGAGTTATGCGTAGGTGGGGTGGGCCAATGGACAGTTGCTACTAGGAAAAACAACTTAGAAACAAGAAAATGCATTAGCATCTTTATTACAAATGTAATTGGTTTTCTTTTATTTGTGATTGGGGAAAGGGGTCACCCTTTAAAAACATACCACTGTAAAATTTGCAATTCAAATTTCATTTCCTGCAGGAATGCAGAAGAAACAGTTTACATAAATAGTATCCATTAATCATTAAAAGGAAAGGTTAGGTGTAAGTTAGGCTGCTATTATCCGCCCTCCCCCATGATTATTGATGGCCGTGCCATGAGATTTGTTTTCCAAAGATCGGAAATTGGGCTCTCGCTTCCTTCCTGCCTCCCTTCCTCTTCTTCATGAAAGGAACAGCGCATTTTGATAGAGAACTTGAGAATTTCAATCTGGCCAAGTATAGACTTTTATTGCTTTGGCGGGTGGGGAGCATATTCAACAGTTCATTCTTTAACACATAACTTGAAAGGAAAGTCTCTCACTTGTCTACCATGTTTCTCATATTCCAAAGTATATTCCTGAGCGCCAAATGATGATCTAGCAGCTTTGCATTATGGAATAGTTTTGAAATCACTTGCCGGGAAGTAGGAAAAAAAATATGGTGGAAACTATAAACAGCTGGTGCCCAGTTCTGTACTTACTCTATGGTCTAGCCAGCTGAGAACAAGAAAAAAATGTGCCACTATCAAAAATGTCAGTCTTTTAGCAGACTCTAGAATCTTTTAGCATGTCTGATTCCTTGAGCAAATACAGCAAACTTGATATTAGTAGTCTTGACCCCCTGGGCATTTGGGATCTAGGAAAGGAGCACTATTCCTGAAGGAGCTCTCACAAACACACGAGCCCTGTCCCAGACACCAAGATGTGACTGACACCGATTGCCCATTTATCTGGGAGCATGGCCAAGCATGCACATTGCCACTGAGAGCAGGGGGTCTAATGGGTGCATATGCAAAAGCCCTTCATGTAGCAAAAGCTTAGAATGTCTGCTTTAATGCATTTGCTTCATGCTTCTTTCTGAACCCTTTCTGAGCCAGTGTGGTATAGTGGTTAAGAGCGGTAGACTCGTAATCTGGGGAACCGGGTTTGTGTCTCCGCTCCTCCACATGCAGCTGCTGGGTGACCTTGGGCTAGTCACACTTCTCTGAAGTCTCTCAGCCCCACTCACCTCACAGAGTGTTTGTTGTGGGGGAGGAAGGGAAAGGAGAATGTTAGCCGCTTTGAGACTCCTGGGTAGTGATAAAGCGGGATATCAATCCAAACTCTTCTTCTTGTTGTTGTTCTTGGTACTGTTCAGAGGTGCCCGCAGCTACAGAACATAGACAGCAGGAGTATCAAGACCATGTAGAGTAATTGGGAGTGGAGACAGCAGACTAAGCAGTCTGGAGGCAGCGGCAGAGGATGCTCGGGCGCCTGGGGCAGTGTGCCCAGGGGCAGGGCGAGCTGCCCATAGGGGCTGGTCGCACCGTGGGGCCTCCAGAGTCTGCCTGCCTCCTCCCACTCAGCTGCCCTACAGCTGGGGGGGGAGGCAGTGGGTGGACCCTTTGGGCAGCGTGGAGCCCACAGGCGCCCAAGCCACCGCATCTCTCCCAGGAGAGACGTGTGGTTCAGGCATTGCTGCAGGCCCTGCGGTGAGTGCCACCGGGCATTTTGCCACCCCCCCTCAGTGGTGACCCTCAGGGCAGCCCACCCGCACCGCACCCCCTTCCCCTGCCCCTGTCTGGAGAGAATTGCATGAGAGTGGCTGCCTATTCCTAAATGGGAGGAGGTCTGTGATCCTGGGCCCCCCCTAGTGAGATGGTCAGTGGGTATTCATCTTGATTTGATTACACAAAGCTTACTCAAGGAGGTTAGATCATATCATGTCTTTACTGAGCATTTGTTCTGATTTGTTCACATGGCGGTTCTAGCACAACTAGCTGACCTGGCCACGCGTTGCTGTGGCTGCTTTAGTGTAATGGGAAAGGAAGATGCAGTATAAAAGAGAAATTGATGTCTTACCATAGGTCTTTGCGTTGAAGTTGAGGTTGTTTTGGTTTTCTTTTCTTGCTCGTTATTGTTTATGTGTATATAACTCATTATTAGTATTGTTGTATTTTCTGATTCCTTTTTTTTGAATTGTTTGTATGTCTTGGTTTGATGTTGTTGATGTGCATTGGAGGGCAGTATATTTGTTTGTACAGTATCAGGTTAGGCCGTCCGAACCCGGAAATGGTGGACGGAACGTTTGCAGCCGGCCTGACTGTGCCGTTGCTTCGCTGTGTACCTGCCGCTTCTATCAGCTGGCTATCTCAGTGTTAGCAGGTGGCTTAGCTTTCCTACCGATCCGTCTGCCCTCCCAAAAGGTGGACGGGACGTTTCCGGGCGCCGTGGCTATGGCGCGGCTTCTCTCTATACAGTGGTGCCCCGCTAGACGAATGCCTCGCTAGACGAAAAACTCGCTAGACGAAGGCATTCGTCTAGCGGAAGGCTGCCCCGCAAGACGAAAAAGTCTATGGGGCTGCCTCGCAAGACGAATTTTTTTTTTTTTTCGTCTAGCGAAAACCGCGGTTTACATTGCCGCTTCGCTAGACGAAAAAACCGCTAGATGAAAATTTTCGCAGAACGAATTATTTTCGTCTAGCGGGGCACCACTGTAGCTGCTGCAGGTGGCATCTAAAAGGCACCAAGGCCAAACTCTGTCTTTGTGTGTGGGCTGCCTTTTGCGGGCGGTGTGCCTGTTGATTGGATGGTGGCAGTGACATCGGGGGGGGAGGAGGGGGGATTGGCAACAGGTGTTGTGTGCTGTGCTATTTAACGTCCACTGGAGGGCGCTTTTTTTGCACAAATTCACAGATTTACCTGGGAAAGGTGTGATATTTTTACAATCTAGGTACCTAAGATCCTTCCCATACAGCCAAGGCATGTTGTGTCCAAATCTGACGCCAATCGGTCAAGCGGTTACAGAGAAAGGCGAAAACAAACAAACATGCAGCTTGAAGAATTTTATATATATATGTAGATGGTCTTTGGTATTGGATTCATCCTGATTGGCTTGTGATGTGTTTTTACACCTCCCTGTTAGTCCTTTTTGCATTTCGATTTCCTAACCGCAAAAAACGTCTGATTCTTAGATTTGTTGCTGATTTGTGAGTTAAAAGTGGGTGCACTGCAACTATGTGTGAAAACCTCAAGTTCTAGTTTGAACTAAAATCCCTCCCACAGAATCCTGACCGCCTAGAAGCACCCACTGATACCTGCAGAATTGGGGTGGAAATGGCTCTTACCACACTAAATTCCTAATTTCAGGGGATATTTGAAAATATTTGAACAACATTTCAAGTTGTTTCAGAGACCATGCAGAAAATCTCCCTGTATGTACCTGAATGTAAAGGGGTTTATTTCATAATCACACAGCATTTCCCTATGAAATACTGCAGTAAAATAATAATAATATGGCAACCTTTACATAGGAAGAGATGTTGACTCCTATGCAAAAGATGTTTCCCCCTTCTGAATATTATCTCCTCTCTTTGCTCTCTTTTCTCAGGAGTAGTAGTTTCTCAGGAGTAGTGGTGAAACTCAAGCCTGCATCACATTGTTTCTTTTTCTGACATCCAATTAGCACTTCCATTAAAATACTAAATGGTAACCTGATGGCAGATATCTCGTGGTGTTATTGAACTTTGTACATAAAAAATTTATGCCACCAGCTCTTAATGAATGTTTCATTTAGATGCTGTGAGATGAATTCCACAGATTTCAGGGGATGAAAAAACAAAACCCAAGACTTAGGGCCCATGTTACAACCTGATCACTTACGTTTCCCCATGGCTTTTAGTACAACTTGAACGGAACGCACCATGTATTCCAAAAGCCATTAGGGTTGTTACACACTCAGGGACGCATTTTTCTTCTCTCTGTGAAATAGATGGATGCAAATAGAGTTCTTTCTGAATGCTCAATCTTAAAAGCCAACTTTGAATAAATCATTCTTCACATTCTTGCATTTTCCCACTCTCGTACCCATCACTTATTTGCTGCTTTGAATCTTCTGTCGATTATCAGATAAGTGTTGTGTTTTCTTAATAAGACATTTGCCTAGGACCCAGGTGAATGCTCAGCTCATTCAGCACTCCAGGATCTGATTACACCTGGGGTGCATTTCTGTTCACCTCCTATACTCAGAGTATTGTTCAGTGCTTCTCAATAGGCAGTGCTTTTTTCCAGAAAAAAAGGTACAGGAACTCATTGACAACAGACCTTTGTATTAGTAGTAGTAGTAGTAGTAGTAGTAGTAGTAGTAGTAATATAATAATAATAATAATAATAATATTTATTATTTGTACCCCGCCCATCTGGCTGGATTTCCCCAGCCACTCTTTAGTACAAGTGACCCCCATTTATATGGGGGTTCCATTCTGGGACCCTGCATGCATACACAAAATCACGTATAATGGGGAGCACCCTGGAGAGACATAGTGGCTCAAAGAGGAGACTCACCCCAGAGCCCAAAAAGGGTTCCCAAAGAGCCCAAATAAGCCTCTCTGTGCATCAGCTCTGCTAGCCTCCCTCTGGCTGGCTTGCATGAGTCAGAGAGACAGCTCTGCTGGTCCAGCAGCAGCACTGCTTCTCTGTCTGGCCCACACAGGCCAGAGGGGGCGGCTTGCAGAGCTGATGCACAGGGAGGCTTCCACCCGCGCATCAGCTGTTAGCCAGGAAGCTGAGGAGCCTCATCAAAGTCCCACTGTGCCTATGGCTCATGAGAGGACCCGCTCCTGAGCCCATAGAGGATGTTCCTGCCAGGAGTTCCAGTTCCTGTCTTGATAACACAGCAAGCGTAGTTAATTAAAAATAAAGATTGATTGCAAAAACAAACAGAGTTCGCCAGACTCTTAACAAGCCGCCAGCCTCATCAGTCATGATGGCCCTTCTGAAGCCTGCTTCCTGAGAGACCAGAAGCAATGGAACTTTTGCTTCTGATGTCTCTGGTTATGCTTTTGGTCTTGGAGCCCTCCCATTTGCCGAGACCTTGGACTGAGAGGGTCAGCTCCCGCCTCTTCCTCATTCTCTGAGAGGCTGTCTGTTAGCTTTTTCCAGCCTGATAAACTGCTTCCTTCTCTGTTCGTGGCATTTTGCACTTCTCAAGAGCATTGACAGGGTTCTGGCTCGCTCTCAGCCATTCCCTTATCCATCCGCATTCCAAGGGGCAGGGGAGTTGACACTAGCCGGTGCTCATCCTGCCTGGCAGTTAACCCTCTCTGTTCCTGGCTGCTTCCTTCAGCTGGTTGCAAACCTTTCCTGGGAGCTGGCTCATTTGTGACAGTCCCCTTCACACTCTGGGGAGGGTCTTTCTGTGAGCCAGAGGCGCAGTGGGGCGAGAGGTGCCGGAACTGCGTTTCGGAGTGTTCCGGCTCGAAAAAAGCCCTGCCCGTAGGTGCTTTGGCCTTTCCTGCTGAGCTGGGCTGCCTGCTGCCATACTTGCAGCATCCTGGCAAGCTCATCATTTCAAGGAAGGGCCCTCTGTGCCACCCATAGAAGTTGCAAGAGGCTCATTCTTCCTCAAGTCCTCTGGATACAGTGGAAGCCCGGAAGAGAGGAAGCCTGTAGACGTTTGGAGGGGAGGCACTGAAGGGCCTGTCTTGGAATGAATGGTCTGCCCATGATGGCGGTGTCTGCCCAATGGATGGCATGGTGTAACAAGGCAGAGGAGCCTAGCTGAGGAAAGAGGAAAGCATTCCAGTAACTCTCTGCATAGGACAGGGGCATGTAGAATTGAACCATTACCAGTTTGGTGGTAGTGGTTAAGAGCGGTAGACTCGTAATCTGGGGAACCGGGTTCGTGTCTCCACTCCTCCACATGCAGCTGCTGGGTGACCTTGGGCTAGTCACACTTCTCTGAAGTCTCTCAGCCCCACTCACCTCACAGAGTGTGTTGTTGTGGGGGAGGAAGGGAAAGGAGAATGTTAGCCGCTTTGAGACTCCTTCGGGTAGTGAAAAGCGGGATATCAAATCCAAACTCTTCTTCTTCTTCTTCTTCTTCTTCTTCTTCTTCTTCTTCTTCTTCTTCTTCTTCTTCTTCCCGTACAACTATCACTCTCCCTGATCTCTGATGGCTCTCTCTTCTTTCCTATTGATTGCTTTATACGTATAAGACTCCAATAACTGTGTTTCTCAGGATCCAGCACACCTGAAAGTCCACACGTTACCCACCTCCGTGCTAGGACAAAACGCCACCATAGGATATAACTCTACAAAGCCAATTTCGGTCTGTAACGTAGACACATTTTCGGCGTGAAATAGCATGGGAACTTCCCTCTGTGGAAAAGCTGGAGGGTTTTACTGAAGGAAAATATACAAAATCCACTGAGGGATAGGCAATGTAGCTCTCCACTGAAGTTGAAACTGGGGTCTTGTAAACGTTCTGCTCCACTTGCTATTACCTCTCCAGCTTTATTCATAATTACCTTCACTTATCAGTGCTGAAAGGATATTCACCGGTCAGCCTGCCTTGCCTACCTTTTGAAAGATGGCCTCCATTGTTGGCTGCTCTCCAGTTGTGCAGTATCATAATTGCATTTAATAATAAATTACATGTTTTGGTTAACAGCTCAGCTCATTTGTTCTCCGGTTTGCTTGCAATTCTTGGATAAGTGCCATCCTGTCCTTAGGGCACGTAATATAATGTGACTGGATCCTCTTTGCTGTCTCTCAAGGCTAATCCTTCCCTTTTCAACTTTTGCTAAAATTAATCTTTTTAAAATAATGATAATAATAATTGAAGTGCTTTTCAAAGTGCTTTATTTTTTTGTGCTTGGCTGAGACATAACGCGGAAAAGAAGCACAAGTTTCGAGATGGTTAAAAGTTGAGTGAGTGGGCTGGGAGAGCTGCTAATGTATCCAGGGAAAATAAAAATTCTAGATGATTTTTTTGCATTAACATAAGAGCTTAAAGGTTTTTTGAAGAGTTGTGTGAAAGACCACATGCTAATTACATGGGCGCATGATTTTTTTTTTTTTGTTTGCATTCCCATACATATTTCTGCACAGAGAAAGCCAAATCTCAGAACTTATGTTTTCAGATGCCAATATTTCAAATTCTGAGTTAACTTCTGAGTTTATTTTGAACTGGTTTCATACCGGCTTCCTCTGCATTGTTGTATGTGAATGTGTGAGAATATTCAAAATGGGGTTATGAAGTAAATTTCTCCCAAACATGCACCAAAAAAAAAAAAATCTCTTCAGTCTTAAACATTAATAATTCCCATGAGGTATATGCTGTACCGTAACACTCTTGGCCATTTTTCCTAATGAGAGAAGGGAAACACTATATATTGTTGTACATTTCGGAATTGCCGAAAACCTCTGAAAAAATATTAGGTCCTCAGACTTACCTTCAGAATATAGTTCCAGTTACAGGTATCTGAAGAAGTGTGCATGCACACGAAAGCTCATACCAAGAACAAACTCAGTTGGTCTTTAAGGTGCTACTGGAAAGAATTTTCTATTTTGCTTCAGAGTATAGGGCAGGGAATTAAGAAGAAGAAGAGGAGGAGTTTGGATTTGATATCCCACTTTTCACTACCCGAAGGAGTCTCAAAGCGGCTAACATTCTCCTTTCCCTTCCTCCCCCACAACAAACACTCTGTGAGGTGAGTGGGGCTGAGAGACTTCAAAGAAGTGTGACTAGCCCAAGGTCACCCAGCAGCTGCATGTGGAGGAGCGGAGGCGCGAACCCGGTTCCCCAGATTACAAGTCCACCGCTCTTAACCACTATACCACACTGTAGTAAAGGTCAATCAATTGTAGCACTTTTTCCTCTTAGGACGGAAAGCATGTTAGGTGTGTGAGTGAGATGCACGATTACAAATTATCCATGGACCAACTATGGGATTTTTGTCCAGTCCCTTTCACTCTATAGACTCTAACTTTAAAATGGAAAGCGTAATGCCAGTGGGCAACAAAAGAGATTTAAAGATGCTCTCAAGGCAACCCCCCCAAAAAACAAAAACACCAACAACTGGAGAACACTGGCCTGCAAGCGCTCCAGTTGGAGAATAGCCTCTACCAAAGGAGTCATGGGCTTTGAAGATGCTTGGACTCAGGACGAAAGGGAGAAATGTGCTAAGAGGAAGGCACCTGTGGCAAACCCTCACCGTGATCAACTCCCACCCGGAAACATATGTCCCCACTGTGGAAGGACATGTGGATCCAGAATTGGCGTCTTAAAAACTGTTAAGACCATGTTCATGGAAGACAATCTTACTTGGCTACGAGGGATCGCCAAAGAAGATGAATCTCGATAGCTTACATATAGTTCCCTCCCCCCAAATGAGAAGAATATAGAAACCTAAAAACAATCAAGAACAGCAGCAATAGATAAAAAATATACCCCTGATAGTGCAAAACCAGGCCAAGGCTTGCTGAAATAACAACAACAACCTTTAGCATATGGCAGAAGACCAGCAGAGAGGTGGGTAATTGGTTAATTGGGTAATGCGTTTGGAAGTTTGGACAGCAGCATTCTGCATTCTGCATTCTGCATCCTGCTCCTCTTTTCTGTTTCTGAATCTTATGAGCAATTTCTCTGTGCTTGTTGAGACAACTTTTTATTCATGTTTGCTATTCATGCCAATTTGCTGGCCATATTCCTAATTAATTGCTCCTTTAGGCACACATTTAGTTTCTGCTAATTGCCAGTGTCAGCTTTCAAGAACTGCACCCTGTAGAGATGTCTGTGGGTGGTTTTGTATCTTGCAGGAAGGCGAGGTAGCCCTATGAATTAAAACTCCCCGATTTCTTTGAAGTCAATCCCCAAGAGTTCCCCGATCACTTGTCTGCGTTCTGGGCCAGGAGCAAAGAAATTTCATCTTACAGCCAGTCTAAGAGAAAATAAAAATATCCCTCCACCAACACATGAATATTTTAGGAATAGTTTAGTAGTAAAGTGATGAGCTAAATGGAAATTTGCCTGTTCAAATAACACCTTGATGGAGAGATGATGGCATATTTTTTTTTTTTTAAAAAAAGACATGACTAAATCTTGAAAGAGGCAAAAGCAGTTGTCTCTCCTTTGAAAAAGACATCATCTATAGGTTCCTAGCAGATTGTCTCCTCTCCTTTGCTTCTGTTGTGAACAAATGAAGATGCAAATTTTGCATTTTGAGAAGAGAAAGCAAATGTCCTACCTGTGCACTTGGGTCTTGTTGTCAGAGCACCTGAATCAAAATAATGGTTTGGTGAATACCAGGAACTACAGTAAGTAATATTATTTCCAGGCTTGTTCATAAAATGTACCTCTCCATATGATTTGGAAACATTTATCCCTTCTGCATGCTTTTGATTTGATGCTTTTGAATTATTGATGCTTTTGAATTATGGTGCTGGAGGAGACTCTTGAGAGTCCCATGGACTGCAAGAAGATCAAACCTATCCATTCTTAAAGAAATCAGCCCTGAGTGCTCACTAGAAGGACAGATCCTGAAGTTGAGGCTCCAGTACTTTGGCCACCTCATGAGAAGAGAAGACTCCCTAGAAAAGACCCTGATGTTGGGAAAGATGGAGGGCACAAGGAGAAGGGGACGACAGAGGATGAGATGGTTGGACAGTGTTCTCGAAGCTACTAACATGAGTTTGGCCAAACTGCGAGAGGCAGTGGAGGATAGGTGTGCCTGGCGTGCTCTGGTCCGTGGGGTCACGAAGAGTCGGACATGACTGAACGACTGAACAACAACATCCCTTCTGCAAGATTGACCTCTTCCTTTTCACGTGTACTACTGGCAAACCCGATGGCCCCCGATCTTATATTTGTGCAGCTGGTTCTTCCTGCCTAAATGCACAACCCTACATTTGCCCCTATTGAAATTTGTTTTGTTAGCTTGGGCCCAGTTCTCCAATCTGATGAAGTTATCTTGAATCCTGATTCTGTCTTTGGTGGCATTTGCTACCCCTCCAAGTTTGGTGTCATCTGCAAATTTGATGACCATCCCTTCAATTTCTTCACCCAAGTTGTTGGAAAACAGGAGGCACAGCCCATAGCCCTGTGGCACACCCCCCTGGATTACGAGGAACAATTACCAAGCAGGTAGGTAGCCATGTTGGTCTGCCATCGTCAAAACAAAATAAAAAAATTCCTTCCAGTAGCACCTTAGAGATCAACTAAGTTTGTTATTGGTATGAGCTTTCGTGTGCATGCACACTTCTTCAGATACACTGAAACAGAAGTCACCAGACCCTTATATATAGTGAGAGGGTGGGGAGGGGTATTACTCAGAAGGGTGGTGGGAATGGGTGATTGGCTGATAGGTGTGGTAAACCTGTTGATGACTGTTAACGACTGCAATTGGTCTTACAGGAAAAAGCAAGGGGTGAGATGGCTAAAAATAGCTTTATCATGTATAATGAGATAAGAATCCAATGTCTCTATTCAGACCAGGTCTCTCCATGGTTTTAAGTTTGGTAATGAGTTGCAATTCAGCAACTTCTCTTTCCAGTCTATTTCTGAAATTCCTTTGTAATAAGACAGCTACTTTGAGATCTTGTATAGAATGTCCTGGGAGATTGAAGTGTTCTCCTACTGGTTCTCTGTCTTGTGATTCCCGATGTCAGATTTATGTCCATTTATCCTTTGGCGTGGGGTTTGGCCTGTTTGTCCAACAGTGCCCTTCATCTCTCTATATTGGACATTCTATAGAAGACATAAAATATTCCTCATAATAGCAGTCCTCTCACCCAAACTTTCACAGCCCATAGATTATTTAATAGCCCTAGGCCTGGGTAAAGAGGAATGGTTTTGCCTGTAACCTAAAGACAAGTAGTGAAGGTGCCAGGCAAGCCTCCCTGGGGACAGCATTCCACAATCGGGGAACCACCACAGAAAAGGGCCATTTTCTTGTTGCCACCTTCTGGACCTCTCTGGGATGGGGGACATAAAGAAGGGCCTTAGATGTGAAGTGTAGGGTCTTCATCAGTTCATACGGGGAGAGGCGATTCTTAAGGTTTTGAGATCCTGAGCCATGTAAAATAAATTATTATTTGACCAAGACCCTCAACAATGGGGTTTCTTTTTAGAGAACTGGGGGGAAAATGTTGGAGTACGTTGGGAGGAAAATGATACTCATGGGTGACTTTAATGGGGTTATTGACCCAGAGATAGACAGATCTTCAAGTAAAAAGGGGAAAAAGGAGGGGAAGCTACCTCGGAGCTTCTTTGAGTTGGTCAAAACCATGGACTTGGTGGATGTATGGAGATTCAAGCATAGGTCTGAAAAGGACTTTACGTACTTTTCAGAACCAAACAATTCGGCCAGCAGGATTGATGCCATTTGGATGACGAAAGAACTAATTGAAAGGATAGGGAAAACAGAGATTTCAGCTAGAACGATATCAGACCACAATCCAGTCTCATTGACATTAAGGGGGAAAGTCCAGCAAGGAAGGAGAAGGTGGAGATTAAATACTACCCTACTAAATGATGAGAACGTAGTAATTGGGGCCAAAAAAGTAATGGTGGAATATTTTGAGCATAATTGGAATAAAGAGGTCAACAGACAGATAACGTGGGATGCAGGAAAATCAGTTATCAGGGGCTACTTCATTCAACAAAATGTTATAAGTAGGAAAAAGAAAGAGGAGAAAAAGAATAAAATAATGGAGGAATTAAAAAAGAAGGAGAAAGAATTGAATAAGGATCAAAAAAATGAGAAATTGAAACAAGAAATTAGGTTATTAAAAATTGAATATTCCAATGTAATAGATCAGGAATTAGAATGGAATTTAAAGGTAATGAAACAACGCTGCTTTGAATTTGCGAATAAGCCAGGCAAATTCTTAGCGTGGCAGTTGAAGAAAAAACAAAACGAGAGGCTAATTACAAGATTAAAGATTGAAGAAAATTATATTGATGACCCGAAATTGATAATACAAAATTTTGTAAAATATTATGGAAATCTGTATAAAAAAGGAAAACAGAATATAGAAGATATGGAACAATATTTAATTAATCACAAATTACCAATTATTACAGAAGATAAAATAAAAATATTGAATGCTCCGATAACAATAATGGATATTAAAGACGCAATAAAGAAATCTAAAGCAGGGAAAACACCAGGCCCCGATGGATTACCAGCTGAATTCTATAAAAAGATAGAGGATACAATATGTAAACAACTAAAAGAACTATTCAATGAGGTTATGGAAAAGGGGGATGTACCGAGCTCATGGACAGAAGGATTTATTACATTAATACCAAAACAAGGTGGGGACCCTGAACAGATGACAAACTATAGGCCAATATCGCTATTAAACAGCGATTACAAACTTTTTACAACAATATTGGCAAATAGGCTAAAAGAGATTTTGAAGGACATAATACATCATAATCAAGCGGGTTTCTTGCCGGGAAGGTACATCCAGAACAATACTAGAAATATTATCAATATCCTAGAATACCTGGAATTTAATCATGATAAACCAGCAGCCCTAATGTTGATCGACGCGGAAAAAGCGTTCGACAACATTTCGTGGGAGTTTATGAAGAAACAAATACAATTAATGAAATTAGGAAAGGAGTTTGAGAGAGGGATTGGAGCAATTTATAATAAACAAAGTGCAAACTTAATAATCAATGGAAATATTACGGAAAGAATTACAATTGAGAAGGGCACGAGACAGGGGTGTCCCCTCTCCCCATTACTATTTATTCTGGTGCTGGAAACTCTCCTAAATTCAATTAGGAACAATGGAAGAATTAGAGGAATCAAAATAGGAGTAACATCTCATAAGATCCGGGCATTCGCGGATGATATAATAATCACTACTGAGGAACCTCAAAACAGTATCCCAGCAGCACTGGAAATGATTAATACTTTTGGGAACCTAGCAGGATTCAAGCTGAATGGGAAAAAAACAAATCTCTTAATTAAAAATATGGAAATAGAAGAAGCTAAAAAATTACAATCGATAACTGGCCTGGAAATCAAAAACAAAGTTAAATACCTGGGTGTGTGGATCACAGCAAAGTGCATCAATCTGTACCAGGATAACTACACCAAGGCATGGAATGAAATAAAAAGTAATATGGAAACATGGAATAAGTTGTACCTCTCGCTAACAGGAAGGATAGCTGTGGTGAAAATGAATATTCTACCTAAGATGTGTTATCTATTTCAGACCATCCCTATATTAGGAGGGATGGACTGCTTCAAAACATGGAGGAAAGATATATCTAAATTTATCTGGAGCGGGAGAAAACCCAGGATAAAATATCAGATCCTTATAGACAAAAAAGAGAGAGGTGGCTTTGCCCTTCCAGAATTAGAGATATATCATACAGCTGCTGCCCTAACATGGTTAAAAGATTGGATAGATCTGGAAAATCCCGAAACATTAGATTTGGAGGGGTTTGATAACCGCTTCGGGTGGCACTCCTACCTGTTATACGGGAAGGTAAGCGCCCATAAAGGTTTCTTGAACCACATTATAAGAAAGTCCCTGTTTAAAATCTGGACAAAACATAGATGGATGCTGGAGCCAAAAATCCCATTATGGACATCGCCAATAGAAACAATCACGGTGAGGAGGAAGAATATGCAGGGCAAATGGGCAAGATATAGAACATTAATAAAGGAGGAGAATGGAAACATTGTATTAAAAGAGTACAAAGAGATAAGTAATCAACTGACAGGATGGTTACAGTACTTCCAGTTAAATGAAAGGTTCAAGACAGATAAAAAGGAGGGAATAGCCAATGAAACATCTAAATTTGAGGCGCAGTTAATTCAATCTAAAGGAAAATACATCTCCAAAATGTACGATCTGATACTAGAATGGGAAACCAAAGAAGAACTGGTAAAAAGTGCCATGATAAAGTGGGCCCAAGACGTTGGGCACAATATTTTCATGACGCAATGGGAGAAACTGTGGAAAGATGACATCAGATTTACAGCTTGTATTAATTTAAGGGAAAATGTCATGAAAATGATATACAGGTGGCACTATAGCCCAGTCAAACTATCTAAAATGTTTAAAAATCAGTCGCCCGTGTGTTGGAAATGTAAAAGCAGTTTGGGAACGTACTTCCACATGTGGTGGGAATGCGAGATAGTTAAGGAGTACTGGGGAAAGGTTCATAATGAATTAAAAAAACTTTTGAAAATCTCTATCAAGAAAAAGCCAGAAACCTTTCTCCTGGGAATACTACCTCCAGAAATTAAGACAGAAAAAAGATTATTAACAATGTATGCCCTCACAGCGGCCAGAATCCTCTTAGCGAGAAATTGGAAGGGTGAGAGTATCCCCACAATATGTGATTGGCAAGCTTTAATGACAGAATATATGCAGTTAGCAGCAATGACGGGAAGAATGAGAGGTCAATTCAATCAAAAAACACAAAAAGAATGGGAAGTTTTTATTGATTATTTAAACCAGTACAGTAACATCAAAATCTCCTGGCAATAGGAAGGTGAAATCTGCGTAGGTACTGAATATCAACATATCATAAGAAAGAAATAGAAGAATAAACTGGATGTAACAAGACCTGTGTGAGAAAAAAAAGGTTAAGATAAAGAAACAAAGAGTACAAACGGAAGTCAAATTTATGTATTTGTATATTGTATATTGTATTAGTGTTGTAAGTTGTAATTTTAATGTAGTTTCTTATTCCTTTTCTTTTCTGTTTTCCCTTCCCCTTTTGCTTCTTTCCCTTTTTTTCCTTTCTCCCCCCCTTCCTTTTCCCATCCCCTCCTAATCCCACTCTCTTTTATCCTTTTTTCGTTTGTCTTTTGACCCTCTTTTTAGGATTATTCTTTTAGTATTGTTAAATTATATACGGGTTGTATATAGAAGTGTGTGGTTTTTTTTTCTGTGTGTGTTTTGAAATTGTTATGTATTCTGTTGAGTTATGTGTATGATTTTGCTGTTTAATAAAATTTAAAAAAACAACAACAATGGGGTTTCTATGTAAGGGGTCCTTAGTGTTCAGGGTGAATTCAGAAAGATCAGACTTTCCTCAGACATGGGAAGTCTTCCCTGGGCAAGGATAGCTGGATGAAGATATGGGCACCCAAAGCCAGGAGCTCCAGGAATTAGCTAGGCTGAGTTTACCTCAGTAATTCTACTCTCCTGAAATCATATTGAGTTTAGGCCTCTAAATTAAGATTAGGGTCCTCACGGCAGGATAATTTACACATGAGCAAAGGGAAGGGTGAGTTTTTATCATTCTTGAAAAAGGTGTGAGGTTAGCTGGACTCTAGGTGGGTGTTTTGATTTTTTTTAATCCTCCTTCCTAGATTTTGCAGGGGGATGATCTCACTCAGTCGGGGATCACACACTGATTGGGACAGGGATATGATCCAAACAGGTTTTATTTTATGACAACACCACAAATAGCAATTTAAATGAACAAACAAGGGCTGGGGGGGAAAATGGGAAGTGTTCTGTGGCAGTGCCCATTATTTTTTCAGCAATGAGAAAAGCAAATAGTTTTCAATCAGCCCGGTAATATCTTCCATCTTTTTTATTAAAAAAAGGTTAGAGCATGTTTTTAATCAATGTTCATGGCACCTTTTATCACCATGAATTAAACCAAGATAGGGGCAGGATAAGAGCTGGGTTTTTCGAAAAGTTTTTTTTTTTTTTACTCAAAGGTGTTATTGAAAATACCGCCTGATATTGATTTGTGAGGGACTTGTGGAGACAGAGATTCTTTGCAAATACTCTCACCTAATGCAGCTATCAATTACAATGGCCTTCTTGCTTGACTTCTCCTGATCGCGGTATAAGTCAGCAGTGCTGGGAGCAAAAGCTTCACAACCAAAGGAGGACACACAACTCTTTTCTATTGCTAACCAATAAATATTTTATCTAGGCTGTTTTACTAAGTGTGACCTTCTGTACTCTAGTTATTGTTGTTTCCGGTATACAGTCAGCCTCAAAGCAGTGTTTTGACTTTGTCCCCTTTATTTTCTTTTTTAAAATTCTTCTTATTGCACACTGCATAGATAAGACCAACTAAATAAACAGGATTCCTTTACGTCTGGACAAATATCGCCCTCCCTCCACAGAACCCTATTAAATGTCTCACAAATGGAATCAATGGGTAGTATTCAACCAATTTTTGCCCAGAGTAGGTCCATTAAAATTAATAGGCACAACTAAGTTAGGTCTGTGAATTTCAAGAGGTCTGCTGTGAGTTTCAAGAGGTCAGCGGAATGCCATCTAATAGAGTTTAGTCTATTTTGCTGAAAGCCAATAGTTTTCTGAAGAAAGTATGGACACTTTCTGCGATGATTGTGAGTTTGTTGTGGAAAGACGTCAGCCCAGAGTGTACCGGGAGGGAGGATAAAAGGGAGCAAAGAAAAGGAAAAAACGAAGGGCTCATTCACACTCACCCAAAACGATAAAAATGCAAAACTGACGTAAGTATGCTAAGCATCAGATACATAAATTTGCAAAGCAGGAATAAAGTCAGAATCATAGAACTGCAGAGTTGAAAGGTACTCCTAATGCAGGAATCTCAACTAAAGCTTCTAAGACAGATGGCCATCCAACTTCTGTTTAAAAACCTCCAAGGAAGGAGAAATCTTGTGTAAAATCGTGCCTAATGCAATAATATTCTTTCCCATAGGAAAGTGCATAATTGCTAACACCCAGGGGAAAAAATCAATAATTCAGTATCCCATGCAACATTAAGTTTCATTGCGAAGAGTGGAAGCGTTAACAGAAAAAGGTGTTTACACTGCAATAGTTCATCTCATGACCTCTGCTTTTTAAGTCTTCCTTAGATGATGTTGAACCCTAAGAGAAGGGAGTCTTTACATTACTGAATTCATCTGCTGCATGATAGTAAATTCCAGCAAGCATATCATTATGGGGAAGGGGAGGGAAGGGCAATTTTTCAAACTGCACATGAGTCCTCCTCGGGTCAACCTACACCTCTGGCTAGCTATTTATTCATTTATTTAGAAAATAAAGTTTATTCAGTGACAGTTTCCCCGTAAGTGGCCCACAATCAAAGGTTTAAAACATGAATGCAACAGAAATCCGATATATGAAACAAAGAAAGCATAGCTCAAAGCAGCTGAGAAAAAAAAAAACCTTAAATCAACCAAAGGCGCTCCACGTGGGGCTACATTTGAAGGTGACCTGGAATCTACAGCTAATCCAGAATGCGGCAGCTAGACTGGTGACTGGGAGTGACCGCCGAGACCACATAACACCGGTCTTGAAAGACCTGCATTGGCTCTCAGTATGTTTCTGAGCACAATTCAAAGTGTTGGTGCTGACCTTTAAAGCCCTAAACAGCTTTGGCCCAGTATACCTGAAGGAGCGTCTTCACCCCCATCAGCCCGGACACTGAGGTCCCACTCCGAGGGCCTTCTGGTGGTTCCCTCACTGCGAGAAGTGGACCTTCTCGGTAGTGGTGCCCTCCCTGTGGAACACCTTCCCATCAGATGTCAAGGAAATAGAGAACTATCTGACTTTTAGAAGAGATCTGAAGGCATCCCTGTTTTGGGACGTTTTTAACATTTGATGTTTTATCGTGTTTTTAATATTCTGTTGGGAGCTGCCCAGAGTGGCTGGGGAAACCCAGCCAGATGGGCAGGGTATAATAAATAATAATAATTATAATAATAATTTATTATTTATGCCCTGCCCATCTGGCCGGGTTTCCCCAGCCACTCTGGGCGGCTTCCAACAGAACATTAAAATCTATTAAACATTAAAAGCTTCCCTAAACAGGGCTGTCTTCAGATGTCTTCTAAAAGTCTAGTAGTTGTTTTTCTCTTTGACATCTGCTGGGAGGGTGTTCCACAGGGAGGGTGCCACTACTGAGAAGGCCGTCTGCCTGGTATAAATAAACTATGATGATGATGATGATGATGATGATGATGATGAAAGAAAGGCTTTCACAGAATGTGAAAAAGGCAGCAAACAGGAAGTCTGTCAGTCCTACTGAGACAGGGAACTCCAGTAATGTGGGTACCTTGTCCAGTGTCCTATACAGCAGGATGCTGGTGGCCATTGCTGATGGCTGGTGGCACGATTCTCTCCCTTTAGGCCCAAGAGGAAGGCAATGGATGGGCATGAGGTGGTGAACTGCCACTCCTTCCACTGCCAAGAAGCCAAGTCAAGGAAGCAAGGGAGCCAAAGTTGCAGTTGCTACTTCTCTTCCTCCTCTCTGCTACTGTATCATTCGAGAAAATAAAAATTGTGAGATATTGGCAGGGAGTGGAATAAATGATTGCATGCAGAAGGAAACCGGTGATACAGCAAAGGTGACAAGGAGTAGCTGCAATTAAAAATAAATAAATTCTAGAATCATGGAATTGTACAGTTGGAAGGGACCCTGAGGGCCATCTTGTCCAATACTCTGCAATGCAGGAATCTCGACTAAAGCATCCATGACAGATGGCCACCTAACCTCTGCTTAAATATCTCCAGTGAAGGAGGTCATATGCCTTAGGAGATGCCCAATGGTATCAGCCCAACAGCTTGGGACTTTCTTCAAAACCCCAGTCGTCATCTACTTTTATTTATGTCTCACTTTTAGAAGGGGGCTGAAGAGTCAAAGTGGGACGCTGGAAGTCCAACACCAGAACTGCCTCCACATTGCTGTTCTTCCCCACCCCCCGGAAGAGATATATCCTTATAGTCATAGTTCTCAGTTTGTTTGTAAATGATCCTGGTTAGGAAGGAAGAGGGGGAGAAAGAGGGCTGGAGAAAGAAGAAATGGAAGAAAGAGAGAGAAAGGAGATGGGGATGGTAAGAAAGAAAATGTGAATTTAAAAAACCGCGCAACTAAGCCTTGTCGCCTGTGCACTCGTTACACAGAATACAACGCAAAAATTGTCCAGTGGCATCTCTTCAGTTTGGGAGGTTGCATATTTGGTCAAGGTGCTGGCAGCTCTTCATGAGACCAGAATCCAAAATGCCATGTTCATTCAGGGTTGCGGTATTTTAAAACTACTGCTGTATTTTGTGAGGTCTTCCTTACCAAGAGCTACTGTAGTAGCACAATAGCGAAGAGTCTGGGCAGCAAACCAAGGATATCCCTGGTTCATGAGCTCTGTTGGTTATCTCTTATCTTTAGCCCTTGATCTGACAAATGGGTGTAATAATGCTAGCCTACGTGCCGTGCTGTGAATTAATGCAGTTATTAATGAATTAGTGTTATTGTTATCTGCATTCTAAAGTCATGCCCTTGAAACATAATTGTGAATTTTCCTTTCGTTGTTTGGGTGGTCTTTTTCTTCCATCCTTTCCCTTTCTCACCATTTGATCAATATAGGAAATCGGTATATATGTGAGCTTCAATCCCCACCTCACCCCCCAAAACAAAGAAAATGTATGTCAGAATTCAGACACCGCCAAAGAAAGGTGCTGTACATTTATGACCTTGTGTGATTAGTGATCTCTGAATCTAATCTTAAGGTTCTTTAATAGACTATAATTATCTGCAGTGTATAGTTACTGCCCTTTCCTGAGATTGGTTTAAAATTACCTCCAGAGGCAAGCACTCTTTAATTTTCTGATAAGAGCTAAACTTGATACTCTGACTGTTGGGTGGGTGGGTGTGGGGGGAGGTGAGTTCTGGAAACACAGAAATAAAGACAGGCCAGGACAAAACCCTTGCTCAGATACCTTCTCATGGGTCAGCTCTGCAGTTATTAGATAAAGAAATAAGGTGGGGGGAAACGTCTCTGTGTATGTTTGGGATGGGAAAAAGGAGTGTTTAGAAGCCTCTTAAAGATAGCAGACTATTTCTGCAAAACTCCTTCATGGTATGTGACTCGGTAGGGAATGTAGCCTTTCCTTACTTCTTACGAAGGCTGTTAAAAACTGCCGTGAGCGGGAGGAATAGGGTTGCTATAGAAAGTTAATCTTTATGAATTCTTAGTCAAAAATTACCCGCTCCATCCCACCCTCCGAGTTTGCCAGTTGAATTGGTGTAGCTGACTGGCTTTCACAACTCTCGAAATGCAATCATGCAGGTACATTGTTGTTGTTTAGTTATTTAGTCATGTCCGACTCTTCATGATCCCATGGAGCAGAGCACGCCAGACACTCCTGTCTACCACTGCCTCCCGCAGTTTGGTCAGACTCATGTTGGTAGCTTTGAGAACACTGTCCAACCATCTCGTCCTCTGTCGTCCCCTTCTCCTTGTGCCCTCCATCTTTCCCAACATCAGGGTCTTTTCCAGGGAGTCTTCTCTTCTCATGAGGTGGCCAAAGTATTGGAGCCTCAGCTTCAGGATCTGTCCTTCCAGTGAGCACTCAGGGCTGATTTCCTTCAGAATGGATAGGTTTGATCTTCTTGCAGTCCATGGGACTCTCAAGAGTCTCCTCCAGCACCATAATTCAAAAGCATCAATTCTTCGGCGATCAGCCTTCTTTATGGTCCAGCTCTCACTTCCATACATTACTACTGGGAAAACCATAGCTTTAACTATACAGACCTTTGTCAGCAAGGTGATGTCTTTGCTTTTCCAGATAAGGTTACCAGGTGTCCCCGTTTCCTGGGGACACTCCCCGGATTTCCAAATCAGTCCCCTGACAAAATCCTATCATTCCTACTTAAGTTGAAAAGTGTCCCCGGATTCATTGGAAAAAAAATCTGGTAACCTTATTTTAAGATGCTATCTAGGTTTGTCATCGCTTTTCTCCCAAGAAGCAGGCGTCTTTTAATTTTGTGACTGCTGTCACCATCTGCAGTGATCATGGAGCCCAAGAAAGCGAAATCTCTCACTGCCTCCATTTATTCCCCTTCTATTCATGGATCACTGTCTTGTCGTGGCAAAGGGGCTTGGATAACTCCAAGAAGCTATGAGCTATGTCGTGCAGGACCACCCAAGACGGACAGGTCATAGTGGAGAGTTTTGACTAAACGTGATCCACCTGGAGCAGGAACCAGCAAGCCACCCCAGTATATCCGCCAAGAAAATTCCATAGACAAAACCAACAGGCAGGTACATTGCAATCATGCAAATTATGTCTCCGCACCTGCAAAATAATGATAGCTTTTGTCAATACAAGTATATGGAAAAGTATAGCATCTTCAATGTATAAAGCTGCATTTTTATTTTTAAGTCTGATCCTCTTCAAGGAGGGTACACATTGCGCTCGGGCCCCCAGGCATCTCCCACATTCTGGTGTGGGCAGGACTATGCCCTGCTCCGCTCCAGTTGGTCGTTTTGCAGTCACTTGGTCCCTAAAGCCAATGGCTTGGCTTGGGGGGTGGCCACAAAACATTATTTAATCCCTGCGTGATGTTTGCTGGACCTCTTTGCCTTCACGCAGCGGATCACCCACCCACCCCCCTTTATCTTGGTGCTTGGTCTTGCTATGGACTTTGTTGGTCGCCTGTTTTGCAATGGGGGCCTGGTAGCAATTTTTCCATCTGGCAGATTGGCAGAGTCATTTGGTTTTCACCTACCACATAGCAATTGTCACAACTTTGTAAGGTTTGGAGGTTAGGCATTGGATCAGCAATGGTGGGGAGGGGAGGTGCAGTCATCACTTGCCCCTCCAAGGCCAAGGGTATTCCGTGAAAGGAATCGAGGGGTTGGCCTGGTTCTTGTCCAAAACCCTGTGGTAGGGGCTAGGGCCATACCAGGACCCCATGTGGGCACTGGGGGGAGCTTGAGTCGGTCTGCACTGGCGGGGCTCCCTCTGGCATTGTTTCACCCTTTTATCAGATTCCCCGCGAAAGCAGGTGTGGGAGTCTGATATAGTGTTGGCATCCTGAGGTTGAAAGGCCAGCTGGCTAGCCCCCAGCTGGATCGTCTCCTTCTCAGCCGTGCCGCTGTGAAGATCCATCAACCTCTGGCACTGACATAAATCAGTGACTCAAGCCTCCCAGACTTGAGCACACTATATTCAGCAGTGTAAGCTGCACAAACAGAAGAGGCTGAGGCTGTGGACACATACTATGAACTATGGATTTATTAAACATAAATCAAGACAAAGAAACATGTCGTCTCTCCTTGCCTTCTCAGAGAGAGAGAAACAAAAGCATAAGCAATACAGCGGAAGTTCCGCTCACGCCAGCAAACTGTGCTGGAATGTAAACAGACATGTGACACATAGTAATCCCATGTCTGCAACTTAAGGTGGAATGGAAAATCCCAACAATAGTTTGGATGATTCCAATGCCTAAGCCAATACCACTCTCATTCTGTATTCAATAAAGTTGTGGCCTAAATTTTGCCCAGTAACTTAAACTAAAATCCCATGTCACTGTGTCTTCATTTTTGGGGGTGGTTGGGGGATCTCAAAGTGCAACACATGCGGAGCTGCAATGTCAGCCTATATACAGGGGAGCTTGTACATAACGCACACAAAAATTCACATGGGCTTGTAGCGTTACGGGTCGCACTTTGTGGAACAACCTCCACGCTGACATCAGATGCAAGATCTGAAAATAACAAATAAGGGTGTATCATATATTTTAAAAATACGAATTTTGAGAAAAGGTATTTTAAAAAGTGATGATTCGCATCTGAGGAGAATGGGGCAGAAATATGGCAATGAATCAGAGTGAAAGAAGACTGACTGGTCTGAGAAGAACTGAAGATCCCCCCCCCACAGCATCACTAGATTTTCATCACATGCTTATTCAAAATGTGATGATTTACAGACGAATGTACCTTGAATTCTTGACTGATGGTTCGCCTGTCCTGTGTCCCGATTCACTGCTCTTTATCAACTGCCATGTCCCATTAGAAGAGTCCAAGGGACGTCTTGAATGGCCCTTTGCCCAATATGGTCTCTATGGTCCTTCATGACATACCGTATTTTTCCGTGTATAAGACTAGGTTTCCCCCCTTAAAAAATAATGTCAAAAATTAGAGGGTGTCTTATACACGGATATATCTCCCCCCATTTTCTTAAATCTGAGTCCCCCAAAATAGGGGGCATCTTATACATGGGGGTGTCTTATAGACGGAAAAATACGGTAATCTACATACTGTGGACTATATACTCTGGGTGTGAGGCAGCCCTGTAGCTTTGGTGGGGCAAATGGGCCTGTCACCCACTACGGCTGGAGTTCGCTCCCCACCCCCATCCCAGGATTCATTTTGGAAAAAAAAAATCTTTTTAGTTTGAGACATGACAGACAATGACAGCTTGTTTTAAGAGCAGGAGAAATTGAACAACAGGGCTTACCTTAAGTTAGCTTTTACTATATTCAATATCATAGCAGCTATGTTTCCTTCTTCTTTTTCTTGAGTACTTGGTGGCAAAGGATGAAAACAGCCCTAGAGAAAAAGAAACGCCACTGTGTACAATGGCAGGCTGGCAACCGCAGCTTTAACTCGGGCCTAATTTCTGCATTCCCCAATTTGTGCAGCTCAGCATGAAGCCTTTCAAGGCTTCTGGGGAGAGAAATCAACCCAGCAAGAGGTTTTGTTTTGTTTTTTAAATCCAATTGCTGCCAGTTAGTCCAATTGCTTAGTTAGCCTTTTATTTAAGGAACCAGTTAAAATGTTTCCTTGCATGTTTATCAAGCGTATTTTATAAGTTCACGAAACGGAGTCTATTATGCAGTAAATATTTTGCGACTGTAAGGACTCATTCTTATTGACGTCAACAAGAAAATAATGTATGTTGTTCTCAGCATCGCTTTCCCTAAGTGCTCTCCTGTGTCGAAACCTGGTTTCCCTTCTACTTTTGTTTTGGCGTTGTTACGATAAAAAACTGAATTTTTGAGAAAACAAGCTCTACCTTGGCTTACAATTTCTTCATTATAGCATAAACTGTTTTGTTTTGCACCTTTGGATATCCACTTGTTTGCTATATCCTTAGCATCCCACCCCCCACCCCAGAAACAACAGCAACAAAACATGCCAGTCATTTCACTCCTGGTCTCATGTTAATTTTTTATGTTAACTTGACCTTTATACATGTTCTTCTCATCTGTGGGATAACCAGCCTCATATAGCCAACATGCTTAAGTCCAATTAATGTATGAAGGTGTGAATACCATAGAGAAAGCTGTCCTGACAAGCTTAGCTATGTCACTTCCGCTTACATTAGGAGGAAATAGACAATCAAGCATATTGTTCACCCTCAGTTTACCTGAGCTAATCAGTGCGTGAAGAGGTTTGAACTGGTTGTTCCAGTTCAGCCGTGTAGCTCTAATCAGCCACTCTTTCCAAAAATCTAGGAATTATTACCACTTTGTAACTGATATAAGTTTTACTGCCTGTTTAACTTTTCTGGATATACAGAAATAACGTAAACCGTGAAACCATTCAATCATGTATATATGTACAACCGGAGGGGATGAAATACATAGCGTCCACATCTGTCCTCCGACGGGCGGCTAGCTTATGTTATCACCGTTTCACTAGTGTAGTTTCTTCAAGGGAATAGGTAAAGCTCTATCTATCAGTAACCATTGAGGTGTGTGAGCATTTCAGCCTTGTTAAGTTTAGTATATGAACATGTTGATGAAGTCCGTCCCTTGAAGAAACGACACCAGTGAAACGGTGATAACATAAGCTAGCCGCCCGTCGGAGGACAGACGAGGATGCTTGAAAAACTTTAGCACTTTATTACATTGGACTCTTTGCACATTGTACGTTGCACTTTTTGAGCCTGTCCGGCTCTTCAGAGACATTTGCATTTGCTATGTATTTCATCCCCTCCGGTTGTACATATATACATGATTGAATGGTTTCACGGTTTACGTTATTTCTATATATCCTGTTATATTACTGTGTTGTCTGTTGTTGTTGCTGTTTAACTTTTCTGGCTGATGTATGGATAAGCACATGGACCTGACCTTTGAAGAGTTTGTAAGTAAACCAATTTTTAACTTACCAAATGTGTGGTATGCTGAGGGAAGAGGGACATTTTGGAATTCACTTGGAAGGGCATGTTTTAAATGTCTAACAGCCTATATTTCCATACTCAACTTTGCTGCATACTTTGTGGTTTTAAATCTCTACTGGGGTTCTCTCACCAAAGAATACTTGCCCCAAACTTGGATCTTGGCACCCAGGAGATCTCTCTCTCTCTCTCTCTCTCTCTCTCTCTCTCTCTCACTCACTCTCTCTCTCTCTCTCTCTCTCACACACACACACAGCATCCTTTCCACCACTGAGATGTAACAAGGATGGAATCGTGATGTAGATAACCTACCTGGATCTGGGAAAAGCATGCCTGACAAGTGGGAATCAGGCAGGAAGACTGAGCATATTTCAAGGCAGGGAAAGAAGCTAATTGATGGGGTGGGACAGAGCCAGGAGAAACAAAACAAATTGGGTTCAAGGATAAAGAAACTGCTGAGCAGCTCCAAAACACCATCAGTTGACCAACCAACCCGAAGAATCTTCCCTGAGAGGTGGTAACTCTAGTACATTGTAGGAGTTTGTATCTTCTGGTTTTTCACTGTCCTGAACTGAATGGTTAAATCAGTATTGGAAGGATTAATTAGGAGTGTGGCTAAGGGAATCTTCCTGCCTTAAGGCTTCTTTAAGAATTATCTCAGCTTTCCCTAATGCATAAAGGAATATTCAGGTGGCATCTATTGATTATGGCATATTGTTCTGCTTAACTTTTCACTTATAGTTAACAAGGTTCGTACAAAAATAATAATTACAATTGTAGGCGTTTAAGTGCCTTTAGGTGATCTTCCAATCCACGAGAGGGTGAGCTGAGAAACAATTCCTGTTGGGTTGTAGGAAAGCCTTCACAATGACAATGTTCATAGCTGCTATTAAATTGGTTTGAAAATATAGCGCACTGCGGAATGAAATAGTTTCATAAGATTTTGTCACTGGAGCTTAGCAGTGACCTCTCAAACTGGCAGGCTATGCTTTGAAAGGGCAAATGAAGTCCCTTATCAGTCCCAGAGTCAACACAACCTGTTGGCTTGTACTTAATTTGTGGAGTTATGTGTTTACTGACTTCCTGTATGCACATTGCTGCAGTGCTCTATATTGCTCTATATTGTCTATGGTCTATTGGCCGGCGGCCAATCATTTGCCTGAGCTAAGGACAAGGGGAAGAGGACACTTGGAACATTGATGGCTGGATGCACGCTTCTATTTCAGGGGTTTTCAACCAGTGTGCTATGGCACCTTGGGGTGCCTTGAATGATGGTCAGGTGTGCCACAGGCAATACTAGCCTTTGTCCCTTTCCTCGCTAGTCTGATGCCCTCTCTGCCCTTTAAAAGTGTGTGTGCCTTAGGTAGTGATAGGCAGTGGCGGAGCAAGCCGATTGGGCGCACGTGCCCTGAGCCCAGGGGCAAGGCCAGCCGCCCACAGGGTGGGCAAGCCGGGGCAGGACGCTTTGCGGGGCCTCCAAGGAGTCTGCGTGCCTCCTCCCTCTCAGCCGCCCTAAACGGCCTCGGTCCTGTATACCTGAAGGAACGTCTCCACCCCCATCATTCAGCCCGGACACTGAGATCCAGCGCCGAGGGCCTTCTGTCGGTTCCCTCACTGCGAGAAGCAAAACTACAGGGAACCAGGCAGAGGGCCTTCTCGGTAGTGGCGCCCATGTCAAAAAGATAGACAACTACCAGACATTTAGAGGACATCTGAAGGCAGCCCTGTTTAGGGAAGCTTTTAATGTGTGATATTTTAATGTATTTGATTTTTGTTGGAAGCCGCCCAGAGTGGCTGGGGAAATCCAGCTAGATGGGCGGGGTACAAATAATAATAGGGCAGCATGGAGCCCGCGGGCGCCCAAGCCACCGTACCACTCCCAGGAGAGACGCGTGGCTCAGGCACGCTGCAGGCCCCACAGTGAGTGCCGCCCGGCATTTTGTCACCCCCCTCAGTGGTGACACCTAGGGCGGAGCGCCCCCACCGCATCCCCTTCCTCTGCCCTTGGTGATAGGAGGGGTGGAGTTGGAAGTTAATTCATTGTTTTGCCGTTGTTTTGCTGAGTGTGGAGACTCCAAGAACAAGCTGCCCAGAGGAGCTGGTGAGGACTGTGCTCTGCCTGATGTAAGTAAACTTCTTTTTATTGTTTATGAATAAGATTGTGGCGTCTTTATTCTTTTAAGAGGGATTAAAGGGCAATTTACCAGGAATGTTAGTGAGAGGCTTACACAAGCCTGCAACCAGCTACCCACTGTGCGTTTAAAGGGGGAATGTAAAACTCTGCTAAGTTATAGAACTTGCTAGCACAAGTTAGGAAGGATATTAATAAACAATATATCCTCTCCTGCCTCCCTGAATGATATTCCCACAGACTTTACCTGAGGCCTATCTTCCTGATTCTCTGTTTCTTTTGGGCTATGATAGGTGGGCCTGAGAGTTGTCATTGTAAGGACACTGTGCACATACCCCTGGCAACTAACTGGGTTTTCTATAGATAGAATTCCTAGAAGTCACACTTAAAAAATTTCCTTTATTGCCTTTGCCTCTGAACCTCTGACCATTAGCAAGTATTCTTCTGAATAGTTTACTTGTGCGCCGGAGGAAGATGTTCACTGGTTACATTCCCTGTCCAAACATGAAATGTTAAAATCTTGCAAAATGCCAACGAGATCTCAGCTCTTTCCTCTCTAGCCTTTTAAAAAGATAGCATCAATCTTTGTCTTAAGTATCAAAGGTCACAGTATGACTAATCCTTGACCTGGATTAAATCAATGGGGAATCTCACAGCTATCGCATGAGCACAGGAAGGTAGCTGTTAATAATTGACTGGGTGTATATATCTCAAAGGGCACCTTAATTCTTTCCTATTTAACATTAGAACAGTGAGGGCTTCCATAATTTTTATCAGAAGAGCCCCGCAGGCTGGTTTAGTGGGAGTGTGTTATGGATAAAAGGCTAGGAGGATAATTCTATCAATGGCTACTATGATAGTTCAATTGCTGGAACCAAAAATTGTATGCGAGGAGACTGCTGTTGCACCTAGATTCTGCGTGTGGGCTTCCCATTGACATCTGGATGGGTCCTGAGCTTATTCAGTCCTGTTGCCAGAGTAGATGTGGAAACAAAATTGGCATCTGTGTTTGCCACAGGGTCTGGTTCCTACAGGTAGTATTGAGCTGTGCAGTCGTACCTTGGCTGTTGAATGCCTTAGTACTCGGACATTTTGGCTCCCAAACGCCGCAAACCTGGAAGTAAGTGTTCTGGTTTCCGAAGGTTTTTTGGAAGCTGAACGCCCGTTTTGGCTGTTGGCATTGTTTCTGGGGCCAATCAGCCAATCAGAGCCACGCCTTGATTTGCGAACGTTTTGGAAGTCAAACGGACTTCTGGAATGGAATCCATTTGACAACCAAAGTACGACTATATAAGCACTGGTTGTTTCAGGGTCTTTAAGCAGAGGCTTGACAGCCATCTGTCAGGAATGCTTTGATGGTGTTTCCTGCTTGGCAGGGGGTTGGGCTGGATGGCCCTTGTGGTCTCTTCCAACTCCATGATTCTATGTATGCTGTCCCTTCTTTCTTTCATATACAAGTTCTTTGTCCTCGTCTTGTTTCCATGCAGCATTTCCCTGAATAACAATAATAAAAAAGTAAGTAGCATGTTCTGTGCAACACATGTCACTACTTTGCAGCAAACACCGAGAATCTTAATACAGTGATACCTCTACTTATGCGCACCTCTCGTTATGTATCCTTCGGGATACGCACGCGGCAAACCCAGAAGTATTTTTCCAGGTTCCGCCATGCGCACATGCGCAGAAGCACTCTACCGTACCGTGCACATGCGCGGAAGTGCTCTACCGTGCTGCGCGCATGAGCAGAACAAGCACCTCCAGTTGCAAAAGCCTCAGGATCTGACTGGAGCTCCAGAACAGATCCCGTCCACAACTGGAGGTACCACTGTACATTTTTTCTCCAGTTTCAAAGAGTGAAGAAAGCATATTCCATGAGGTCCTTGGAAGGAGGAAATGGAAGGTTTCAAGGCTCCCAGACATTCTGTCACAACTTAGCATGTGGTACCCCTGAATCCATAATTGTGCTTTCTCACTTGTGACTATTTGTGCCCGCCAGCTACTAGAGCTTTTGGCAAGTAGCTTACAGAATGGGACAGCAGCACATCTTGCTCTCTTCTTGTTTATTACCAGAGCTGTATGAATTCTACTCAACATATTGCCTGTTAAAATTAAACCTTTGTAATATTTAGATGTGTTTCTCGTTGCTATCTGGCACAGATCACAACAACAGCTGATCTCCCTTGCACTTATTTCACTGAAAATAAATAAAATAATAGTGTTTTCCTTTCCCCCTAGCACAAAAGTATCCTGTTCAGGCAGTTAGGTCAGCAAAGCTTCCCACAAACATAATTATCATCTGTAGTGGCCTCTAGACACTGGAGTAGGATGGTTCCAGTAAACAACCAATTTGAGGATGGGTTCTACTGAGGGAAGGGTATCTGGAAATTCAGTGTCTGACTTGGGGTACACATATTTGTCTGTGGAACATTTCCCCCCTGACTTAACCCATCCTGACATGGTTGCCAATTCATATCTACTGACATGAGCTGGAGGACACAGTCCATTCATTCATTAGATTTAGCATCATAGTTCCATCCTGTGAGCTTCAGAGCATTTAGTGGTCATGCATAGATGAAAATGGGGGGGGAGCCCCTCCGTTTTTTAAGTGGTATGTTTCACAATGACTTCAAAGTTTCCTCAACCAACCAACTTCATATAAAGTGCTACAAGTGAGGGAGCGAGCAAGGAGTGCCATATCAGAGGTGCCTGATAAATGAGCTCTGGGCTGTTTATAAACTACCCCACATCATTTAAAAATGTAGGTGCCATAAAAAGTCAGACGCTTTCATTATTTCCAGCACTATAGATGTCTCTGTAATCCATTAACAATGCCTTTAGGAGACCATAAACATAAATACAAAGGCGGCCCAATATGCACCCCCCCCTAATTTACAGCAATCATTGTAGCTTGGGTGACACAATATGAAAATGATAGGCGTGCTGATGTGATATTTCTCCTTTGTACTGATTACCTGGTACGACAGAATTTGAAGTTATTCTTGTCAGAGGAATGATTGCTGTTATTGGATCCTAAATCAAAGCTCTAACTAATAATGACTAACCTTGTAGACCCGCCACCAAGCATTCTCCCGTCTCCTCGCCAAGCGAGTCGGTAAATGTATTCCGTTTACAAATAACTAATATTGCTACATATTTCAGACAATGCACGCGGCAGCCTAGTGTGCCCAGTAATGAAAAAAAGCAAGAGAGGATGCATGGCCATTTAACTTTAAAAAATGACCTTTTATCTTGTCAGCAGCTTCTGAGCAAACATAAAGTCCATTCACCAGTGGAGGTTGTAGTGCAGTCGAAAATTGGACACTTCATGGCTCAGCATGGAAAAGCAATATAAACAACAACTCCCAAAGTCCGAAACATATAATTGGGGCAAGTATCCCAGTTTGATAAAGCAGACACAAATTCATTCCTTTTTATATATTCTTTAATGCCTGTGTTTGTTAATGGGTGTCTGACTCTTTCCATATGGAAATACTAAGCACAATATATCAGGATGCTGGGGCCTGTTCTGGACAAACGGATTGTTCTGTTTCTGACAGTGATGTCCCAAGTCTGAAAATGTTGTTGGACATCCTCAGCTCCACCTAGTATGTTCAATGATAGGAGGGGTGCATACCCTCCAAAGTGTCCCTATTTTCCAGGGATAGTCCTGGAATTACCGAAGCCATCCTTGTTTCTGATTTGGTCCGGAAATGTCCCAGTTTCCCCTTTCCTCCCCCCCCCCCTCATCTCGATTAAAAGTGGTGGAGAGATTAGACCAGGGGTTGGCAACCTGTGGCCCATGGACCACAAGCTGCCCACAGGGGTCGTTTAAATGGCCCATGAGCTGCTCCCGAACCAAGCCACCCACTTGGAGAGATGGTTCTTGAGGTATTGTGGTCCTGAGCCATTTATTCTCACCTCCTTTTCTTTGCTGCTTTAATCAAAATATGAATACCAATACCTCATTTTTATATTAAAAAAGCACCGAAAACAACAGCCGCTGCAACAACAATACTTGTAGCTCCCACTATTTTCCTCTAATGGCATTCCTCCCTGTTCTCATGGTAGTGGAGCTGGAGCTGTTCGAGAGCCAGTGTGGTGTAGTGGTTAAGAGCGGTGGACTCGTAATCTGGTGAACTGGGTTCGATTCCCCACTCCTCCACATGCAGCTGCTGGGTGACCTTGGGCTAGTCACACTTCTCTGAAGTCTCTCAGCCCCACTCACCTCACAGAGTGTTTGTTGTGGGGGAGGAAGGGAAAGGAGAATGTTAGCCGCTTTGAGACTCCTTCGGGTAGTGAAAAGCGGGATATCAAATCCAAATTCTTTTTCTTCTTCTTCTACTAGTCATGGTGGGTATAAACAACACTGGGATCAGAGACTGAATGCCTCTGAATACCAGTTCTTGGAAAAACCACAGTGGGAGAGAGCTGTCAGTCTTAAGTCCTGCTTGTGGTTTTCCCATGTGGCATGTAGTTATTCACTGTGGGGGAAAGGATGCAAAATAGATGGGTCAGATGCAGCAAGGCACTTTCCTTGTCCTCTTAGGAATCGTGGGTCACCTGCTAGTTTGCCAGTATTGATCTTTATTGAGGTTTAAAGACTCTCTCATGGCAAATCTATATATAAAAAAAAAGTTGTATAAACACTGACAACTGGGAAACACTGGCCTATGAGCACTCCAAATGGAGAACAGGCTTTACCAAAGGTGCCACGGGCTTTGAAGATGCTCAAACTCAGGACGAAAGGGAGAAATGCGCTAAGAGGAAGGCACGCTTGGCAAACCCTCACCGTGATCAACTCCAGTGATGGTGAGAGCCAGTGTGGTGTAGTGGTTAAGAGCGGTAGACTCGTAATCTGGGGAACCGGGTTCGTGTCTCCGCTCCTCCACATGCAGCTGCTGGGTGACCTTGGGCTAGTCACACTTCTCTGAAGTCTCTCAGCCCCACTCACCTCACAGAGTGTTTGTTGTGGGGGAGGAAGGGAAAGGAGAATGTTAGCCGCTTTGAGACTCCTTCGGGTAGTGATAAAGCGGGATATCAAATCCAAACTCTTCTTCTTCTCTTCTTCTTTCTGTTATTAAATAAGATATTCTGGCAGCAGGGTAAAGTATTGTTATTGGTCAATTTGAAGTGTTCTATCACAATCCACAGCCTGATTGGGTCCCGCCGGAAAGTTTGAATATTATTGGTTCCCGCTAAAATGTATCTTTTCCCTCAGTCCCAATGTGTCTATAAATAGAGCTTTCCCTACCCCCTATCCCCAGTCTTGTCTGATCCCTTACAATAAAGAGCTGTTTTCACTACGAAGTATTGCTGGACTTCTTATCAGAACCCACGACACAACATACTGGCGACGAGGATGGGATTGAATTAGGCCGGCTGAGGGCTGCTGACCCTAGCGACCTGATTCTGGCGACAAGACTCCCTGTGACTGACAGGACAGATCAGTCCACTAAGATGGCTGCGTCACGGTTCATGGAACCATTTCATCCCGGAGCAACTGAGGCCTGGGATGCTTACCTCGAGCGCTTTGAATTCAGCGTGGCAGCAAAAGGGGTCACTGACGAGGAAAGGAAAAAGGCGTTGTTCCTGAGTTGCTGCGGGGCAGAGACCTTTGAGTTGGCTCGGGCAATTCTGGCCCCCACGACACTGCGGGAGGCGTCGTTCGCGAGCATTACGGAACACCTCTCCAATCACCTTAATCCGACAGCGTCGAAGATGACATGGCGCATCGAATTCCACAAGAGGCAACAACGACCTGGAGAGACGGTAGCAGTTTTCCTCACCGAACTGAGGAAGCTGGCGAGACACTGCAAATTCGCCAACTTGGAGGAGGCCCTGCTGGATCGGTTTGTGTGCGGCCTTCGCAGCAGCAAGGGCCGCAGGCGGATTGCGGCAAAACAAGATATGGATCTGTCGACAGCGCTCCGTGAGGCCATTGCGACAGAAAGCGCTGAGAGAGAGGAGCAAGACCCGGACCAGCGAGCCGAAAAGAGAGCTGGAGCGTCAACCCACACCGTGGACGACCAGGATGTCAGCCCCAACCAAAGCCCTGTGCGGGGAATAGAGATGGTGCGACAGGAGAGCACAGCAAATAAAGGTCGGCAGGGAGTCTGCCCTGGCTGCGGCGGATCACAGAGCGTGATCAGAGAAGGAAGTGCCGGTTCCGAGAAGCTACGTGTCATGCTTGTGGGAAAACGGGGCACATAGCCAGGGTCTGCAAGTCGAGTGGCACGTCGGGGTCCGCGAAATCAAGAGGTCAGAGGACATCCACAGCGACGCACCAACTCGACGATTGCAACTACCTCACGCAAATCGAGGGCAGAACTGTGCCATTTCCAGCCCAAGGGAAACCAGCTGTGCGGGTCCTAATCGAAGGGAAGCCGTGTAACATGGAGGTGGACTCCGGATCCGGATTCTCCATCGTATCGGAGGACACGGCCAGATCGTTATTTCCTAGAGGTAAGCTTCCGAGATTGGAGCCCTTCCCGGCTACTCTGCAATCCTATTCCGCTGGCCGCATAGACATTTTGGGAATGTGCGCAGTGAACGTACAGTTCCGCGAGAGGGAGGCCGTATTAAAGCTTGTGATCGCAAAAGGGAAGCGCACTAGCCTGCTGGGCACGGACTGGTTCCCGGCCTTAGGGTTGGGAATCTCAGGGCTCAACACGGTCCAGATAGCTTCGGAGACATTTAACACCCTGTACACGGAATTTGGGGAGCTATTTAATGGAGAGTTAGGATGTTATAAGGGGCCTCCAATTGACTTAGAACTGGACCCGGGGGTTGCGCCAATGCGCCTCAAACCCAGGCGGGTTCCATTTGCGCTACAGCCTAAAATAGAGGCTGAATTGGAGAAGCTAATACAGCAAGGGGTGCTTTCACCAGTGGACTCTGCTAAATGGGAAACACCCATTGTCACACCCCTGAAGGCTAATGGGGAAATACGAATTTGTGCGGATTACAAATGTACGATTAATAAGGCCATCAGGGGCAACTCGTATCCAATTCCAGTAGTGTCCCAACTATTAGCGAAGCTGGCTGGGGGCAAGGTGTTTGCAAAGATTGACTTGGCACAGGCATACCAGCAGCTTCCAGTGACTCCAGCGTCCGCTGAAATCCAGACAATTGTAACGCACAAGGGCGCCTTTAAGGTGAATAGGCTGCAGTTTGGAGTCTGCGTGGCACCTGGCATATTTCAAAGTCTTATGGAGCGCCTGTTACGGGGCCTGCCAGGTGTCCTGCCGTATTTTGATGATGTGTTAATTGCGGGCAAGGATGCTCAAGAACTACTGGGACGCATCCAGACAGTCCTATGCAAATTCCGGGATGCGGGGTTGAAACTAAAGAAAGAGAAATGTAGTTTTGGGGTAGCAGCTGTGAACTTCTTAGGGTACAGAATTGATGCTGCTGGCATCCACCCCATGGAAGACAAGGTTAAGGCTATCGCCGCAGCACCGACACCTAGTAACAAGGCTGAGCTGCAGTCCTTCTTGGGCCTCGTCAATTTCTATCACGCCTTTGTGCCACACAAGGCATCGATAGCCGAACCACTGCATCGGCTACTCCAAAAGAAGTGTGCATGGCGTTGGGGGCAACCGCAACAGAGAGCTTTTGAAACGCTGCGGGGCGTGCTGTCAAAGGAAAGTACACTTGCCCACTATGATGCTGCTAAACCACTGGTGCTGGCGTGTGATGCCTCACAATATGGCGTGGGGGCTGTCTTGAGTCACCGGGAGGCGGATGGGTCGGAGCGTCCAATCTCATTCTATTCCAGAACCTTGAGCCCCACAGAGCGGAACTATGCCCAGATTGATAAGGAGGCACTGGCTATAGTCACAGGAATCAAGAAGTTCCATGACTACGTGTACGGCCGCCCTTTCACAATTCAAACGGACCACAAGCCTTTGCTGGGTTTGTTCAGCCCACATAAACAAACGCCTCAAATCTTGTCCCCACGCATGCTCCGATGGTCCATCTTTTTGAATGGATTTCAATACGAACTGTGTCATGTGAAGGGTAAGCTGTTGTGCCATGCGGACGCGCTGAGTCGTCTACCACTACCTGGAGCAGCCGACGACGACCCAGCCCCGGCCGAGCACGTCATGATGATGGAGACACTTCCCGGACCACCCGTGACTGCCGTCGACATCGCCGCAAGAACTAAAAGGGACCCCGTCCTCGCCCGTGTCCTTGTGTGGGTGGGGAGGGGATGGCCAAGTGGGACTCAGGAAGAGAAATTTAGACCTTTCATGGCAAGACAAAATGAGCTGTCCCTCCATAAGGGTTGCATATTGTGGGGCGATAGGGTGGTTATTCCAAGGTCTCTACAGAATGAGGTGTTGGACACATTACACATGGGTCATCCGGGCATGGTTCGGATGAAATCTTTAGCCAGGTGCTATGTGTGGTGGCCTGGCATGGACAAGGACATTGAACAATGGGTGCGCACCTGTCGAGCGTGCCAGGAGGTGCACCCAGAAATGCCCAGGGCACCAGTGCATTGGTGGGAGCGGGCTAAGAACCCGTGGAGCCGGCTCCATGTAGATTTTGCAGGGCCGTTTCAGGGAAAGGTGTTCTTAATTGTAGTAGACGCCTACTCGAAATGGCTGGAGGTCTCAATTGTTCCAAACATGTCCTCAGCTGCTGTAATCAGGGCCCTTCGCATTTTGTTTGCAACGCATGGGTTACCCGAGACCATAGTATCAGACAACGGGGCGGCTTTTGTGTCCCAAGAGTTCAGGGCATTCCTGGCCGATAATTTCATTAGAGGGGTCACTTCTGCTCCCTTTCATCCATCCTCGAACGGACAAGCCGAACGGATGGTGCGCACAGCCAAGGGTGCAATAGCGCGCCTCTTGGAAGGGGATTGGTCTGCTCGCATTGCAAGGATGTTGTTCCTGCAGCACACAACGCCGTGTGCATCCACAGGCAAGTCCCCAGCTGAATTATTAATGGGAAGGAGGTTAGCCACAATCCTAGACTATGTCCACCCTGACAAGGTGCCGGGCCGCGATACAAGAGAACCACCGGCTGCCGAGGGTGACAGAACCCGATACCTGACAACAGAGGATTTGGTTTGGGTCCGGAACTATGCAAGGGGACCCGCATGGGTGCCGGGGGTGGTCACCCGACCCAGTGGGCCAGTGTCATATTTTGTGACGTTAGAGGATGGCAGAGTAATGCGCCGCCACATTGACCAGCTAAGGCGCCGGTTCCCAAGCAGGGTAAGCCCGAGGGGGGAGGAGCCGCGCACAACTCTGCCGGCGTCCGGTGAATCGCAGCAGTCTAGTCAGGATGACTCCGGGCCACAGGGGGTGGAGGGCTCCGAGAGTCAGGAAACCGAGATCACCACTGATGAACCTAACCCGGAAACAACTAGTCAGCCTAGAGAGTCAGCTAGTGACACAGCTCCAGCTGAGGTACCCGAGGTTATTGGAGAGAGAAGTCTGACCACGGATAGTCCAAGGAGTGACACACCGGGGGTTAGGCGATCCGGTAGGACTCGAAGACCTCCGCAATACTTGAAAGATTACGTGTATAGTCTCAACTAGGTGCGGGGGAGTGTTGTGTATTAAATAAGATATTCTGGCAGCAGGGTAAAGTATTGTTATTGGTCAATTTGAAGTGTTCTATCACAATCCACAGCCTGATTGGGTCCCGCCGGAAAGTTTGAATATTATTGGTTCCCGCTAAAATGTATCTTTTCCCTCAGTCCCAATGTGTCTATAAATAGAGCTTTCCCTACCCCCTATCCCCAGTCTTGTCTGATCCCTTACAATAAAGAGCTGTTTTCACTACGAAGTATTGCTGGACTTCTTATCAGAACCCACGACACAACACTCCGCCCGGAAACCTATGTCCCCACTGTGGAAGGACATGTGGATCCAGAATTGGCCTCCACAATCACATATGGAAGACAATCTTACTCGGCTACCTGTGATCGCCAAGGAAGAAGAAGACTGATTTTCACACCAAAGAATCCTAGCTTCCTCATAATACAGTTTGAGGCCCACTGTTGTAAGTCACTGCGACACATTCAAGTTGTTGGCATCCATCTTTCTTGAGAGACGATGGAAGAGCGTGGCATCAGGGGTGAAGTCAAGTGGTTGGGGAGCTACAGTGCTTGCTGTGGCTGTAGAGGCATGTGGTGTTGCAGCTGAGGCAGATGAAGGTGTCTGGTTTTGCTGTTAGAGATGTACCATGGCGTTTCTTCTCTCTGCTCTCCTCTCAACAGTCATTGCTTCTCTGGTGACTGCTGTGGATACATGACCTGACTGTCCGTCTCCAGGTACTGCGGTCATCTGCAAGGGATTCCCACATGGTGGGGTTAATGTTGCCAACCTTCACATCACATCTTTGTAACGCAGAGTTGCTTTGCCAAGCCACCTGGTGTCTGAAGCCAGTTCCTGGTAAATCACATCCTTGGGGATTTTGCCATATTCCATTCTGTGTACATGACACACTGGTCTGCACTGTTCAGCATTCAGAGACAGAGGGTGCTATTCACAAAGAAATTAAAGTCTTAGGCTTCAATCGCATTATTTTAGGAGAAGCTGGGGAAAATTTACAGTAACAAATTATGAGTCTCCAAATTCACTGGAGATCAGCAAGTATTATTCTGTGAAAGTAGTTCAGAGGCTCCCCACCATCTAAAGACAACACTGTGACAACTCAGAATGGCAGCAGAACTTCAGAAGGACTTGATATTTTGCTTCTCCTTCTCCGAGGAATAAATAAAAACCTCACGAGAACATCTTTCCCCCCCAAATTATTGCTACAGGCATTCTTGATAGCTTGACAGTCATTCCCACACATCTGGATATTTATTATCACATAGAAGGCTATTTCTCTGAGTGCACAGGCAGACATTGTTGGAAACAAATCTATTGAAGGTGAAGTAACTTATTTCAGGATAAGGTTAGTTAGGATGGAGCTGTCAGAATTGCAATTTCTTTGCATTAATCATGTCCAGTGCCAGAATGTGGCATATCCAGGCAAGTTCTGGGATCCTAGTGCCCATTGCTACTGCTGCCGCCACCATTGCAACTGATGTGGCTCAGTTGGGTGGCAGCAGGGACTAGGCAGGGTGAGTGGGTGGGTGGAGACCCCCGGGCCAATTTGCTGTTCCTGCACTCACTGGCAACACCTCAGGCATCAAGATGAGGTCAGCATAAATCAGCTGGTTGTTCTAGAGAGGACAAGCACACACAGGGGCGTAGCAAGGGGGCGTAGGGGGTGGGCCGCCCCATGTTCCATAGTGGAGGGGGTGACAAATTATCAAGGAACAATTACTGCCCTACTAGGGCAGTTCATGAAAAACTTTTTTTAAAATGCCTGCTCCAAAGGTCTTATCTTACTGTACCTTCCACAGGGTTAGGGTTGGGAACAGTAAGTGCTCCACTGAACTGAAATTTCAGCCTTCACGACATAGGTATATAGCTATATGTGAAATTTCATGCATATCGGTTAATATCTTGACCCTCCTCCACCAAAATAGCTGTTCACTTGGCTGTTTTCCTATGTCGTGAAGGCTGAAATTTCAGTTCAGTGGAGCACTTACTGTTCCCAACCCTAACCCTGTGGAAAGCCATCTAATTAGACTTTAATTTGATTTTGAGATGTTTTTAGGAGGTAATTTAATTATTGTTTGATTTTATACCAATGTTATGTATCTGATGTTAGCCACCCTGAGCCCGACTTCGGCCGGGGAGGGCGGGATATAAATAAAAGTTTTTTTATTATTATTACTTGTTATTATTCCTTTGTAAGAAAATATGAAATAATGTAAAACCATTTTTGCACGGTAAATATTCCAATTACAGCTAAAAATAAAAGCTTTGAAAGAAAGCGGTTAACACTTATTGTCATCACTTTGCTTAGTTACTGTTCCATAGCTCTTTGCAATATTATCAATACTGTTCCATAGCTCTTTGCAATATTATCAATAGAAAAACGTCTACATTACTTTAGATAGTATTCGAATAATATTTACCATACATCAGATATCTTTAAGCCGAACATAAGCAAAACATCATACACTAGGCTAGAGAAAAAATAAATAAAAATAACAAATAACAAAAAAAGAATAGAAGACAAACTTTACATCCACCCCCACCACCACCCAGGTTGAAAAGAATAACAGAAAAACAAAAAAAGGCAAAAAACCAATACCAACAAAAGATCCAAACCCATTTGACTTCCTGTCCAACTCAAACGCATAACCAACTCTTACTTATGAGTGTATGTTGACATGTCTACATATCTTCATTACTATCTTTATTTCACTGCAATATCAACCAGTACCCTGTTGTCACTTCAACCTCTTCTTTCTATTTCCAAGACTATTGAAAAGCTGGCATACCTATCCGTCCCTTAGTATATTTTTGTACATATATTATATATGTATATATCTTCAGATATCTAAAGGGATGTCACATGGAAGATGGAGCAAGCTGGAAGATGGAGATTCTGACTAAGCATCAAGAAGAGCAGGCATAGGCAAACTCGGCCTTCCAAATGTTTGGACTACAACTCCCATCACCCCTGACCACCGGTCCTGTTAGCTAGGGATGATGGGAGTTGTAGTCCCAAAACATCTGGAGGGCCGAGTTTGCCTATGCCTGAAGAAGAGCTTTCTGACTTTTGAAATGTAGGAACCTCAACTAGATCCTACATGACAGATGACCACCCAACCTCTACGGAAGAAGAGCCCACCACATTCTAAGTAAATTCATTTCACAGTCAAAAAGCTCTTAGTGCCACAAAGTTCCTCTTGGTGTTTAGTTGGAATCTTCTTTCTTGTAACTTGAATCCCTTGGTTCAGGCCCTAGCCTCCAGATCCAGAGGTGGATTTAGGCAAGTGTGACGGTTCACTCACACTAGGAGCTGAGCCAAAAGGGCACTGCAGGGGCAGATGAACAATGGGAGGTTAGTGGGTGGTAGTCACCCAATTTTGTTGTTTCACAAGGCACCACTGAAATTTTAAAGCCAAAAGTCTGCCGCTGCTGGAGAATGTATCCCTTTTATACCTTATGCCTGAGTGAAAATAACACTTCAGAAACTCTTAGCTAATCAAAACATGGGGATGGGGGGGGGAGTAGAGTATTGAATTTCCACAACGATGTTTATCCTTGGCATTTTTTAAGATGCAGTCGGGAGACTTATAATTGCTGGGTCTTTTAATGGATAGACCTTGACACCATTTACCAAACCAAAAACACATCAACGTCCCTTTGTTGGAAATCTGCTCTGTTCTAGAAATTGTATTTCTACCAGGGTGTTAACAAAGAGCCATTCATCATGACTAGACCCCAGGTTGCAGAGCATCCACTCTTTAAAAGGCCCGTTCTATTCATATGACCTCAAGGATAAATACTATAAATCCTGATGAGCCAGTAATGGCATTGTGAGTGTAATAGGATGTGTAGCTTTGGGCACAAGCATAGATATGTGGGCAAGAAAAGACCGAATGCACATAGCGGAGTATTAAAAGCCTACATAAAATTGTGAGACTGAATGTTCCCAAAGCTTGCGCATTCCTGGGGCTCAGTTACAGGTACCGGTAGGTAGCCGTGTTGGTCTGCCATAGTGAATGCACACGATAGCTCATACCAAGAACAAACTCAGTTGGTCTTTAAGGTGCTACTGGAAGGAATTTTTTATTTTTTATTTTGTTTCGATTCCTGGGGCTGTTCCTTCCCTTTGGGAGATATGAAAGAGGCAGCATCACTTTTGAAGTTGTAACCCCTGGAGGCTGACTGCTACCTGTGGGAAGGTAGGAGGGAGAGAAAGACAAGAAAAGGCAGCTGGTGAAGGCCTCAGTGGGGAACCGTAATATATTTCCTTGTTTTCCAAGTCAAATTTAGGAGAAAATGGAGGGGGGGGCATCACCTGACAATACACAATGTTTATAGTGGTGGGCTTGGAGTAAAAGGAACTATGTCCCTCCAAATTGGAAATAGCTTTGCTAATTCAAGTCAAATTAGATCTTGTTGTGACCCTAACAAGTGAAGGATGAAATGGATATTAACGAAGAGAAGACGCGGCTACAGGAGGAAAAGATGGACATATGTTTGCAACAGGAGTGGGAAACCAGATTTTTTTTTAAAAAAAGAAAGAAAGTGTATTCAGTTAAGTAATTTGTTTTAATTTGAAAAACTAATAAAACCAATTTGAATTTTTTGTTGTTGTGACCCCGATCAGAGGTGTGTGATGGCAGACCCTCCAAATGTCCCTATTTTCCAGGGACAGTTCCTGATTTACAGAAGTCTACCCAGGAATGGTAAAAGGGGGGGGGGGTTAAAGGTAAAGGACCCCTGGATGGTTAAGTCCAGTCAAAGGTGACTATGGGGTTGTGGCACTCATCTCGCTTTCAGGCCGAGGGAGCCGGTGTTTGTCCACAGACAGCTTTCTGGGTCATGTGGCCAGCATGACTAAACCACTTCTGGTACAACGGAACACTGTGATGGAAACCAGAACGCACGGAAACACCATTTACCTTCCTTCCACAGCGGTACCTATTTATCTACTTGCACTGGCGTGCTTTCGAACTGCTAGGTTGGCAGGGCAAGGAATGGAATGGTAGGTGGCGCACCAACTGAAGTAGACAACCCAACCTGTGGAGACCACTTCTGCATCCAAAGATGGTGCTGCATTCCAGGCCACATACCTTTTCTCTGAGAAGGAGTGCAACACTGTCCAAAACAGGCAACTTGGTTAATTCCTGGACCAGAGAACTGTCTGTCCACAGTACCTTGCCAGTATTCACTCTCAGCTTTCTGGCAGAAATATAAATAATGAAAGTCGCCATATAGAAATGTTTAAACATGAGACTGGGCCTTTTCAGTGGTTGCCATCTGCCCATGAAATGCTATCTCCAGGAAGGCATGCCTGGCTCTATGTACCATGGTACCTCGGGTTACAAACTTAATTCGTTCCGGAGGCCCGTTCTTAACCCGAAACCGTTCTTAACCTGAGGCGCACTTTCGCTAATGGGACCTCCCGCTGCCGTCGCGCCACCAGCACGCGATTTCCGTTCTCATCCTGGGGCAAAGTTCGCAACCCGGAGCAACCACCTCCAGGTTAGCAGAGTTTGTAACCCAGGGCGTTTGTAACGTGAAGCGTTTGTAACCCGAGGTACCACTGTATTTCTAGATGCCAGGCAAAGAACTTTTTTCTTGATCCAGGCTTTTGGCCCTTAATATGAGTGGCATTGTGGCCTCTTTCAGTGGAGTTGAATCTGTACATCCTGGCATTTCTCTACATAGCTGAGCTTTTAGATCTTTATTGTCTGTTTTTAATTGTGTGTGTGTGTGTGTGTATGTATATATATATATATAAAATCTTTATTAAATTTTCTGTTTTACCATTTAAAGCACTCACTTTTACATCCTTAAGATATCAATGACTTCCCTTCTTCTCTTTCCATGGTTCATTTTGCATATCATAAATCCCTGCACATTTAACAGAAACTATACCACTCAGTATTCCATTATTACATCCATCATAACTTATTTACACTGTTGAATTTATCTTAAGGCTGCCAGCGTTTTCAGCTGCACACAGTTATTTCCCATACATTCAATAAACGTTTTCCAATCTTCTCTAAACGTATGTTCATCTTGTTCTCTTATTCTATATGTTAAGTCTGCAAGCTGCACATTTTCTGCCAACTTAAGTCGCCACTCTTCTTTGGTTGGGACCTCACTCATTTTCAATTTTTGGGCTAATGAAACACGGGCTGCCCACCCCCCTTCGGAGACCGAACATAGCTCAGTGCCCACAAGATGGTGGCCCCTGGCTTTGAGTCACTGTGTAATGAAAGGGACTAACAAATACTGATCAGTTTCCCCCCCAGCTCTTTCCTTACTCTCTTTACCTTTGCCTGGCACTCTTTGTATTATCAGTTTATAATAAGGGGCTTGAGAGAATTGGAGGAGCTGTCAAGCCCGAGAAATGGACAATGAATTGCTGTTCTAGGAATGTGATTGACCCCAGAAAACTACAAATGTACCTTGTGCACAACAAGTAGGTAATGTAAGTGACAGGGAAATCTGAATTATGCTTTTCGCTTTAGACTTCCTGCAGTAATATGCAGTACTTTTTTTTTTAAAAGCACCCTCTCAGATAGTTAGCTAAGGTTGTCCTTTGGGAATTTTGAGTGATGTTAGGAATTCCTTTGAACACAGCATGTTCCATTGGCTAGAAATTAATTGGATCTGAAGGTCAGTACAAAATGCCTTAGGAGAATATAGGTTATGGGCTTGTGTGTGGCTCATGTATACTACATTAGCAGACCTCTGGTGGAATTTTAATCACGCCGATGTTAAAAAAATAATAATCCACATTTCGCACATAGCCTGGGCTGTAACGTTTTAATGATAACAGTTGAAATTTGATATACAGAGAGAGAGAAATGGAAGCACCTAAGAACATTAGAAGAATCTGCTGGATCAGGCCAACAGCCCATCTAGTCCAGCATCTTGTTCTCACAGTGGTCAACCTTGCGCCTATGGGAAACCGGGAAGCAGGACAGGAGTGGGAGAGCACACTCTGCTCCTGTGGAGAGCCAGTGTGGTGTAGTGGTTAAGAGCGGTAGACTTCGTAATCTGGTGAACCAGGTTCGCGTCTCCGCTCCTCCACATGCAGCTGCTGGGTGACCTTGGGCTAGTCACACTTCTCTGAAGTCTCTCAGCCTCACTCACCTCACAGAAGTGTTTGTTGTGGGGGAGGAAGGGAAAGGAGATTGTTAGCCGCTTTGAGACTCCTTCGGGTAGTGATAAAGCGGGATATCAATTCCAAACTCCTCCTCCTCCTCCTTCAGAAGCATTCAGAAGCATTAGTGCCTCCAACCATAGCTAGCAGCCATTGAGATTAAAAAAAGTTACTGTAAAATTGTCAGTGCAACAACTGACTACAATGTCTGCTTGGGATAATTGCAAATGTATTTCCATTGGTTCCTTTAATGGATATCTTCATATTCTTGGCAGGATGCACACTTGAATTTCAGAAAACACACACTGCAAATACAGTTGGTGATTCAGCTGAAAACTTGTCTGCCAACTTGTTTATTTGTAGAGGAAAAAATATATAAACTGTCTAATTTTAAAAAAACCCTCTAAGCAGGGTAGAAATAAAAATACATAAAACACAGCTAAAATCTGTAAAACACAGGTGGTGCTGTGGTCTAAACCACTGAGCCTCTTGGGCTTGCTGATCAGAAGGTCGGCAGTTCAAATCCCCGCGATGGGGTGAGCTCCCATTGCTCGGTCCCAGCTCCTGCCAACCTAGCAGTTCGAAAGCATGCCAGTGCAAGTAGAGAAAGAGGTACGATCGCAGCGGGAAGGTAAACGGCGTTTCCGTGCGCTCTGGCACTCATCACGGTCCTCCATGCACCAGTAGTGGTTTATTCCTGCTGGCCACATGACCCAGAAAGCTGTCTGTGGAGAAACACCAGCTTCCTTGGCCTGAAAGAGAGATGAGCGCAGCAATCCCATAGTTGTCGTTGGCTGGACTTAACCATCCAGGGGTCCTTTACCTTTTCCCCCCTTTACCTTTTACATTAAATCATTACAATTGGATAGCTAAATAATATGTCTGGGGAGGTTTGCTGGAAAAAATTTTTTTTTTTGCAGGCATCTAAAACATTATAGTTAGTATATTTGCCAAATGTCAATTGGCAGAGGATGAGTGCTGATAGATTTAAAAAAGGTGACTCATTGATCTAGAGGTGTATGTATGAATTAGTTTAAATTTCACTATCCTTCTTGAATATCAGCCAACACATGGCTGAAATGCAATTTCCAAACATTTTTAAAAATAAAGTTAAATAAACTATGATTCTAAATCTTTGACAGATTGCTGGATGTTTTGATACTGGTTTTTTAAAGAAATGATGATGATGATGATGATGATAATGACATCAGCAAAAATAATACTATCAAACTACATTTAAAAATGGATATTTTGATAAATGGTAGAAATACAGATTTGGAGAGAGAAATAGGTTTTAAAATACATATTTAAGTTCACTTTTTTTAAAAAAAAGAAAACAGAAATGGGACAGTAGCAGACATCTTGCAGAGCACACAATTGGGAAAGAATCCACCAATAACTCAGTTGTTTAGAGCATGGCACTGATAGTGCGAAGGTTGTAGGTTCAATCCCCATAAGGGACAGCTAAATATTCCTGCCTGTTGTCTTTGTCCATGGGTTTTTCTTGGCAGGGATACTGGAGTGGGTTGCCAGTTCCTGCATTGTGCTCCATGATCACTGCAGATTGTGACAGCAGTCATGAAATTAAAAGACGCTTGCTTCTTGGGAGAAAAGCAATGACAAACCTAGACAGCATCTTAAAAAGCAGAGACATCACCTTGCCGACAAAGGTCCGTATAGTTAAAGCTATGGTTTTCCCAGTAGTAATGTATGGAAGTGAGAGCTGGACCATAAAGAAGGCTGATCGCCGAAGAATTGATGCTTTTGAATTATGGTGCTGGAGGAGACTCTTGAGAGTCCCATGGACTGCAAGAAGATCAAACCTATCCATTCTTAAGGAAATCAGCCCTGAGTGCTCACTGGAAGGACAGATCCTGAAGCTGAGGCTCCAATACTTTGGCCACCTCATGAGAAGACTCTCTGGAAAAGACCCTGATGTTGGGAAAGATTGGGGGTACAAGGAGAAGGGGACGACAGAGGACAAGATGGTTGGAAGAAGAAGAGTTTGGATTTGATATCCCGCTTTATCACTACCCGAAGGAGTCTCAAAGCGGCTAACATTCTCCTTTCCCTTCCTCCCCCACAACAAACACTCTGTGAGGTGAGTGGGGCTGAGAGACTTCAGAGAAGTGTGACTAGCCCAAGGTCACCCAGCAGCTGCATGTGGAGGAGTGGAGACACGAACCCGGTTCCCCAGATAACGAGTCTACCGCTCTTAACCACTACACCACACTGGCACTGACAGTGTTCTCGAATCTACCAATATGAGTCTGACCGAACTGTGGGAGGCAGTGGAAGACAGGAGTGCCTGGCGTGCTCTGGTCCATGGGGTCATGAAGAGTCGGACACGACTAAACAACAACAAATATCCCTCTATTGCAGGGGGTTGGACTAGATGATCCTCAGGGTCCCTTCCAACTCTACAGATCTGTAATTCTAATAAGTGGACAACTAATCCAAACTTTTTTTTTAAGTAATAAATTATGGCATATTCGTCTATGAATGGTTTGTATCTCAATCTATCATCCCCTCAATCTCTTGTAATTTAGTAGCATTGTTGTTTCATGAAAATGAGCAGATACTGCATTGGAATGTTTTAAATATTAATATTAATATTTTATTTATACCCCACCCATCTGGCTGGGTTTCCCCAGCTACTCTGGGCAGTTTCCAGCAGAATATTAAAATACAATGATTCATCCAATATTAAAAGCTTCCCTAAACAAGGCTGCCTTCAGATGTCTTCTAAAAGTCAGATAGTTCTCTATTTCCTTGACATCTGATGGGAAGGTGTTCCACAGGGAGGGCGCCACTACCGAGAAGGCCCTCTGCCTGGTTCCATGTAACCTCACTTCTCGCAATGAGGGAACTGCCAGAAGGCCCTCGGCACTGGATCTCTGTGTCCGGGCAGAATGATGGGGGTGGAGACGCAGCATTGGCTAATTTGGTGGCCCTCTAGATGCCACTAGACTAGAATTCCCATCATCGCTGACCATTGGCTGTGCTGGCTGGGGCTGATGGGAGTTGGAATAAAAAAAAATATGTCTGGCGTTTCACAGCTTCCCCATCCCTGCTTTATAGCCAAGTCTGTTCTTGTTTCCATATAACAGACTTGCTATTCCCAATTGGACCAATGAGACCTGCTTGCTTTTAAATAAGAAGCCGTCCAGTGCCAGTCAGGGTGGGCTTATTTATCTAAAGTTGTTCCTGCTGGTATTTTATACACATTTGCTTTTTTAAATGAATACATGTGAAGGAAAAAACCAACACCTTCAAAGAGTGTGAAAGGTGAACATATGGTAACATTTAACACTTCCTACTGCTGACTATCAGGGTAACGCCATGCAAGACAGTAGGTGGCTGTTATTTTTAAGTGGCAGAATGTAGACTGCTCTGGACGCAGCAGTGAAGGAGGAATATTATCCAATGCCTTCATAATAACTGTTGGTAAAAATGCTAAATGTATCAAAGAATGAGTCGTACCTGCAACAACACGAATAACTCAGTTGGTTAGAGCATGGTGCTGATAATGCCAAGGTTGCAGGTTTGGTTCTCATATGGGACATCTGCATATTCCTGCACTGCAGGGAGTTGGGTCAAATGTCCTTAATGTCCCTTTGAACTCAACAACTCTATGATTATATGAAAACAAGAATGGTCCTGTTCATTTTCGCAGTCAGCCAGCCATGCCCTCCTGTACGATATGACATTACAGTATCCCTTCCAGTTGGTTATCCATTCCTCCCACCCAGTCAAATTTCATTCCTTGACCACTGATGATTCTCAAGGTTTACCCGAGCCTCTTGGTTTCTGTCTCTCATATGAGCATGGTACCATTTTGGCTATAAAATGGCTACTAGTCACGAGGGCTATGCTCTATTTTCATGGCCAGAAGCAGTATCCTTCTGAATGCCAGTTGCTGGGAAACTGCAAGAGAGTGCTGTTCTCCTTGTGTCCTGCTTGTGGACTTCCCAAAGGCATCTGGTTGGCTACTGTGAGGACAGGATGCTGGACTAGATGGGCCAATGGCCTGATCCAGCAGGCTATGGAAGCCAAGCCTTATGAGGGGTGGTTGAACAAGCTGCATATGTTTAGTCTGGGAAAGAGGAGACTGAGGAGATATGATAGCCATCTTCAATATCTCAAGGGCTGTCACATAGAAGAAGGAACAAGTTGGTTTTCTCCTGCACTGGGGGATAGGACTTGAACCAATGGCTTCAAGTTACAAGAAAGGAGTTTCCAGCTAAACACCAGGAAGAACTGTCTGACAGTAAGAGCTGTTTGAGGGTGGAATGGTCTCCCTCAGGAGGTTGTGGACTCTCCTTCCTTGGAGGTTTTTCAGCAGAGGTTGGATGGCGGTCTGTCATGCATGCTTTAGTCAAGATTCCTGCATTGTAGGGGGTTGGACTTGATGACCCTTGGGGTCCCTTCCAGCTCTACAATCCTATGATTCTATTCTTCTTCTTATGTTACTATGTATATGTTCTTGTCAAGGAGAAGGGGACGTCAGAGGATGAGATGGTTGGACAGTGTTCTCGAAGCGACTGGCATGAGTTTGGCCAAACTGCGGGAGGCAGTGGAGGATAGGGGTGCCTGGTGCTCTGGTCCATAGGGTCATGAAGAGTCGGACACGACTGAACGACTGAACAACAACAACAAATATGTTCTCGTGTTTCACACTTGCAAAGCTAGCCCCTGCATAGACTTTGATGAGCAGAAATGCACAAAGTATTGCAGTTGATATTTATTGAAAGATATCACACACAGAGAGGGTTGATTGCCCTGCTGTTTGCCCTGAAAGAAGCTGAAATGTTTTAAGGGCTTCAGCTGAGCATTTGTATATGGGCAGGGAAGTGCATGACACTGTAGAGCCCACTGCTACCACCCCTTCCACTGGCCTTAGGTCCTTGGGGTAGGTGGAGACCACTGACTAGGAGGATCAACTCAACGTTTGATCAGAAGAGCTTGTGTAGTGCTAAACCATGGTTTAGCATTACATCAAAACCTGGCCACTGCTTTTGAAGACAGCCACATTCTTCTGATAGCATATGCATTGTGTCTCTGTGAGCAAGGATCTGTCCATGGTGCTTAAGGGAGATGCAGTCAAAAGTCGGGGAAAGGAAAGCAATTCTCTTTCCTCCTGTAAACACAGAAGGAGCATCTGCTTCTTATCTCACTACCTCCACCCCGCAGCTCTTTTCTTAATATGCAACTGTTTCCATGATAAAACAGCTATTTCAGGGTTGATCTGTGGATGAATGTGATAAGGTTTGTAATGCTTTTTTTTCTTTTTACTCTAAAAACAATGGATGATATTAAGCATTTGTGAGTTGAAATATTAGCAACCAACATAGAAAAGAAGTAGCAGGACCTTTTACAACAGGGGGAAATAAACTTAGGAAACAAAGAAATGTTTATATGGTAATGATGCACAGCTGAGGCTAGTGAATTTGAAACTCCAAGGGGGATTTTTCAACTTCATGGAATTTGGGGCTGTCTTATATTCAACTGAAAATCATGCAGTAATTGACACTGTGAATATTTTCATATGGTACCCAGTTTTCATATTACACTAGGGCTTCGTGCAGTGCATTCCAACTGTCTCCAGCGATCCATTCACATGGGAAATGACAGCGTCTGAGCCAAACCCTCTGTACCCTCTGTGAGGGACACACTCACTATGGAAATAAGATAGGCCTGCCGGGGGCTATAGGGGCCTGTGGGGACATGGAGCATGAGTCTTCACTGCCACCACGGTTGGGAACATGTGGGACAGAGAAAGAAAGAGAAGAGGATGGTGAGCATGCTCGGTGTGTGTGTGTTAGAGAGCAAAGGTATCTAGGAGCTGACATGCTCAAAATGACATCATTAGAAGCGTGTTTGGGGCCTGCTGGGGTTGAGAGATATATATATATATATATATATATATATATATATATATATATATATATATGGATTTATTTATTTTGAAAGCAGAAAGGTTTTATTCAAGCTCATGTGGACATGCGGAATATGCCCACATATCACTTTCGACAATTTTAGGTTATGGAGAGCTCCATGTTTTGACTGAAGCTCCTGGAACGGTTGGGCATTTTTGTACCTGAGTTGTCGATTTTCAGTGGAAGGAGAAAGATTGTTTCATAACTCATAGAACTCATGTCACATATGAGCAGCTTGGCTCGCACTTCATTTGAAAGCAAGCAAAACTAGTTAGGCTCTTTTGAGTTCTTTGTTCTTTTAACTTTTCTCAGTATCCAATGTATTTATTTATACGCAGACTCAAATTATTCAAAAGAGGCATGGAGCTGTACAGCTTGTTGCATGTTGCAATTATAAAGATGTATTTGTTCAATTTCCCCTAAGAATAGATTCTTCTGTATCGCTTCATTCTTATTTCTTTACACCTACACAAAAGCCAACCGTTACCAACCCCCACCCTCTCAAAAAACCCACCACAAAACTCAACTTAGTTTTCTTCAAAAATCACATTAATTGCCTTATCTCTGCAAAGGAAATTCAGTTGTACAAAACTGCAATTACAATTTTGTAACCATTTTAGCAAACAGATCTACATTAAAAAAGAGCTTTCTTTTTAATTAACATGGTTCTTAAAATAGCTTTTTGAGACTTCAATTCTATATACACTTTCCTGGGAGTAAGACCCATTGAACTCAGTAGGATTTCTGAGTAGAATACCGAATGGATTAATTTTGAAATCCAATTTAATTTTCTTATTAGTGGAGAGAAAAATATGTTTTTATATGAAATTTTCAAATTACAAACACCCCGCATGTGTTTGCATCACAATTTTTCTTCTCATGACTGGTCAGCAATAACTGACAAGGTGTCAGTGAAGTTAACCCTTCATTCACAGAAACAAGTCAGCTTAGGCCTAGTGAGCACATCAGTTCTTCCCAGTAAATTTTGCCCCAATGAGGCAATTACAAGGACTGATGGTCCACACCTTTCCACAGCTTTCTAAATCTCCTTTTCCCCAGGTCCTTTCCAAGCAATCTGAGGCTCTGACGCCTTGTCTGTTTCTGCTCCACCCACTTCATACCCCTGCAGGTTCTGGGAGACCAGGGGAGAGAGGAGCTGGTTGCAGCAGGATGGGGAGACCCCCCGCACTTCTTCACCAGCCTGCCTTATCTCTGCCTCTTGGTCCCATCCTCTTCAACCTCCGCTTCCGCCTCTGATTCTGGACTGCTCTCTGCCATAGCCTCTTCCTGCTCACGAAACCCTGTTATCTCTTCAGCTTCTGACACCTCCTCCTCCCAGTCTTATCCCCCCTCTCACTCTGACCATTCATCATTGTCCCACCACCAATCCCCTGGCTCTGAGCCTTCTTCCCTAACCTTTAATATGAGGGGTGCATGTTAAGGACCCTCCCTACACTAGCACCCCCCTCTTCTTCTCATATACTTCTAAATAGGTGGGTCACACACACACACACACACACACACACACAGTTTGGTTGCCTATATGGGTTCAATATGTAGGGACGCGGGTGGCGCTGTGGTCTAAACCACTGAGCCTCTTGGGCTTGCCGATCAGAAGGTCGGCAGTTCGAATCCCCATGACAGGGTGAGCTCCTGTTGCTCAGTCCCAGCTCCTGCCAACCTAGCAGTTCAAAAGCACGCCAGTGCAAGTAGATAAATAGGTACTGCTCTGGCAGGAAGGTAAACAGCGTTTCCATGCGCTGCTCTGGTTTTGGTGTTCCATTGCGCCAGAAGCGGCTTAGTCATGCTGGCCACATGACCTGGAAAAACTACCTGCAGACAAACGCCAGCTCCCTCGGCCTGTAAAGTGAGATGAGCGCCGCAACCCCAGAGTCGTCTGTGATTGGACTTAACTGTCAGGGGTCCTTTACCTTTACCTTACCTATGTGGACTTAACTTCAATCATTTCCTCTCTTTCATTTTTGATGGCATTTCCCTACCTTTGGGCAATAATACAGAGACTGTGCAGGAGTCAGAAAGATCTTTAGGAGGTGGGGATATTGTGCCACAGAAACGTTTCAGTTGCTCCTCTTTTTCCCCAGCCAATTACCATTGCCTTGTTTTGGCTCAGATGGTCCTGTCTCGCATGGAAATTAGATTTTAATTAATTCTTCTGAAAAAAAGTTTGCCTCATGCAGATGATGTCACGGTCCTGTTATCTAACCCTTAATTACTGATCAGTGCCTAAGTGGATGTACGAGGGGAGAAAACAACAACAACAGGATGTCAGGCTATAAAGTTCATTAAGGCAAATCAATATGCAGCCTTTTAAAGAGGCTACTCTTTGAATGAGAGAATGTACTCCCTTTTTTTGAAACAGTAAATCACTATCCACATTAACAGGTAAATGTGTAAGTTTTTCTTTTTATAAATTATATTGCAATTCACATTAAAGCAAACTAGAAAATGTGCAAGTAAGATTTGCTTCTAGGTGATGACTAGACTTGGAAATTTTACAACTTCACTAGTCTTGGGTTTTTTTAATGCCAGAAATTACTAACTTCAGTATATGTAGTAGATTTTTCTGTGAGTTAGAAGTGTTTGATGGAGAAGCAGAAGTCCAATAATGTAAAGTAGACTTTAATGAACCAGCTTTAGGTGACCTGACTTCATTTCCATAGGAATTAGCATTGGGTTGGGGCGGATCCAGAATAGGTTGGTTGCGGTTTGGTCCCATTAAAATCAATGGGACAAGTCACAGAGCAATCCCCAAATCTCAGTGGGTGGATTTCACTGGGAAATATACGGTTTGGGTAGGACCCCAAACTGTATATTTTAAAAGGTTGTTATTGTACTTCACCAGATCTTCATCTATTACAGTATTTGTAAGAATGGATTCCAAATATCATTGAATTTGTCCATGGCAAGTCTGTGTTTATATACAAGTTGCTCATATGTTCCAATTGTAGAAGGGAGCTGCATTTTTATTTTTCCAATTCATCAGTATCAGTCCTTCTGCTGTGGTAAGGGCACAGAGAGTCCACTTGTATTGTCCTTTGGTAAGGTTCCATGTGCTGGGTGTATAATACAGGAGGATATGTTGCTCTGTAAATGTAAGTTGTTCCGTACAGTTCTGTTGATGGTTTCATTTAAAGGCAAAAGTAAAGGGACCCCTGACCATTAGGCCCAGTCGTGTCCGACTCTGGGGTTGCGGCGCTCATCTCACGTTACTGGCCGAGGGAGCCGGCATACAGCTTCTGGGTCATGTGGCCAGCATGACAAAGCCACTTCTGGCAAACCAGAGCAGCGCACAGAAACGCCGTTTACCTTCCCACCGGAGCGGTACCTATTTATCTACTTGCACTGGTGTGCTTTCAAACTGCTAGGTTGGCAGGAGCTGGGACCGAGCAACGGGAGCTCACCCCGTCGCAGGGATTCGAACTGCTGACTGACCTTCTGATCAGCAAGCCCTAAGCTCTGTGGTTTAACCCACAGTGCCACTTGTGTCCCTATGGTTTCATTTACCTTCTGCCAAAAATCTTTCAATACAGCCGTACCTCTTGTTACGAATGCTTCAGGATTCGTACAACACGTGTTACGAATGCGCCGAACCCGAAAATAACGGAACGCGTTACTTCCGGGTTTGGCGGTTCCCGCATGCGCAGACGCGTCAAATGACATCACCTGCATGCGCAGAAGCGCTGAATCGCGTTGTGCACATGCGCAGACGCGGCGCTTCAGGTTATGCACGTCATGGGTTATGAACGGGGCTCTGGAACGGATCCCATTCATAACCAGAGGTACCACTGTATAAGACAATGAAAAAACATGTTTCAGAGAAGCAGTATCCCTATTGCATCTCCAACAGTTAGATACCTCAGATAGCCCTTTTTAAAACAAACATAATGGGGTCCAGTATATTCCAAATATAATTTTTGTTGTATGAGCCTCAATTTAAGGCTCGGAGACAACCTTGTTATAGCAGTTAAAACAGTTTCCCATAGTGTGTTCAAAACTGAGACCTCTAATTCTTTATTCCAATCCTCCCTCAATACCTGTATATCAAATTCATTTGCTAATAACAAAGATTTATATATGCTGATGGCCAGTTTTTTTTTTTTGTTGTGTAAGAATTAATCAACTGCTTCAATATCTCTGGATATTTCCCAGGGCATTCTGGGAAAGAAATGTGGCAGTACTAGTCAGAGCTCTGCTCCTGCTGCCAAAAAGAAAAGGAGGTGGAATAGGAAGTGGCAGCCTTCCCAAAAGCACAAGCTTTGGTGTTCATTTGTTTTTAGAAAGGTGGGGTGTGTGTGTGTCAAAATGGCTTCCCAAAATTGGGCGAAACATCAGTTTGGGGAAAGTCAGCCTTTCTGCTGACTTCTACTCAAAATATCCTGGCCTTTACAAAAGTGCTAATTGCCAGTCCAAAACTCTGGTTTTTCTACAAAAATTAAAATAAAATAAACATTTTGGCAACTGGCCCAGAAGTAAAAACCAAGCAAAAACCAAGCAAAACCAAAAACAAAACAGTGATCAGCTTTCTGCTTAGCTGAAAACCCTTGCCATATGTTTTGAAGGCCTGTAGAAGAAGTTTACAAAGGTGTCAGAAAGGAGGATAATGACATCATACCATCTCTTCTGAGCTTTCACGACCTGTTCTCAAGTTTTTTTTAGAAAGGTGAAAAGAATGTTCCGTGGTTTTCTGTATGTGGCAAAATTTAATGAGGGCATACTTTTAAATGCGGGACGCAGGTGGCGCTGTGGGTTAAACACAGAGCCTAGGGCTTGCATCAGAAGGTCTTCTGAGCTTTCACGACCTGTTCTCGGTCCCTGCTTTTTGCCACCTAGCAGTTCGAAAGCAATCAAAGTGCAAGTAAGATAAATAGGTACCTCCGTGGTTTTCTGTAAGGTAAACCGTGGCAAAATTTAATGAGCCAGAAGCATGTCACTGGCGCATGACCTTAGCTGTATGCCATGCGGGACGCAGTAATGCGAGATGGCGCGCAACCCCAGATGTGGACACGACTTAAAGTGGTCAGGGGTCCACATACCATTTTTTTTAAATGAGCCTAGGGCAGAGGCACATGAGAAGCCATGCCGATCAATATTAAAGAAGGTCGGCGGTTCCAAATAAGAATCCCCGTTACTACGCTGGGTGTTGAGCTCCCATTGCTCGGTCCCTGTTACTATGTGAGGGTTAACTGCCAACCTAGCAGTTCGAAAGCACATCAAAAGTGCAAGTAGACAAATAGGTACCGCTCTGGCAAAGGTAAACGGTTTCCGTGCGCTGTTTTCGCCAGAAGTGGCTGTCATGAGGCCCAGACCCGAAGCTTATGCCAGCTCCCATGGCTAATACTGGCGAGAAGCAGAGTGGAGCTGGACAATGGGTCAGGGGTAATGCTTACCTTTACTTTTAAATGTAGATCTACTGGATGTCATGGCAGAGGCTGAGAACCATCTTTTTGTTTTTTCAAACAAATAGTAACAACTTAACGCAGAATGCACATAGCCAAATTTCCTCCTGCTCCAAGTCATTACCATATTAAACAAGAAGGCCTGCACTTATAGAATTAAGCTTCTGAAGAGAGAATTCAGGCAAATTAGACTGAATTAATTTTGATGGACAGTCTTCAGTTACTAAAAAGTGCTGAGTTGTTTTAATTAATTTTGATGTTTCTTCAGTTACAAAAAGCTGCTAGTTCTTGTTAAATGTGAAATCATAAAAAATGTGTATAAACCTGCTCCAGGGACAGTGAGTTAATGGCTGGGAGTTGTCTGGCCCTTGGTGGCTTAGTGCTTTCCCTCGTTTTTTTCACTTACCTGGTAAGGTGCAGGCTGGAAGGTGAGCCCCAAATGGCTTTCACTTGTGGCTGCAAGCGGCTGGTGTGTATGTGGTGCAACCTGCTCCAGGGACAGTGTTATGTGAGGAGTTTGAGTGGGGTGGTTCACCTTTCAAATCCTAACACAGGTGTCCTGATAATAATAATAATAATAATAATAATAATAATAATAATAATTAATTTTATACCCTGCCCATCTGGCTTTTCCCCAGCACAGTAAACTCGCTCAAACAGATTAAAAACACAATAAAACATCAAACATTAAAAACTTCCCTAAACAGGGCTGCCTTCAGATGTCTTCTAAAAGTCAGATAGTTGTTTATTTCCTTGACATCTGATGGGAGGGTGTTCCACAGGGTGGGCGCCACTACTGAGAAGGCCCTCTGCCTGGTTCCCTGGCCCTGTGGTTCCCTGTAACCTCACTTCTCACAGTGATGGAACCGCCAGAAGGCCCCCAGAGCTGGACCTCTGTGTCGGGGCTGAACGATGGGGCTGGAGATGCTCCTTCAGGTATAATGGGCTGAGGCCGTTTAGGGCTTTAAAGGTTAGCACCAACACTTTGAATTGTCCTCGGAAACGTACTGGGAGCAGAAGGGAAAAGCTTGCTTGATCTTGATTCTCAGTATGAATACAAACAATGTATGGTGGCCAGCGTTCATAGTGACTTCACTTTTTCATCTTTCAGTGCTGGCTCTTCCTATCATTGTTGAGATTCCTGTATTACAGGGGTTGGACTAGATGACTTTCTGAGTCCCTTCTACAGTTCTGCGTTTCTACAATTCTCTTGTTCCTCCCTCTAGAGGGACAGGCAAAGGGTTACCCATCCTTGGTTAAGAGGCTGTTCTTGTATTGGTGGTCTTGTAATAATGTTAAGGTTTACTGGGAAATGATATACAATGAAATGAAAAGGATGCTTAAAATAATGTTTGTAAAAAAAAACAAAAAACCCATAAGCCATTCTCTTGGGAATTATAGGGATTTGTTGTTATTCAGTCGTTCAGTCATGTCCAACTCTTCGTGACCCCATGAACCAGAGCCCACCAGGCACGCTTATCTTTCACTGCCTCCCGCAGTTTGGCCAAACTCATGCTAGTCGCTTCAAGAACACTGTCCAACCATCTCATCCTCTGTCGTCCCCTTCTCCTTGTGCCCTCCATCTTTCCCAACACCAGAAGAAAAGAGAACTTGAAATTAGAGGAAGAAGGCAGGGAGAGACTCAGTCTCTAGGAACAAAAGAAGCTGAGCTGAACACGAGAAGGGCTGGAAGCTTATGGATTAGACTGAGCTGGGGGAAAAAGGATGCTGGCTAAATTGGAGAAATGGTCTTGGCAAGATTTTGATGGATGTGTTTTTCTTTATTTTCATATCCAAAATGCTTTTATCTTTTACTTCTTGAATTTTTTTTAAAAAAAGTGTTTCCCCTCTAAGAAATATTATTGCAGTAATTTTCAGAACCCGTGGTAAAAACTAAATATTTTGCTTGTGCAGCTTTTATCTGCTGCCTTGATTTTCACCTCACACTTAGCAGCCTCGCCACCTTATTCATATAGTGAGTTGGCTAGGAAAATTACGAAGGATGATGGGCTGTTGTGGTGAAAGCAGTCGGGGGGGGGGGATGAAGATGTTGATTTGATAGCAGTAGAGAGGACCACAGAAGGGGCAAAGTTAATGGGTTTGCTCGCCTTTGCTGTCACATCTAAATTCAAATCTCCTCTAAGCCATGAAGGTCATGGGGTGACCTTGTGTCAGTCACTCTCAGCCTGATCTCCCTCCTTGGGCAGATAAGACGGGGTGGACAGGAGGGTTCTTGGATTACGAATTAAATAAGTCAAAAGGAGTCCTATTCTAACCATTTGGCCACAAAACACGCCTATCCCAGATGTCGCCGTTCGTGTACAAGTTGCATTTTGCTGTGCAGTGCAGAGGCTCATATCAATGTCATTCTGCAGGTGAAAATAAAACAGGAGAGAGGCCTTTGTGAGGCAGGTGGTAGCAAGACCCATTTAAACAAGCAACCCCCCACACCCCCATATTATTCTGAGTTGGTACATGCCTCCTAGGGCTGCACCATATGCACTCCCTGCAGATTTGAATCAACTTTAATTGGTTAATTCCAAGGCAACGGCCCATTTAATTAAGTGCCTGGAGAGGACCGTCAAGGTAGCTTGGCCAGAATAGAGAATATATCAAATGAATCAGTTGAAAGCTAAAATACAAATACAGTAAGTTTAGCTTTCGGTGTCATATAAAACCATAAATGTGAAGCAATTACTGCAGCCCAAAAGATGAATATAATATATACCAAAAGGGAGGTATTTTTTCCTCATAGGAAAAGCAGCCATAATCCTCAATAAAATCCCGAGAAGTCACATTTGTGCAGGAATTCCTTACTTTGCAGTTTTCTCCCCCTATCCTCTGGTTTTGAGTTGTAAATAGGTATACATTTTATTCCTTAATGTTGCTTGCAGGCTTATTTAGCTTATAAGATTTCCTTCGCGATCTCTTTTGACATCAGTGCTGTGCGAATAAGGTTGTGCTCTTATCTGGAAAAGTCTGTGGAAAAGACTGAAGAAATAAAATTTGATTATCAGAGTTAGCATTTTCACGGGGCAAGGGTGTAGCATACCCTCCAACATTTCTCTGATGAAAATAGGGACACACATAACAACAACAACAACAACAACAACAATTTTTATTATTTATACCCAGCTTATCTGACTGAGTTGCTCCAGCCACCCTGAGCAGCTTCCAAAACATATAAAAACAGAATAAAACTATACAGGGCTGCCTTCAGATGCCTTCTAAAGGTTGTATAGTTACTTATCTCTTTGGCTAAGGTGTCGCATAACTCCATACACTCCATCATTTTTCTGACGAAAATAGGGACATCCTACCATACCCTCCAATGTTTCTTCCTTAGGGATGTCCTAAGGAAAAGCAGGACATTCTGGAATCAAATCAGAAACAGGGATGGCTTCTATAAATCTGGGACTGTCCCTGGAAAATAGGGACACTTGGAGGGTATGCCACATTGCCTCACTCTGAGGAAGAACCCCTTTCCTCAAAGAGAGTCAAAGGAGGACATAGATACTGCCAGTGTTGCTGGCAGTGAACAATGACCTTTCCTCACATCAAATAGGGTGCACATCTTGCGTGGTCGCGCGCAGATGCCTGCGTCCCAGAGCAGCTCCTGGTAGTTCGGGCTGGCTTCACCTTTCCCAGCTGGATACCTGTGGTCTCCGCCTACCCAGTCAGCCGCCCAATCCCTCCTGGGGGAGGTGTCGCCAGGGGGATTGGCCAGGTAAGGGGAGGGAACACAGACACACACAATAGAAGGTTTTAAAATACCTGGGAGCACCAGCCGGGCTCCAGAGCTTCTCCTACCCTCCACTCCCTCAATTAACTTTTCATGTTGCAGGTTAACCTCTTTTCCACAGGCACGCAGGCACGCAGGCGCTGCTATGTCAAGGCCGCTGTTGAAGGGCCGGAAAGGAATTTCCCTGCATTGGCAGGTTTCGCCTTTCCCGTAGCAATACGTCACAACTTTGGCAGTTGCAGGCCTTGGGCGGAATCCTTTAGTCATCTTCATAAGGGGGGGCGTGGGGCAGTGACCTCATGCCCCCATGGCGTCTCGATATCAGGGTTCCCGTTAAAGGGGTCTTGGGGGGAGGCATTGGCCCATACGCCCCAAGGTTGTCATTGCCCTCCCCCTCCAGCGGTGGCAAACAGGGGGGCGGGCTATCTGCTTGAACATATGTTCTCCAGAGCTAGCCCAATCCCCTCACATGCTGGATAACCCTGAAATTACCCAGGTCCCCGGCTGGGGAGCTGGGAAGGAAAACGCCCAATGCCTGAGCCAAGGTCTTCCTACATCTGAATCTGAATAAAGTTGTGGCCTAATTTTAATCCCATAGCACATTGTCTTGTGTCGTTATTCCGCTCAGGGGCTGCCTGGGGGTTGGGGGGACTCCGCCTGGCCACGCAATAGAGAATGTAAGCAAGGAGAGAAGAAAATAAGTACGGCTGCCAGTGGGGCTGGGAGAGGAGGAGGAGAGGATGGTGGGAGCGGAGATATCGCCTACTTCATGCACCACAATGTCTTGACACATGGGATTCTAAAGCCTGCTGAATTTTCAACGCGCTATGATATTTTCACATCTTGCCATTCAATTATTTCTAATCTCATATAATCACTATGTATAATTTAGGAAAGGCATCGACATGAACTATTGTGATTTTCACGGCAGCTTAGAGCCATTCAAGGTGTCCTCTGGCAACCCACATTTATTTTTGGATGTCAGCAAACAGCCACTCTCAATGTTATTGATCAGCCAAATTAAAATATTAGCTCTTGCTTATGTTGAAATTGGATATACAAGCAGAGACTTGGCTGCACCTGACAAAGTCACCTCGACATTAGGTCCGCTCGCAATAGGATCATCTCAGATAACTTCTTCATATTTGCTAGGCGTTAAGCTGCCTACAAAATCTAAATGTAATAATTGGTAGATGTGCTTTTACAGCTAAACGTTCTATTAGATTTCATGAAGATTTACCACATCCAATAATGTGTATCACTTAAAGCCCTCCCCCGTTCTCTCTCCTACACAGCCAACTACACACAGACTCTCTTATTTGAGCGTAATCGCATTCCGCTCCCCCCCCATCTTCATTAATAGGAAAAGGGTTCCAATGTATTCCATTCAATTATTATGCCGCTTATTTATGATACTAAAATGCAGTGCAATTGATGCAATTGCAATGTTCTCAAAATAATGTCATGATTAATTCATCCGTAAACAAATTTGGCATATTTTCATCGATCTGACACAGCAAAATTGAAGCTGCTAAATACATGTACATAACTTATCCTCCCCAAATGTCCTTTAATTGAGGCTGGGATACCTCAGTTGGTAGAGCATGAGACTCTTAATGTCAGAGTCGTGGGTTCGAGCCCCATGTTGGGCAAAAGAGTCCTGCATGGCAGGGCATTGGACTAGGTGACTCTCATGGCCCTTATGGTCCCTTCAAACTCCACAATTCTATGATGCTATGCTATTATAGACAACATACATGGACATTGGTGGGAGGCTTCTATCTCTAAATGATAGGATGCAAATGGGCAAGATCCTGTGATTTATTGATGCAGCGAAAAACAAGGGAGATTTGCTACTGTACAACATATAGTAGAGCTACAATTATCACCTTTCTTTCAGCATCTCCATGTAATGGAATTTACAATGGGTGAGATCCAACCCTAAACCCCACTCCCAATTCCTGATGCATGAGCACTTCTGCTCATAGGTGGAGAGAGGAGCAATAACTCTTTCTGAAATCATGCCTTCTGCGCTGCCATTGCCGAAGACCCACTGACCTTGTGAGGTAGCTTTGGAGTCGACGAGGCCTGCCTCCACTTTGGAGAGGGAGCCTACAAGCTCCTCTTTGTGAGCAGAGAAACCAGTCACCTTGGTTTGGATTCCATTTCTTATCTTAGAGAACTTCGGTTTTCCAGAACGTGGTCAATACCACATTTCACCACATAGGTATGCTTTGGGGCTGCCTTATGAACATGAAACCTGGCCCAATGTGCTATTGTGCCTTCAGAAGCAGTTTCTGCTGCAGAAATCAACAGGCAAAGCTTTTCAGGTCACAGGGATCAATGTTGCCACCCCCTAAGGTGTGCATATCAAGTTAGAAGCACAGCTACAGGAGCAAGTTGTGAACTTCATAGCCCAAAGAGTGTGAGGTGCCCTCTCCACCTTCTACTTCTTTTCTGCTGTAAAACTGCCTCCTCCCAAAAGTGTGTTGCTGTTTTGAGTCTATCAGGACAATGTCGTTGTGTTTGGGACAAATGGCACCCAGCTTACGAGCTCAAACCAGCGCTGAATCAAGACGTTTTGCCAGTGGTAGGGTGGTGGAACTCACTCACCTGACCTCAGATCACCTGTGTCAGTGCTGCATCCCAGGATGGAGAGGTGGCAAGTGGAAGTGGTGGATGAGGTCCATGTGGAGCAAAGACACCTTGGCATTCCCAACCCCTTCCCCTTTCTGTCCTAGTATGTAGCGGTGAAGTAGGAGAGCTGAGGTTAGGTGAGCACCACTGTGCCAGCCTACAATCTGCAACTGCCTTTTGCTGTCCGGAGTGTCGCTCCAAAGGCCCTTCTGCTATAATCAACAGTCTAAAAAGTCTTGCTGCATTACTCAGATACTAGTTCCTGCCTTCATCTGTTCCACCACTCCCACCGGGTCACCTGAAGCAGTTGGCTGCATGTTGTTTCATGGCAGGGACAGACTTTTGTTGCAGTTCTTGAACAGATGCCCTCTGAGTGAGAGATTCCCTTCTGGCTGTTTATGCCAAGGGGTTATGCTGGGCACTCTTTGTTTGTTGTTACAAATACATTATTAAAAGGCCCTTGTAGAAAGGTAAAAGGTAAAGGAACCCTGGACAGTTAAGTTCAATCAAAGGCAACTATGGGTTTGTGGCACTCATCTCGCTTTCAGGCCAAGAGAGCTGGTGTTTGTCCACAGACAGCTTTCCGGGTCATGTGGCCAGCATGACTAAACCCCTTCTGGCGCAACGGGACATCGTGACAGAAACCAGAATGCATGGAAATGTCGTTTACCTTCCCCGCAGTGGTACCTATTTATCTACTTGCACTGGTGTGCTTTCGAACTGCTAGGTTGGCAGGAGCTGGGACAGAGCAACGGGAGCTCACTCCGCCACGCAGATTCGAACTGCCGACCTTCTGATCAGCAAGCCCAAGAGGCTCGGTGGTTTAGACCACAGCACCACCCGTATTCCCTAACTGTACAGAGAGGGGATCCCATAAGACAATATCATGTAAATATTGCAGCAAACTGGATGGACAACTGCAGCCTTATCAGATCTTATCATCCAGTCGTTTATATGATACTCAGATTGACCAGAAACCTAATTTTAAAAGTGATGGCAAATAAATTCCTAGAAATGGGTTTTTAAAAACAGAGGTCTTTTGTGGTTAGCTTTGGCTGGAAGTTCTGTACACAAAGCTGTGTGTTTTTCTAAAAAAATAAAAATAAAAATCAAAGTGAAGATCTTTTCTAATTCAAGTAGTTTGAAACCATTTTCTACTGCTTATTGCTATAATTTCCCTGTTCTTGGTAGATGGAATAAATGAAGCAATCTGATAATGGAACCGCTACAAGCTGATGTATTATTCAACCCGGCAAGGACAGCCGGGGGTGGGGGGGACCCTTCATAGCTAGATAAATTAATATATATGAAGTTTATTGCTGTCTTTAATGCCTTTTCTTCTGCATTCTCGGTTGACATGCACACACAAATATGATTATTCCAAATTGAAAAGATGTTTTTTAATATCGCTGTTTTCTGAAAGGAGCTTTCGCACCTCAAAGTCACTTTGGAGATAGGGAGATGTTCATTTGAAGGACAGGAAGAGAGTAACAATTAGAAGCATAATTTCTTCCTGCAGTGCAGCTAATAAAAGGATGGGGAGGATGGGATGATAGCAAGCTTGTGCAGAAGAAGCCACATGATACCAAGCTGCAATCTGAAGATCTTAACAATTCTGCATGAGCAAAAGAGGGCACAGTCCTTGCTTATGATCCCATGGGACCCGTCACCTCCCTCACTCCACTATTAGGATTCCCAAGTGACCAGGAACAAAAACACCCTGGGGTAGTTTGGATGTGTGTCTCGGTGTGCATCATTCAGAAGATGATAAACCTTGTTGCCTACTAACATCTGCAGCTCAAGACCCAGCTGTAATCGCTTCTTTTAAAGTTGACAATCCTGCCTACTGGAACATGGAGGATTCTGAAGTTGCTCCAGCTGCCAGTGGTGAGGAGAACAGGTGCATTCTTCTTTATGTAGTAGAGTGAAGTTAGAGATGGGTGCATCTTGAACTTGCAATTGGGAACATCGGCGGCTGCCTTACACCGAGTCAGACCATTGGTCCATCCAGCTCAGTATCGTCAAGAGCAGTGGTTCCCAACCTTTTCTTGGCCATGCCCCACCTAAGCATTTCTAAAATCCCGATGCCCCCCCCCCCCCGTGACATATAATTTTTATTATTCAAAAAGTGAACTCCTATTCATGTGGAGGAAGCCTAAAAGGCCATTCGCTGTTAATAACTCATTCTTGAATTGCCAATTGCCCCCCTGTGGGGCATGTGCCACGGGTCTAGAGCTAAGGTAAAAATTTCTCAGAATACAGATGAAGTTGATTGAATATATGGAACTTGCAGAACTGACCGCGAAACTCCGAGACCAGAGGGAGGAGAAGGTGCAAGAAGACTGGAAGAAATTTAAAGTATATTTGAAACAACGTGAAAAGTTAGGATATTTGAAATTGAAATCAGTGGACATTATAGGCGATAGCATTAAAATGTTAGTTTAAAATTAGGATATAAGAAGATAAATTGTGATTTTTTTGTATGTTTTGCATTTTTGTTAAGAATAAGGCGATAGATATAAGATGATAGATAAGGATTAATATTAGTCAAAGTAGTTATAAAGTTACTACAGTATATTTGAAATGAACGCAGAAGAGAGGACGTGAGGAAGTCCCCCCAGTAAGATTTTAAATAAGATTAAGATAGTTAAATTGGTGTTTTGTTGTTTTAGATGTGCTTTATGTTTTGTATAAGTCTTTTTTTGTTTTGTATTTTGTAGTTTGTATTTTGTATGTATTTTTTGTCTCTCTTTTTTGTATTTTTTCTAAATACCAATAAATTCTTTATTAAAAAAATTTCTCAGAATACATCTTTCTGAGAAAAAATTCTGAGAGATGTATGCTCCCTCAGCCCTCTAGAAAAACAGGGCCACTTCTCAGAATGTTCTTCACCATTTTTTGCTGGCAGCCACCATTAAGACTGGGCAATATATCAGCCAAAACTGGTTTGAAGACCATATTGTGATAATTGGTTTCATAATTTTTGACTTGGCAATATAGTGGGAATCATGATGTGTGTTAGGGCTGGGTAATATATTGTCCAAAACCAGCTTGAAGTCCATATTGTGGTATCAGTTTCATAATTTTTGACCTAGCAATATATCACAAATCATTTTGTGTGTGTGTGTGTGTGTGTGCTATGCAAAAATTACAATGTGGCAAAAACCGTGAAGCCAGCCAATGCTTCTCTCGATTCTTGCAGCCCATTAACTCTGCTGGCAGCAAATCGCAAGAGCATGCACCGACAAAATAACACGATGCAGGATAAACCAATAAGCCAGCCAATGTCTCTACCTAGCTCCACCCTTATTTCAGACATTGTGATATATCGGTATATCGCAATGTTTAGCTGGTGATATATCACAATGTTGAAAACTAGATATCACCCAGCCCTAGTCACCATTCCCTTCCATCTCCACAATATCCTGGAAGGATGCTTTGCCAGGGCTGTTATGCTGGATGTAAAACAATTGACAGGCAGACAACACGATTGTTGCTACTGCCATCTGCATTAGCAGTGGAGATTTTTATTTTTATTTTTTTTAAGAAAATAAATAAGTTGTGCTACTACCACTGCTCATGGTGAGAAGCTGCTGAGGACCTTCTCCTCCCGCTGGAGAAATTTGAAGAAATGGACTCCCTAATTCAGGGGTCCCCAAACTAAGGCCCAGGGGCCAGATGCAGCTCAATCGCCTTCTAAATCCGGCCCATAAATGGTCCAGGAATCAGTGTGTTTTTACATGAGTAGAATGTGTCCTTTTATTTAAAATGCATCTCTGGGTTATTTGTGGGGAATAGGAATTCATTCATTTCCCCCCCAAAATATAGTCCGGCCCCCCACAAGGTCTGAGGGGCAGTGGACCAGCCCCCTGCTGAAAAAGATTGCTGACCCCTGCCCTAATTCCTCTGCCCACAAATAGTGTTGTATGCAACATTCATAGGCAAGATGCAGTTGGATTACAAGCTGCATTGTTACTGAGCAATGCCCATGCTGCGTGGGATAGGTGGGGACTAGAGTCCAAGTTCATTGGCCATCTGTGGTCTACAGTGACCTGCAATGGCTTTCCGGGGTTTTAGACAGGTGTCTTTTCCAGCCTTGCTTGGAGATACTGGAAATGGATCCCAGGACTTTCTTCAAGAGAAGCACACGCTCTACCACTGAATTATGTTCCTTCTCAATTGGCAACCCAAATGCACAGACCTTGCTTGAGGAAGGGCAGGGGAATTATAGATGATGGTTTTGTGCTACACCCATTCTGTGTTTGTTTCTGTTTAGGGTTCCTATCAAACACTACTTACACACCCACGCACCCTTGAAGTTGCTCAAGGCAAGCCAGAGAGTGGGGATATCACACCTCACTAAAAAGGATGCTGTTATAGTTGAATTCCATCACAATTCTATAATGAAGTCCTGCCTTAGATCTGGAGCAAGTTACCTTAGTTATACATGGAGGAGTAGATCCTGCCTATCAGAGGAGCCAGGGGAGAGGCAAGATGGGATCATGGCGGGATTGATTCCTGTACTTCCAGTATGCAGGAGCAGAAGAAGATGACAGTAGATGACCTCACTGAAAAAGTGAGGGGTCTACCTAGTCAGTCTCATGAGAAGCTATGAGTACTCTGAAGTTGGGAAAGGGAAGGAAAACTGATGACTTCTCATGAAGAAAAGGAATGGAAATAGGGAGCAGGCACACCTTAGGAGCTGCAAGTAGAAAAGAGGAGGTAGGAAGAGATTGAGAAATGATTCCTTGCTCCTCTGCTGTGAGGATGGTGGGGAAGAGTGAAACTTGCTTTGGTAAACCTTCTTCCCTCTGGTGTGAGGCCCTGTATGAACTGCTGACAGAATAAGAGTGAAGCAAAAGCCCCCCCCCCAACTTCAGACATTCAACCATCATAATATGTATATTATCTGGGGCATGGGATGGCACACATACCTTCATAAACATTTTGCTCAGGAAATGGCAGAAGCCAGTGGGCAAGGTGGAGTTGACTTCCTGGCTGATGGCATACAGAGAGCATGCAGAAGCTGTCTTAAGCAATACCACCCTTTCTCCAATGCGCTAAATCTGGTGGATACACTTTCTGTTAGCATTTGTCTGCATTGCCTAAATAAGTAACTGCTGATGTGGCACATTGGAGGCTGATTAATTGCATCAAATTTTCTCTTCAAAGAACATCTTTACAAGAAACTTCAAGTACCATCAAGGCTGAGACTAAGTACATATTTGAATATTCTCCACAATTCTGTAATGGCAAATGTACTGATCTCATTCATCTAACAACTATGATTGATCTAGAGAGAGAGAGAGTAAGGAGGGATGTAATCTTAATGCAAATACATAAAAATGAGAGAATGTACCAAAGAAGCCAACTATACCGAGTGCAGATATTCATTAGAATTTAAAGCATTCCATTGGTTACATAGAATCACCAGGAGATGTGAAAGAAAAGTTAGCTCTCTTTACAGACCGTGCTAAGAATGTTATTTGTACTATGTCTAACCAACAAAATGTTTCCAGAAAACTCCATAGCAGGAGGTGATGCTAGTAGTACTCCAGTGCATTATGCTACCTGAATGGTTATTTACTTGAAAGCATTTCTATACCACCCTTCAATCCCAGCGCAGTTTACAAAAATGACTAAACCATTAATATCCCCCCACCAAAAAAAGTTTCATGTCACCATCATGACTGATAGCAGTAGGTGGAACATGGTTGGAAGGCGATGGGGTCCAGATGGTTGTAGACAATTTCCCCCTGAGCCTTCATCTGCCTTGTAGGTACCTGGTGGCCTAGCTCCTGAACCCATCTAACTTGGTGTTGCTATTCAATGTCAGGTCAGTTCACAATAGAACATCGCTCATGTGATTTGGTTGCAGATGAGGGAGCTAGTCTGGTGTGGATCACTGAGAACTGGGTAGGCAAGCTCGACAGAGTAGATCTTACCCAGCTTGGTGTAGCACCAAGCCAAGCTTGTGGGCATCAGAGGGGGAATCACTGTGGCCCATTAACCAGAAAACCCCTCCACCTGGGGACAGGTTGTAAGAATATGTACTTGGTGCAGAACCAGTGAGACAGATTAGGGAGTGCTGTTAGTTCACCACCCACCCACCCAGTGTCTAAGTGGCAGAGGTGGCCTCAGGTGTGGTGCTGGAAAACCCCAGTAGCTTGGTCCTAGTGTATTTCTATTCTCACTCTGGGACCACCTCGACAAGTCTGGCTTGCGACTTCATGACCTCCATGACAACCATGGTTGCATCTCAACATGTCGTCGGTCCAACACATCGGGCAGGACATAGCATTGATTTAGTCTTTGTTTCTTGGTGGGAGACGCGTGGTCTGGATATTTGGAAGAAATCAAGTAGAAGTGAAAGATCGTGTCTATCAAATATCAGTGAAGGCAGCAAAGAAAACCTATTTTATGTCAGGGACTGGATGGACGACAAGGAGTGGTGGGAGGTTACATCCGGAGAACCCCCTGGGGGAGACCCAGAGGAGGAAGGCTCAGAGCCAGGGTAGTGGTGGTGGGACACTGGGGACAGGTCAGAGGATGAAGGGATGCTGAAAAACAGGCTTGAGTGAGGGAGAAAAGCCAGAGGCAGGAAGTAATTCAGACTCTGGACATGAAGCTGTGAAGGAGAGGCCAGAGGCTGAAGAAGAAGAAGAAGAAGAAGAAGAAGAAGAAGAAGAAGAAGAAGAAGAAGAAGAAGAAGAAGAAGAGTTTGGATTTGATATCCCACTTTATCACTACCCGAAGGAGTCTCAAAGTGGCTAACATTCTCCTTTCCCTTCCTCCCCCACAACAAACACTCTGTGAGGTGAGTGGGGCTGAGAGACTTCAAAGAAGTGTGACTAGCTCAAGGTCACTCAGCAGCTGCATGTGGAGGAGCGGAGATGCGAACTTGGTTCACCAGATTATGAGTCTACTGCTCTTAACGACTACACCACACTGGCATCCACAGAGCTTGCTTTTCTGCTGTAGCAAACTCCCTCCCAATCTGGTCTCCAAGGTCACAAAGAGCCTTGTGTGTAGCAGAACAAAGAGCACAAGTGGCCTCTCCCTGACATAGTTTAAGGCTGCTTGGGAGACATCCAACTAGGGAGGTGAAAACTTAGGGGGAAATAGGAGGCACAGATTGTCAGTCCTGGCAACTGTGTCTCTAGGGGGCCAGTCTTGCCTTGAGGTTTCTCTGCTTGTATGCTGTTTTCTTGAATAAAGAATCAACTTTACTGCTTATCTCTGATTCTTCATGCTGACCTACAGCAGAACCAGCCAAGACACTTTGCCACCTCCATTGCACCCTCAAGAAGTTTTCCTGTTGACCTACTTCAAGTGGTGTGGGGATAGCTTTCTTGTACTGTGGTAAATGCCATACTGGAACCCTCACTGTGACAATCTTGCAAGACACTTTGAAGATAAACTTGGTCATGCTGACTTGAACACTGCTGTGGATAAAGTATCAAATGAGGTGCCTTCTGCACTTTTTGTCTGGTTTTAAGGAATCACATCTGGTTTATGAAGGCTGAAAATGTTGGTGAGATGCAAAACAAGAACAACTTTGGACTGTTTCAAACACATGCACATCATTTTATTTTTCTGTACTTGGTGAAAACACACTTAACTGTGTCTTTCCACTGATCAACTCAGTAGCAAATAATATTAGACCATTATAAAGAATAATGCTGAAGGTAAAAAGAAAAACCTTAAACAAAATAAACAAGCATCAAGGAAAGATGAAGACAGTTTAATTACATTTGTGCAAAAGATGTAATATCAACATTGCCCCACCATATATAGTTCTGCTGGTATCATTCCTTTTTATTACTACACACCATCCATTACCTCTTGGTTTATGATAGCCTATAATGTAATTCAACGCTGTTCCTCCCAATTGACTAATAAGCCAGCTAAAGCAACAATAAAAACAGACTTGAGCGATGGGGCTCAGACCGAATACTGCCAAGCAGATTTTTGTGCCTGTTCTAGACAAAATACAAGTTGAGAGAGATTCTTACCATGGGAGGAAAATGGCTCTTGGAAGACACGTGTGAAGGATGTGGGCAATTCTTCAAGACTCAGAGCCAAACTACACATTACACTTAATGCAGACCACATAGCTGTGTTTCTTTCTTTGAAGTTTCATTGATTCCAGGGGTGTGGAGGGCTGCTCACCAGGAATCTAGCAAGTGAGGAAGGGAGGCTTATATTTTATTTTCCCAGTGTAAAAGGAACTTAAATCACCTCCTATGTGACCAGGGCACTCTAAGACAGGGTGGGGAAACCCATGATCCTTCAGATGTTGCTGAATTAGTCACAATGGCTAGTGACCAGGAAGGTTTGGAGTGGTTCTCCAGCTCTGCTCTGAGGCAATAGTAGGGAAACTTTGACCTTCCAGTTTCTGCTGGACCACACGTACCATCGTTGCTGACCGTTGGTCATGCTGGCTTGGGATAATGGGAATTGCAGTCCAACAGCATTTGGGGAGCCACAATTTTTCAACCACTGTTCAAAGGGGAAGGGAATATGCTACTGGCACCTTTTCCCCTTAGCTCCCCAAAACACCACACCGTTCTCCTCCCCAACATCCCGAGAAAAATGCCCTCCTACTTTTGCAGGCCACAGATGGGGCTGTGAAAGTGGATGGGTGTTATTTAACCCTACATTTGCCTCTCATATATGAAGTGCTGTTTGTTATCTTAGAATGGCACCTACCTGAGAGGAGCCGGAACTGGGTTCTGCTGAGTACCAGCTGGGGAAAAAAAAGCTCTGTGTATATGTGGGATTTCCCCCACAAAGCACAAAAATATAAAACCACCTTGAAAATCTGTGTCCGTCTCCTTTCCATTCTATTTGCCCTTGTTTATTCTATTGTTTTATGTATAGATAAGACCACACAACTATAGTCCAAGTAGTATTTTCTTTATCAACTTCATCCTTTTTACAATGGACACTCAATAAAATATGTGAACATAAGCAAGGCAGGCTTATATGAACCTTCATCAATCAATATCAGACTTGTTCTTTATCCACCAAAACCACTGAATGCAGTGTTTTAGAAAAGCAGTAAATGCTTATGATTTGTGATGTTTCCAGGATTTGGAGTAGTACCAGGATTTTGTTGTTGTTGTTATTTCTTTAAAGATTGTTTATGTGGTCCAAATTGCCCAGGTGCAAATATTAAGTGATTTATGTTTCCAGAACCGAATGAATCCATGATACGCATTGAATAAAAATATAGATCAGGGGTGTCCAACTTCCAAGAGACTGCGATCTACTCCCACTATAAATAAGCTGGGAGTGATCTACCCATTGGATTGACCAGAGTTGTTGAGCTGTTTTGGAGGAGTTGTTGAGGAAGCCAATCTGCACCATTCATTTAAAGCAAATCTCTTTAAAGTCATGGCTCCCCCCAAAGGAGGAAGTGCTTGTGCAGTGGTATCTAATATGAGGGCTTCCAGATGTTTCGAACCATCATCCCTAGTCTGAATGGTTCATGGTCAAGGAAGATTGGAGTTGTTGTCCAACAACATCTGGAGGTCACCAGTTTGCCTATGTTTTACAAGGCTACCCTTCTGCTACTAAGGGAGAAGGATGACTGACTTTTGGTGTATTGCCAAAATAAACTTGAAATGAGCCTTGAAGCACAGCCTTGAGGCACACCTAAAACATCTGCTTATCAAGAGGAATTCTCCATGTGAGGCATTCAGTGTTGGTGAGTGTGCCTGCCAGAATATGTGGAAAATCTGTGATCCTGTCTCTCTAGCCAGATGGCTGAAGGGAGCAGGGATCTGTATAGAGTCCTGTTTCTTATTTTATATGTAGACCAGTAGTGCTATGCAACTTGTAATGTAAATAATAAAGACTTTAGATAAGAACTGGGCGGGTGAGGTAGTTATTGCTTGTCAAGGTCCCAAGACACCCCCCCTCAAATAAATTCACACTTCACACAGCAATTTAAGTTTAAGGTTTTTGCCATAATTTTGGCCACAACTTTATTTAAATACAACCAATGTGAGTGGTTGCTTTGGCATTGGTTCCGACTATCTGTCCCCCGCTCTGGGACAGAACTGACATCCGCTAGCCAGCGAAGTCAGTAAGGGTAAACACTTTAGGGGAGAGAACGGAGCTGGGTGCCAGGCCCTCACCTCTCCCCAAATGCTCCCAGGGGCTCTTGCGTGGCCCTAGCCCCTTGCCGGGGGTACGGACAAAAGCATGGCGAGCCCCTGGATTCCTTTAATGGAATACCCTTGCAGCAGCAGCATTGGAGGGGCAGGCACAGCCGATTCCTTACCCCTCCACCAACCAATTTTAACCAATGCCTAACCGCAACCTTACAAGTTGTGACAATTTGCTACGCAGTAGGCAAAAACCAAATGGCACCAGCCAATCAGCCAAATGGACAAAATTCCTACCAGGCCCCTGCCCCAAAGCAGGTGACCCCATGACAGGCATAGCAAGGTCAAACAAGGCCCTGAAAACATGGAGGGTGGGCAGGAGATCCGATGCATGCAGCGAAAAGAGGAAGCTCAACACTGCATGCAGGGAATATGAAGCCTATGGCTGTCAATCAACAATTCACAAAACCAACATCTCCCCAACAATAAGAGGAGTCCAATCACATCCAAACTAACCCGCCCAGCAACAGGGGGTTGTCTTGTTAACCCTTCCGCAACATGTGCTCTCCATGAAGGAGAACCTGCTTTCCTGTCACAGAAATTCACCAAGAGAGGACTGGACTGTTGCTGCTGTGAAGATGCAGGAAGACTTTCTGAGTAACTCTGTTGAGACAGAGAAAATGAACCTCAAGAATTGGCGCTCATGCACTAACAACTGAAGGATCGATAGAAATGAAAGCAGCCATGACTCCCTCATTTCCTACTTTGTTGGAAACCCATGCCCCCCAAATTGGGGAAACACGGAGCCCAAATTCAGTGTCAAATTCTGCTTGGATTTCACATTTGAAATTGGCCATTTCTAGCTGTTAATACATAACAAAAGCCTTGCTGGCATCAGATTGGCCATGAATCTTTTCCCAGCATATTAAAACATTCGCAATTTGAGGCTCAACAGTGATAGAGGTGCTGGATAAATGAGGCCAGATTTTATTATCAAGCTAAGAAAGAGCGGCTTAATTCACTGGGTGTCATTTTCCCATTGTCTGTAGCATTCAGATTACTTGAGCAATGGAATTGTCAGGGAGGACGAAAGCTCTGCAAATTTCAAATTATGAAATGTCAAAATATAGCATATAGATAAAGCAGGAACAAAAAGGAAAAAACTCCTCCTCTAATGCATTAAGTACTTTCTTTAATTATAGTATCTCCATCAGCCTGATGAATTGTGCATGAAATAGAGCTGTTACACTTTAGGATGCCAAGATCAAACTGAGTAATTGTAATTCCTAGCATTTAGATTTAACAGAGTATCGTAGCATCAGGCTTCAGTGAAGGATTGTAAAAGGAGGGGAGATGGTGGTTTAACTATCTTATCTCATGTTAAGATGGATGCTGAAAGCTAATATTCATGGTAGAATTACTTCCTATATTGCTCACACAATATCCTTATATAATTACAGCGGCTTAAATGGCGAGAGGCAGGTCTCTACTGCGGGCAACTAATGTCCACCCTTAGTTGTTTATAAATAACATGTTTATACAACATAATACAATAAAATCTAAGAGGTCTACATCATCATCATCATCATGTAGTAAAATAATTTCCTAAAAACAAGATTAAAACACAACTCAACTGTATTCCACAGATTAAACTGAGCAGCATACAACCAATTAAAAATCCAGGAAAGATTGGGTAAACACTGAGAATACAGGCTTTCGCATTGTCACTGAGTGGCTAAGAATCATAGAATTGCAGAGTTGGAAGAGACCATGTGAATCATCTCGTCCAACCCCCTGCAATGCAGAAATCTTTTACTCAATGTGGGGTTCAAACCTACAAACCTGAGATTAAGAGTTTCATTCTCAACCGACTGAGCTATCCCTTGTGGGCAATCGACTGGCCATGCAATGAGCAGGAAGATCCCCCCCAGAAGATCCCAAAGATAGTCTTGGTTTGTGCCACAGGAAGCAGCCTCTCTAGTACATAGCTGTCAACTTTTCCCTTTTCTTGCGAGGAATCCTATTCGGAATAAGGGAATTTCCCTTCAAAAAAGGAAAAAGTTGACAACTATGCTCTAGTATCCTGGTTCCATGTTGTTTAGAGCTTGTGTGGTGTAGTGGTTAAGAGCGGTAGACTCGTAATCTGGTGAACCGGGTTCACGTCTCCACTCCTCCACATGCAGCTGCTGGGTGACCTTGGGCTAGTCACACTTCTTTGAAGTCTCTCAGCCCCACTCACCTCACAGAGTGTTTGTTGTGGGGGAGGAAGGGAAAGGAGAATGTTAGCCGCTTTGAGACTCCTTCGGGTAGTGAAAAGCGGGATATCAAATCCAAACTCTTCTTCTTCTTCTTAAACATCACCAGCAACATATATCAGTAGCTAATCGGCACCACACCAGATATTTCTTGATTAAGTGGTTCATAAAATTTGTTTTTTAAAAAAATAAACAATTGCTCAGAAGTAATTCTCACTGTGCTCGGTATGGCTTTCTCCAAGGTACCCAGGATTGAAACCATCGGCCACATTCACACTATACATATACAACACCATGATACGACTTTAAACAGCCATGGCTTCTGCTGCAGAATTCTGGGAACTGCAGTTCATTTAGAGTGCTGAGAATTGTTAGGAGATACCTATTCCCTTCACAGATCTACAATTCCCAGAATTCCCTGTGAAGACCTTAAAACCACTTTGTGAACTGGAGTTATGTGAGGGGAATAGGGGCCTCCTAACAATTCTTAGCACTCCCAGAATTCTTTGGGGAGAAGCCATGGCTGTTTAAACTGGTGCCATAGTGCTTTAAATAAATGGCGTGAATGCAGCTGTAGTTTGGCAAAGTGGTTCATTTATGAATTTTTCAGTATGGGGACTTTAAAATAAAGTGCTTTGTTATAATCTTCAGTGGAATGCTCACAAAGATATACAAGGGCTAATGATTGCTTCATGACAATATATCTTCATTGCCTACATTTCTAATGAAGCTTCAGTCATTAACAAGATCACCCTTTTAGATCTGCAAAAGAAAAAAACTGTCTCACTATCAAGCATCTTTTATTGGTGTTCTATATTTATAACCAATTAGACTACAGATGTGTCTCACTGAGCTTTGCTACTCAGATCTTTGTCATAGAACAAACTGATATGAACTTCCTTCCATAAATTCCCCACTTGTTCTGTAATGTAGAAAATGGGAAATGGGAAGTTTTAAGATGAAGAAAACACTGATGAAATAGGAAACTCCTAAAAGAGCCAACAGAGGAATGATTGAAAGCAAGGGTACCCTTTGGGTGATGTTAGACTACAACTCCCATCATCCTTGACCATTGGTTATGCTGACTGGGGCTGATGGGAGTTTTGGTCCAATAGCATTTGGAAGCCACCACATTGGCTACTGGTGATTTAAATAGATGTTGATGGATGGATGGATGGATGGATGGATGAATGAATGAAACCAGAAAGAGGCAAGGAAGTAATCTGAACCTGGTACATAGAAAGTCTGTGAATTTTGGTTGCCAGTTGAGAATGATCCTAACACAATGGTAGAGTCCTGGATTCAATATCCAGTATCTCCAAGTAAGTATTTTCCATAGTATTTATGCTATGACTCAAAACAGATTTGAATGGTCTCATCATAATCCTATCACACATCCTGACATGTTTCTAGGTGAAAACAGATCCCATAGTTGCTGCTTATTTTGTGTAAGGGCAAATGCTGAGTGCTGATCAGTTTGGAAGTGAAATGGGGCCACCCAAAAGTAAGGTAGTGGTTTCTACATACTTAGAATCATAGAACCATACAACTGTAGAGTTGGAAGAGACCCCAAGGATCATCTAGTCGAGGCATGTCCAACAGGTAGATCGTGATCTACCGGTAGATCACTGGACGTCTGTGGTAGATCACCGGTAGATCAGTGGCTCCCCCCAAAGAAGCAAAAAAACTTTGGCTCCCCTAAAAAAAACCTCAACGTCTTTGCCCTGCACCCCTAAAATGACCTGAACCACCAAAACAGGGCTTTCCTTCCTAAAAAAAGCTCAATGTTGCTTTCCTCCTCCCTAAAGAAGCTCAACAACTTTTACGTGAACCCCTAAAAAACAGGGCTTTCCTTCCAAAAAAAAGCTCAACAAAAAAGCTCAATAAAAAGCTATTATTATATATGAATTCACAAACTCTATCTTGTCTTCATAAAAATCATCTGCTTTGCTCTTTTTGCTTAATTTGTGATCTTTGACTTCTTTCTTGTAACGGTGAGCAACACGCTTCATGTTGGTCATCTTGGAAGTGTTGACCACCAGCGTGTAGAGCATCTTGTCCATGTTGTTGGTGTATTCCCCATTCACTTTGGTAGCAACTGGAAATGCAGGTGCCTGGACAATTTCCCTACAGGGCTGAGAAAAATGGAAAAAAACGGGGAGTAATACTTTGCATCAAAAGCAATTTACAAGTTAAATAGTGTTGCCATCTCTTTCACTGACCCTGCTGTTATGCCTTTTAAGAGGAATTTGATGTCTGAAATCCCAGTACTCCTGGTCTTAGATTGCTGTCCTGGATTTGACCCTGTGGCATAAAAAACAACACCTGCTCCTCCTTCCCTTTGGCTTTATGGTAGTATGCTCATTGGTCCTCTATCTGCTATTCTGTGAAAGCTGAGCTTATTAGATGGCAAGATCACTTGATTCTTTAAAATATAGGTAGGTATAAGTAGGTAAAAGTATATGTTTGGCACATATTTAGCCAGCTCACTGTAGTTAGAGTCCCAGGTGGTTCAGTTGTTCATAATTTAGTTTTTTGTGTACAAAGCACACATTGGGCATATCTACACACTAGACTATACATGGTTTTGTCCTTGCAAAGAATTAGTGAAATCACAGTTCTGTGAGTACTAAGGATCTCTAACAGAATTGTCAGCTCCAACTACAACTCCCAGGATTCTGTAGAGGAAATTGATGTTAAATAAAAGGAGTGCATTTATAGTGTGGCTGTGCTCACCTTGTCCTGACATGTGTTACTTAGAAAGTACTTCTGACTGGGAAGGAGGAGGGGATCAGCATTAAGACCCATGGTTTGTTTTTTTACATATATATTTTCTATTAAATTAGAATCTGAGTTAAATTAAAGCTAGAGAGCCAGACAATGTTCTAATTGAGAATATCTTACCGTTGTGGGTTTCGCCAGTCTCAGTTTCTGTTTCAGTTTGATGAACAGGTAGTGGACAGCTAAACCACTCACTATGAGGAATGCTACCTTACAACCTGCATACAGAACTTCTAGAGACTCTTTGGAGAGTCCCAAGCCAGTAAAACAATGGTATGCTTGAAACTTCAAATCACGAAAACAGTTAGATTCCTCTTTAGTCGCCAGTAGTTCCAGATCCTGTGGAGTCATTTCCCAACCAACTCTTGCCCAATCTGGTCGTTCACAAAAGCCAGTAACATCTTGAAACAACAAGACTGTCCAAAGGAGAGAAACCTGACAAGGACCTTGAGAAAACATTCTGTGAAATTTTCAGCAAGAAATGTCTTCTGTTCCCTGTGTAGGAACCGTAGCAAATAACCGTAGCAAATACACGTTGTCTAAAAAAAGATTTAAATAAATCAAATAAATCTTTCCATCATGACCAAGCTTTCAGCCTGAGCACTGGAGAGATTTGAATGCAGGCAATATAATCAACCCATCAGCTGGGGGAGGGTTCAGTGATGTCATAAAGGGGGATCCTGATCTTTATATATGAAAGCTTCTATGATGTCATTATGATTGCAAGATTTTTCTCAGTAGCACTTTTCTCAGTGCAAGGTGTGGAGAGTTTATAAAACTGGGAATGTTCAAAATCTTACTTTATATTTGTCAGATAATACAGGGGGACATGGGTGGCGCTGTGGTCTAAACCACTGAGCCTCTTGGACTTTCCACAGTTTGAATCTGTGCGATGGGGTGAGCTCCCATTGCTCTGTCCCAGCTTCTGCCGATCTAGCACTGGACCCCCTGATGGGTCAAGATTGGCCGGCAGGCTGTAAATTCCACATTCCTACCCAAAAATATATCAGATAACATCCATGGGATGCTGAAACTAGGCACCAACAGAGTGAATCTCAGATTCCCAAAGAGATTGACATGCGCAGGCCATCTAAGGTAGCAATCCTATCCACTGATTTCTGGAAGCAAAACCTATTTCAGGCATGTGCAACAGGTAGATCGTGATCTATCGGTAGATCACTGGACGTCTGTGGTAGATCACCGGTACATCAGTGGCTCCCCCCAAAGAAGCACAAAAACTTTGGCTCCCCTAAAAAAACCTCAACGTCTTTGCCCTGCACCCCTAAAATGACCTGAACCACCAAAACAGGGCTTTCCTTCCTAAAAAAAGCTCAATGTTGCTTTCCTCCTCCCTAAAGAAGCTCAACAACTTTTACGTGAACCCCTAAAAAACAGGGCTTTCCTTCCTAAAAAAAAGCTCAACAACTTTGACCTGAACCCCCCAAAAGAGGGTAGATCACTGCCAATTTTTAACTCTGTGAGTAGATCGCAGTCTCTTGGGAGTTGGCCACCCCTGATATTCTAGTCCAACCCCCAGCAATGCAGGAATCTCAGCTAAAGCACCCATGACAGGTGGCCATCCAACCTCTGCTTAAAAACCTCCAATGAAGGAGAGGCATTGGAAAGGACAGGGGAAGGGGTCTACATCAAATAATGTCCTTGCTTCTTGTCACCACGTGAGCCTCTGAAGATTGAGGCACCTACAATCCAGGGTGGGTACGATGGAATGCCATTCATTAACACGGAAATGCATCACATGCTAGTTCTGACATTGTGGATAATATGTCTTTGCTAGACATTGCTTACACAGTGACTTAGTGTCATCATGTTGTTGCAAAGGGTGCTTGAGAGAGTGTTTGTGATGGCTCTATGTTAATGAAACAGCTAACGGTGTGAACTTAGAGCCATCACACGGGATGTTTGTAACAATAACCATGCAGCAAACAGTATTGTACTTCCGATACCACTGCCTTTCTCAAGAACGCAAAGTTTTCGGGTGTTGAGAATCATCACTTTCATGTGTCCATTTCCTAATGTACATCTTATTCACCAAACAATTTCACACCTGTTTTCCATCAGCACAGCTGATCTGGTTATTTACAATCTTAGTATAAACACGTCTAGGGTGATTGTCATTACCTACCATAATTGTTCAAGTAATGGGACTGCTTCCCTGTTAAAATGCTATTCTATGTGGCATCTCCCTGTCTGACCAACCGGCAGTAATTCATGTTGAAGGAACATAAAGATTTGTCAAGGAAGCCTTTATTGTCATTGATGCTGAAATTACAGCAGAGCTCAAATTGCCTGGAAGATTTGTTTTTGATTGCAGTGGGGTTTTTTTGATAGCACAAATACAAATAGTCAATCTATACCATCTCGGGGCTCAAATAACATAGCCTGAAGGATATAGAATCATAGAATCGTAGAGTTGGAAGGGACCCCAAGGGTCATCTAGTCCAACCTCAAACAAAGCTTCCATGAGAGATGGCCAGCAAACCTCTGCTTAAAACCCCCCAAGGAAAGAGAATCAATCGCCTTCTGAGGGAGCCTGTTCCATTGTTGAACAGCTTTTATGGTGAAAAAGTTCTTCCTGATGTTGAGTTGAAATCTCCTTTCTTGTAACTTGAATCCTAGCCTCTGGAACAGGAGAAAACAGGCTTGCTCCATCCTCCATGTGACAACCCTTTAGATGTTTGAAGATGGCTATCATATTTTCTCTCAGTCTCCTCTGTTTCAGGCTAAACATACCCAACTCTCTCAACCATTCCTCATAAGGCTTAGTTTCCAGACCCTTGAGCATCTTGTTTGACCTCCTCTGCACACATTCCAGCTTATCAATATCCTTCATAAATTGTGGTGCCCAGAACTGGATACAGTATTCCAGGTGTGGTCTGGCCAAGGCAGAATAGAGCAGGACTATGACTTCCCTTGATCAGGACAATATATGTACCTCTGTTGAAACAGCCTAAAATAGCATTAGCTTTTTTTTAATGCTGCACCACACTTTTGACTCATGTTAAACTTGTCGTCTACTAAAAAAAAAAACACCTAGTTTCTTTTCACTTTTACTACTGGCAAGGCAGGTGCCCCCCCCATTACTTCCCATTTGGAAACAAATTTATGTTGAAGGTGCATGGTATATATTATGCAAACAAACAAATAAACAAACATTACAGAAGGCCTTTTTAAATTACTATTTTGTTAGATTGCAAGGAGGACAAGAATTACACAGCATGCAATGTTTTTTTTTTTAACTATGTGGTGTAGGCATTTGTTAAACTCTGTTAGTTTTCCATTTATTTTCCTGGCTTCCGCTGCGTGTTTTTCAATTTTCTCCATTGAATTTGCTGTCAGCCCTTTGCGCCTCGGTTTTCGAACGTTTCGGAAGTCGAATGGTCTTCCGGAACGGATTACGTTCAAGAACTGAGGTAAAGGTAAAGGGACCCCTGACCATCAGGTCCAGTCGTGTCCGACTCTGGGGTTGCGGCGCTCATCTCACTCTATAGGCCGAGGGAGCCGGTGTATGTCCACAGACAGCTTCTGGGTCATGTGGCCAGCATGACAAAGCCGCTTCTGGCGAACCAGAGCAGCGCACGGAAACGCCGTTTACCTTCCCACTGGAGCGGTACCTATTTATCTACTTGCACTTTGACGTGCTTTCGAACTGCTAGGTGGGCAGGAGCTGGGACCGAACAACGGGAGCTCACCCCGTGGCAGGGATTCGAACTGCCGACCTTCTGATCAGCAAGCTTTAGACTCTGTGGTTTAACCCACAGCGCCACCTGGGTACCACTGTATTTATTCATAGGCCTAAAAGTCACCTGCTGAATCTTTGCCGGAAAAGTTTTTCCACTCTGGCCTCCGTAACATGGAGCACAGCTATCATCGCTCCTCCAGATGATCAAGCTTTATTTGCCTGATGCGCAAATCTAAAACTCAGGTGATTTCCTTCATTAAGTGAGAGTTGGCGAGCCTTCCTTATCAAACCTGCACTCCTGAATGGCTGTGCGTGCTGCCCATCTTAGACCACTAGGTCAGGGTAATGAGAAGATCTCCCTGTCCCTTCCCAAAGGGAAGAAGTCTGCATGCACACGAAAGTTCATACCAAGAACAAACTTAGTTGGTCTCTAAGGTGCTACTGGAAGGATTATTTTTTATTTTATTTTGTTTTGACTATGGCAGACCAACACAGCTACCTACCTGTAACCTTCCCAAACTGTTCTTAAAGAGGCAGGCATTTCATCATTAGGACATCTTGAAAAATAAAATCATAGAATCATAGAGTTGGAAGAGACCACAAGGGCCATCCAGTCCAACCCCCTGCCAAGCAGGAAACACCATCAAAGCATTCCTGACAGATGGCTGTCAAGCCTCTGCTTAAAGACCTCCAAAGAAGGAGACTCCACCACACTCCTTGGTAGCAAATTCCACTGCCGAACAGCTCTCACTGTCAGGAAGTTCTTCCTAATGTTTAGGTGGAATCTTCTTTCTTGTAGTTTGAATCCATTGCCCCGTGTCCGCTTCTCTGGAGCAGCAGAAAACAACCTTTCACCCTCCTCTATATGACATCCTTTTATATATTTGAACATGGCTATCATATCACCCCTTAACCTTCTCTTCTCCAGGCTAAACATACCCAGCTCCCTAAGCCGTTCCTCATAAGGCATTGTTTCCAGGCCTTTGACCATTTTGGTTGCCCTCTTCTGGACACGTTCCAGCTTGTCAGTATCCTTCTTGAACTGTGGTGCCCAGAACTGGACACAGTATTCCAGGTGAGGTCTGACCAGAGCAGAATATAGTGGTACTATTACCTCCCTTGATCTAGACGCTATACTCCTATTGTCAGTGGGCAGCCCTTTAATTGTTCCACCTTAGGCCGCTGCCTGTATGCGTGAGGTGTGTTGTCAGCCAAGCCCTGGTGGGAAGTATCCATTTCAGCTCTATTAAGTAACTGATGGAGCTTAATTTGGAATACCTTTTGCTGTTCTCTGTGAGGCAGGCCCAGTCCAATGATCTCAATTAAGATCTAATGCAAACTGACAGCGAGCAGGGAACTTGAAGGAGTCTAGCTTGCGCCATTTGGCTCGGCTCTGTATTTTACATGTAACGATGCAATTTTATAATGACATAGCTTATGCCATAACGCTTATAAATGACCCCCCTCCACCACAACGTAACTAATTTTTACATCTTCTTACTCAATGGGGTTTGCACCTCAAGTTCATTTCAAGCTCCTGTTACTCTGAGATAAGTTAGACAAGGAAAAGCGACAACGGAGCAGGCAGGCTAAATTGTAGGCACACAATATAGAATATGAAAACTTGCCCATGCAGAGACATTCATCTTGGCTAATTCATTCCGGCAAGCTACAAACAGGAAAATATGTTTTATTTTTCCATGGAGCATGCGGGGAGGCCTTCAAAAAGTAAAAATAAGTTATGTTTTTTCATTTCCTCTGCTCCACCCTGGGACGGCTAGCTGTAAACCACTGCTAAACAAAAGGACACCTTAAAATGAAAATACTTCAGCGCTGCCTTTTGGAACATCCCATAAAAAATGTTTTGCTGGCTGCATAATAATAATAAAGTTAACAGTGGAGAATTACATGCAAAATATGTCAAGCAGAAGCTTGCTTTCCTACTGCTGAGCAGCACATTTAAATGGTGATGCTTGTATTAATTCCAGGGACACAGTCAAGGTTTGGTATGGTTATGAATCTGCCAAGACTTATACCCCAGGGGGAAAGCAAAAAGGGAGGAGAGGTCCATTGACAAGTCATGGCAATGCCTCCCCTTCCTGCACTCCTCCTCTTCTGACTCTGAAGTGGATTTCTGCTAGGGCCACCCTCCAAGCCTTTGCTCAGTCTTCATGCCTTTTCCACCCCCTAGCACAGGGGTCGGCAACGTGCAGCCCATGGGCCGGATGCCATTTTCCCACGAAGACCATTTTACCAACTCATGAGCTGCCCCCAAACCCATGAGCCATGGGGGGACTCGTGAGCAGAGCCGAAAATCGTGTCTGCGCATGTCCAGACGGCGAAAATCGTTTCTGCACAGGAGCAATTTTTGGCATCTGGGTATGCGCAGAAGCGATTTCCGGCGCTGAGGACATGCGCAGACGTGATTTCTGGCATCGTGCTGTGCCAGTCTGGTCCACGGACGATCTCCGTGGGAGTGATCCGGCCCATGGCTGGTAAACCTTTCCAACCCCTGGCCTAGCAGCTCAGACTCAGTATGATGACAGATAAGAACAAAAATTATATATAAAGGAGTCTCAGTGCTACTTTTAATATTTTACTTTTAGTATTAAAGGCATCAGATGCTATGAATGATTATTTTAATAAAGTTTGAGGATGGAAGGGTACTTTACACAGGCAGTAGCAATTACACATGCAAGGGTTGTGTGCTCGGCTCCCATGGACCGGCCTTAAGTGCGATTCCATGGGGCTGAGGTGTACCAGTGTTGGGAGAAAGAATTGGAAAAAGCAGGAGGAAAATGGAAGAAGAGGGAGAGTAGAGATGGAGACAGAGATTATATATTGTATGTGGATAATAAACAAGGTAAAAGATAAGGATCCCTGAACGGTTAAGTCCAGACAAAGGCGACTATGGGGTTGTGGCGCTCATCTCGCTTTCAGGCCGAGGGAGCCGGTTTGTCCACAGACAGCTTTCCGGGTCATGTGGCCAGCAGGACTAAACCACTTGTGGTGCAACGAAACACCGTGATGGAAACCAGACTGTGCGGAAACGCCGTTTATCTTCCCACCACAGCGGTACCTATTTATCTACTTGCATTGGCATTCATTGGTGTAGGAAGGGCGGGACGTAGGGGGTGGGCTGGCCCCCACACCCACGCTGCGCGCCACGCCCCCAGAACGCACGCCACACCCATGCGGGCGGCGTGCCACGCCCCAGAACATGCACCACGCCCCTGCGGGTGGCACGCCCCGCCCCCAGAACGTGCGCCAGCCCTGCCCCCGCCTGCTTCCCGCCCCCGGTGCCGGAGCATGAAGCTCCGCCACTCCTGGCATTTTTTCGAACTGCTAGGTTGGCAGGAACTGGGACAGAGCAACGGGAGCTCATCCCGTCACGGGGAATCAAACCACCAACCTTCCGATCGGCAACCCCAAGAGGCTCAGTGGTTTAGAACACAGCGCCACCCGCGTCCCGTGTGGATAATATGGGGGTGCGGAGAAGGAAAATTGAAAACTTTGTGGCAAAGTATGGAGGGGGAGAATGCTACTTCTCCTTTCACCTGTCACATTCTAGCATGCTGAACAACTTTTGCTCCATGGCCTTGCCTGTTCTTTGCTTCTTCAGCCTGTTCACTTTGGACTGCTTTGCCTGAATTGTGACTTCAGCCTGACTTTGGTTTTGGATTATCAGGTGCTCCCTCTGGTTAGATGTTTCAAATTGGCCTCTTCTGTTGGATCTGACCTCTGAATCACATAGCTGCAACTGCCTGCTCTCTTCTGTGCAATCTGGATGCAGCAGGGATTTTTCCCCCTTTAACATTTTCCACAAGATAGAAACCACCTCAGCCCCTAACAATTACCTGCTGGCCTTAGGCGTGGAGAAATCAGAGAGGCATGAGCCTGGGGGATTAGGAGAGGTTAAAGATATGATTGTGGAAATGCTGTAAAAATGCCAGCAGCAGTGCAGCCTTTAAAGACGAGAGGACTTGTCTGGATCAAAGAACCTTAACTGAGGACAAATGTCCCGTCCATTCAATGGATTGATTAGTTACAAAATGAAAGTATTGACCAAAGTTGGAAGGCTATAAAAATAAACTTTGCTTGGGAAAGATATATATTGGGATAAAAGACTTTTCCTCTAGGTAGTAAGTGCTGGAGGAAGAGAAGGAACAGTTCCTGAGGGATTAGGGGATGGTAATACATCTGGCGCAGACAATATTGTAAAGAACATTTTCCACCTCTTTCTCTGTTCATTATTAAATGCTAACCTTCTGTGTGTCTTTTCCCTCTTCTTAATTTATTCCGTATTGTAAACACCTGCAGGGCAAGTGTCTAATTTATTCTACGAAGCTAGACATATTTTGCAAAACTAGGACTGGGATTGGCTAAAAACACACAGCATAGATTAATTATATTATTAAAGATTTGTCCACAATAAAACCTTTAGTTTTGCGTGCCATCAAAGCGAGCCTGAGACTGAAGAGGGGAACAGGATTCTACCACTCTAAATAATGTTCTATTTTGCAGCATTTCCTTTAGGGATTTTTTTTTTTTGGCTGTTTTGAAAATAATTTGAAAGAAGAGGAGGAGGAGGAGGAGGAGGAGGAGGAGTTTGGAATTGATATCCCGCTTTATCCCGGTTCACCAGATTACAAGTCTACCGCTCTCAACCACTACACTAATACTGGCTCTCTACATTCAGAATGTTACAGGCTGCGAAGACTAAGAAAACATCAAAATACAAAGGAATATGATGTGTTTAATCCCCCCCCAACAATTATAATCTTTAACCATCATGGTCCAGAGAGCCTAAAGAGTAAACAACAACAACAACAACAACACATGTAAGAAAATGAACTTGATAGGTTAGAACTTGTTATACTCCCAAATTGAATTTAATTCACATTCAATTCACTCGAACAATTAAGGGGTAACTATTTTCAGAGGTAGTTCAGAGATTTTTGAACTAATTCGGTGAACCAAGCTAGTTCATTCCACGCTCTTAGCCCCAGGAACGTGTGCACAGTCTAAACGCCTTAAACTTTCCAGCCTTGGTTATAAATGATGTCCACAACTTTACAGGGCATAGCTATGAATCTGGTTTACCTGTAATCTCATCCAAACTCTGAAAAGTGGAACAGAAGCTTCCTACTTTCTGCTTCCTTTTAGGCTTCCAGTTTCTCCTCCCAATGGGTTAATGCTCGTCTTTGACTTGACTCTGAATTTTATATTCTGCTAATATGGCCCCCCCCCCTCTCTGTGTGTGTTTGTGTGTTCTGCCATTGCATCACTTCCCTTTGCAGCTTTCCCCATTAAATTATTTTGTGTGGGGTTATTTTTTTTGCAGTAGGGAAAGAACAGACGAGTCGTCTTAATGTGACTTAATCTCTCAGAGCAAGCACATGACAAGTTAAAGCACAGTTTGGGGTCTGATTCTTACGTTAGTCACATTGGTGTAAAAACTGATACGGTAAATTTAATGGTGATAAGGCTGTAGGAAACCAGTGTCCATAGGAACAGGGTTTGGGAGATGGCAGAATGTGCTTTCTTTAATCTATCCCACGATGTGAATTGCAAAGATCTCTCTAAGTTGCCAGTGGTCGTAAATACAGCAGTGCAAGACATAATACTGGGCTATGGTGGCTTAGGAAACTGTTCCAGCCATTTAATAATTTCAGGGGGTTTACTGTAAGTCAGTCTCCGATGTCAATTACACCTGTTCAAATCCCTTGATACTGCTGTGATGGAAGAGTCGAATGAATATAAACTACTTTTTAAAGTTAGCACTAAAAGTTTATTCTCTCTCCCCCTGCTCACCATCACATGCCTCCCTTATGATAGTTTTGAAAACTTCATGATGCTTTGCTGTGGTCAATGAAGCAGTTCCTGTAAGCCATTCTGTTCACCGTAGGGTAGATTCTTGACTCTCGTGTCTAGTCTGGTCACATACTTATTTTTTTTGCACAGACTCCAGAAATCTAGCAAAGAGAATCAGCAAAAAATGGAATCAGTTGCAGCAGAGTATATATGATATATTCCCCTGTGATATGGCTGGTCCAAATGAGTGTTTAACACAAGAAAAAAAAATGCAAAATGCTTTTCAATTAAATTGAATAATGGTGGTTGTGAACTCAGTGTACATACATTTTAGGATACAGTACAGTGGTACATTGGGTTACGAACTTAATTCGTTCCAGAGGTCCGTTCTTAACCCGAAACCATTCTTAACCTGAGGCGCGCTTTCGCTAATGGGGCCACCTGCTGCCGCCACACCGCCGGTTTGCGATTTCTGTTCTCATCCTGGGGCAAAGTTTGCAACCCGGAGCAACTACTTCCGGGTTAGCGGAGTTTGTAACCTGAAGCGTTTGTAACCTGAAGTACCACCGTAATATGTCAGTAAAGTATTGAATTGTGGGCTACAAACTCCCTGGTTTTGATCTTCCCTTCATCATGTGATCATTAGGCTGTTGTACACAAATAGTTGTTGTACACCTGGTGCTTCCCTGGGGAGCCACTGCAGAAAAAAGGTTCATTACCTCTCATGGAGGAAGCACACAAAGAAGTGCCTTAGCTATCCAAAGCTGAACTAGGGTGAATGTTTCCAACAGAATCAAGTCAATAAGGGCCACCAAATGTTCATTAATGACCGTTCCCCACATCAAATGGAGTGCACATTTTTGCGTAGTCTCCTGGGATCACGGTGCAGCTCCTGGCCGTTGGGTCTGGCACCACCTTCCCAGGCTGGATACCTGTGGTCTCCACCTACTCCAGCAGCTGCCCAATCCCGGCTGGGGAGGTGTTGCCAGGGGGGATTGGCCAGGTAGAAGGAGGCAATACACAGTGCACACAATAGAAGTTGAGTCATGCCTGGGAAGCGGCCGTTGGCTTCAGAGCTTCCCCACCCACCACTCCCTCAGTTAACGTTTAATTTGCAGGTTAACCTTTTCTTTTCCACAGCCACACAGGCACGCAGGCACTGCTATGTCAAAGTCGCTGTTGAAGGGCCGGAAAGGGCTTTCCCTGCATTGGCAGGTTTCGCCTTTCCCGTAGCAATACGTCACAACTTTGGCGGTTGCAGGCCTTGGGCAGAATCCTTTAGTCATCTACCTAAAATGGGGGTGGGGGGTGGGGCGGTGACCCCCACCCCCATTGCGGGCGGCAATACCAGGGTTCCTGTTAAAAGGGTCTTAGGGGGAGGCATTGACCATATGCCCAGAGGTCGTCATTGCCCTCCCCCTCCAGTGGCGGCGAACAGGGGGGCAGGCTATCTGCTTGAACATATGTTCTCCAGAGCTAGCCCAATCCCCACACATGCTGGATAACCCTGAAATTACCCAGAACCCCAGCTGGGGGGCTGGGAAGGATAAATGCCCAATGCCTGTGCCAAGGTCTCCCTACATCTGAATTTTAATAAAGTTGTGGCCAATTTTAATCCCATAGAACATCGCCCCGTGTCGTTATTTCCCTCAGGGGCTGCCCGGGGTTTGGGGGCACTCTGCCTGACCACGCAATCAAGGGATGTACAGTATACCAATGTCTTAGGTAGCCCTAGGCACACCAGAGAACTGACAAACGTATTAACGGATTGGCTGGTTTGTAATTACTGAACATGCATTTTTCCCCCATGGGGTTTTGCTTCTTTTTAAAGGCTGTTTGGAATACGCTACATGTGCTAGACAAGCTATCTGCAACAGATTTCTGTTTTGAACTGTACTGTGCTCCAGAATAGAGCCAAGGGTTTATCCTGTGCATCTAATGTTGAACTTTGGAATTTCTCCTTGCTGTGAGTTCTAATTATTCTGTGCTAATTAAGCAACTGAGTCCTGCTGTGAAAAATTCCCCCTCTGGAACCACGTGAGCAAAGGTGGCTGCATAAATTTTTATAACATATGCATAAAAGCGTCCATTTTTTATTTCCTGTACTAATTTCCTGTCCTAACATTCAGTAGAAAGAGTTAGTGTGACACTTAATGCCATATATATAATGTGCCACAAAATATTCAGTTCTTATTGCTGGCCTCCCACAAAATACTTTGCAATGTCTGCATTCTACATAGGCCTGTCTTTAAAGAAGACTTGAAAGTTACAGTCGCTTCCATTTACCTCCTTAAAGATAGGAAGCAAGAGCGTACAGTATTTGGCTGATTTCCCAACAACTACACTGACTGCTTGTTTGCTTCCAGGCCAAATTCACTGCGCTTGTTGGCTTACTTTTCATCCTATAAGTTAGTGGGCTGCATCTCTCCCTAAACATGACCCTGCGGCAGTTGTAGCCAGCTAGTCAAAACCTACTCTGGGTGGCTTCGCTTCTGGAGATGAAAACAATATCAGCTGCGTAAGGTCACAGATGTTGACCGAAAAGGCTAAGTTGCTCTCTTAGGAACAAGAACTTTGAGCATAGAACCAACAACTGTGAGCACATAATTGCTTGGTTTTTCAGATCTGTCCATAGTAGCTATAGTTAGTTGATTCTATGCTCAAAGTTCCTCCTGTCATTCCATTCCCAAGTCCTAATGGAATTTACAGATTTGGTTCCCAAGTACCCCATGTGCAAGTGGGGAGTGATTTCTGTGTGCACACAGGTGAATTGCGTACACACACACACACACACACAATACCCCGCCCATCTGGCTGGGTTGCCCCAGCTACTCTGGGCAGCTTCCAACACATAAAAACATAATGAAACATCAAACATTAATAGTAACAATCTGATCCAATATAAAAGTCACAATAACTAAAATAGACAACTTATATCAAACAAAGCAACATTCAACAATACAGCGGCACCTCGGGTTACAGACGCTTCAGGTTACAGACTCCGCTAACCCAGAAATAGTACCTCAGGTTAAGAACTCTGCTTCAGGATGAGAACAGAAATCGCGTGGCAGCAGCAGCGGCAGGCCCCTTTAGCTAAAGTGGTACCTCAGGTTAAGAACAGTTTCAGGTTAAGAACAACCTCCAGAATGCTTAAGTTCTTAACCCGAGGTACCACTGTACATCAGTATCTAATAGTAAACAGTATTATTATTATTATTATTATTATTATATTATTATTATTATTATTATTATTATTATTTTATTTGTACCCCCCATCTGGCTGGGTCTCCCCAGCCACTCTGGGTGGCTTCCAACAAATATTAAAATACATTAAAATATCACAGATTAAAAACTTCCCTAAACAGGGCTGCCTTCAGGTATTTTCTAAATGTCAGGTAATTAAACATTAACAAATAATAATTAAGCAGTTCACGCTTATCGACCACAATAAAGAATTACCAATCTACAATCAATAAAAATAACAGCAAATCACAATGCATAATAAAATGCAAAAAAACATACAGAACCATGTAAAAGGATCAAGCTGAGAAACAAAGACACAGAACTTATACAACTATTTTTTTAAAAAAATTATTCCTGAACACACACCCCCTTCCCAGCTGCTGCTGCTGCTGCTGCTGCTATTCTCAAAGTCATAGTCTGGGAAAGACTGGGTGGGGCAAGGAAGATGGAAATGCTGTTGCCTGATGATGAACACAAAGTAGGTTTCCTTGACTCGGCAGCAGGACTCCTCCAGCACCAAACTTCCATTCCCCATGCTGGTCTGCTCGTTGATGTTCAGTCAACAAGCAAACAATGCTTTCATCTTGTGTCACTTGCTATGTCTATCCCCTTACACAACATCAGATCATGCTACTCCAAGGGGTTCCCTGACATTTTATACAGACCAGGAGTGCCGGGGTGTGTGCTATGGAAAAAGGGCAGAAATCTCCCAGTGCATGTTGTGGTATTTTGGATCCCAGCCACTGAAGGCAAAAAAGTATTTCACATTTTACAATGTTTATGGGGGGAATCTATATAACAGAGAAACAAAATCATATGTGTTTCAAATAGTAAATGATACAAAAGTCTGAAGCAATCTGCCTCTCAATTCAGGTTGGTCATAAACAGAAACTCCCGTATCAAAAGTCAATTCTAAATATTGCCTTTACGATTTCAAAGAAATACGAACTGGAACTAAATTCCTTCCAGGTGTGCAGATTAAGGAATCTAGCTTTAATCTTGCAGTGTTCATCCTATTTGTAACAATTCCAGTCAAATGATTGATGTGGTTTGTGTTTGACAAGAGTGACTGTGAACTTCTTTGGCACACACACCATCCTGGATTCTTCTGAACATGCTCCAAATGGAGATGAGATCCGTTCACAATCGAAGTTGGCAATGACTGCATCATGAAGGTTGGCATCTTTGAACATGTTAAGGTCAATTTACTCCACAGCTTTCTCAGAACATTCCAAAGTTGTAGCATTTGCCCTGTCCAGTTTATCAGAATCTTAGCCAACCATTATTACTACCAGGTAATTCTGAGGTCCTGGAAGTGGAGCTACGCTGGGTATGACTCTAAGCATAGATTATTGTGTAGTTGAGCTTCATTCCTCATACAGCTCCTCCTCCTCTTCCTCCTCCTCCACTGGAAGTTGTATATTTTGTCCTGTCTAAATGTAACTGAAACTGATTTTCAGCGATGACAGTGTCGAACTGTTCTTTACTCAGTTTTCTTTGGGAATATTTTTAGCTATGGTGATGACATTGATCTTTCAGCAAATAAACAGTATTCCGTCTCCAACACGGCCCACCAAGCAGATGCTGCGAGAAACTCCTAGTAGGGTGTGAGAGTGATAAGTGATCCACCAAGGCCCTCACCAGCTTTCAGTTGGTCATCAGGGAGAATATTTGGGAACCACTGTTCTATATTGTCATCCCTGGATTAAGAGACTTTTAAGCAAGCAACATTCTAAGCTGGAATGCTTGAAGAAACGAACCTGTTGAAGCACTTCCCTCTCACTACAATAACAGCTATCATTTATTGGAAAGGTCACATCCAGTCAAATACCTGCTCTGTTCCTGCAGTGCATGGTTTGCAAAGTACTAATCATTTTGGCAGGTAATTTTGACTCTTCTGCCAGTGGAAAATCTGGGGTTAATTAAATGTTCCATCCACTGGTTCACTTCTCTCTCTAAGAAGCCTGCATTTGTCACAAACTGGAAAGCTGCCAATATTGTCCACTGATCCAAACCCAGCAAGTCTCAAGGGGACACTTGTACATGCCAAAGGAAGTTCTGTTGCGCGCATTGAGTGCTGTTTTCTCTTGGATTTTACTAGTACTTGACGTACAAATACATTGCGATGGTTCTCACAGCCAAAGCATCCACTGTCTTGAATTTATTTAGGATGATAAAATTTGAAGCAGGTTGTGAAGAGCTCCAAAAGGATTGCATCAAACTGGTTGAACGGGTAACAAAATGGCCAATGAGATTTAATGTAAATAAATACAAATGGAAGCATATTTGGGCTAAATAAATAAACCCCAACTCTCTGTGTTTATGTGTGAATGCATGGGGGGGGGAATCTCATTAACTGGAACTTGTTGAAGTGGGACCAAAGGCAAAGTCTACGTGTCACTGTTCATCACTGTTAAATACATATATTTTAGGTGTTAAGATATTTAATGACATAAGAGATTATAGATTTACTAATGGCAACAGGATGATGAACTAAATAGACCTTGATTTTACACCACAGCATTTAGGCAAAGGAAGAAGGTGGCTGACACACGAGCAATATGGTGGCAACAATAGATAATATTATTGGGTTATCGACGAGAAGCAAGAGTTTCTTCTACTAAGGGGATCTTAAGCATGCTAGACACATGATCTGGCTGCCCCCCCCCCAAAAAAACGATATATGGCCGGGGTAGGGGAACTTGTGGCCTACAGATGTTTTTGGACTTCAGCTACCATCAGCCTCAGAAAGCATGACTGGTAGTCAGGGATGATAGGAACTGTAGTCCAGTGACCACTGAAGGGTTACAGGTACCCCATCCCTGACTTATGGGGTGGATATAGATTTAAGCTGTCAGTAGTTAACTGAAGAATTACCAACAGTGGAAGATTGGCAGATGAAGTTGATTGAATATATGGAACTCGCAGAACTGACCGCGAAACTCCGAGACCAGAGGGAAGAAACGGTGCAGGAGGATTGGAAGAAATTTAAAGACTATTTGAAACGACGTGAAAAGATAGACATTTGAAATTGGAATCAGTGGATATATAAGGCTACAGTAATGCCAGAAGTTAGGTTAAGATAGGATATAAGAAGTAGTTAGAAATATGTTTGTTTTTATTAGGATGAAGTTTAAAGTTTAATGATGATGATTGTTTTTTAAGATTAAGATTTGATGAGAAAGAAGATTTTACAATGTTATAAAGTTACTAAAGAAGATTAGAAATGAACGCAGAAGAGAGGATGTGAGGAGGTCCCCAAACAATGTTAGGAATAAGATAAGGATAGTTAAATAAGTGTTTATTTGTTAAGTTTTTTTTGTAGTTTTGTAGTTTTTGTTGTTTGTTGTTTGTTGTATTTTGTGTGTGTTCTATTGTTAAAATTTAATAAATTTTCTTTAAAAAAATAAAATAAGCTATCAGTAGTAGAGGCCACAGTTGGTTTTGGCCTGGCCACCTGAAAGACGACTGACAGGGGATTCAGCCTAGCTACCATCAGTGAGCTTGGGCCAGTAGAGGGAAATGAGGGGAGGTGCATTCTGGGCCCCTATAAAATCTTCCATGTTGGTTTTTACTCACATCTGAGTAACAAGGAGGCGTGTTCTTCCTGATTATAGCTCACTTCACACCCAGCCTCATCTGCACAGACCCTCAGTCAGTGCCAGATTAAACCCTGTGGAGACCCCTAGGCAGTCAAAATCTCAGGTGCCCCCTCACGAATTATCTCCTAATACATGTATTATTTTACTAGACAACTATTTTAATAAACCAATTTCATTACACAAAACAAATCGATATTATTTAGATCTTTTGTTGCAGGGGCCCTAAAAAGGCCGGTGCTTGATCTGCCTAATTGAAAAATCCGGCACTGCCATCAGTTCTGAGTTACATGAACATTTTGACAAAATAGAGTTCTCCCCTGAAGCTGACCTTAAAGTCTAAACGCAACATACCCCAGGCCTCCTGCAATTCCTTCCTGTATCACTAGTTTCTCCAGCAAAATCAAATGAGTGGAGATTATAGTTGGAATGAACTGTAAAAGCTTGGCATAATGAGAACCACGCTTATATTTTTTTTAAAAAAGCTTTCCCCTGAGCCAGCTCTAATTAGCAATTGCTAGCCTTAAATCTAAGCTTTGATGAAAGATGTAAGCAAAGGTATTTAAGAGCTCCCTTCACAAAATCCTCCAGCATAATTTACTAACTTTGTATCTATCGCGTAGTCTCTCATTTCTCCTGCCAGTCTCTTAGGCGACGAAACAACTCACATTGTAGACCTTGTTTTTACCGCTTGCATTTCACGCCAGTGTTAATAGGTACCCAAAGCCAAAAGATTAATTAGCGCTGAGCATTATATATACACAAGTCATCTAAAGCCAAGACACATCATTTTGCCAATTCAAATACTGGCCACACAATTCTTTCCTGAGATGTAAGCTTGGATACGCCAAAATGCGTCGACATTGTTGAAAGTCTTTGACTTGGATGTGATTATAAAGATGCAGAAGCAATGAGTATTTAGAAGTCTTGATTGCTTAAGTGGGGGGGGGGAGACCCTTATTTGTAACTATGGATAAATGTCTCAATAAGCAAACATAGAAGGATCCAAAAAAAAAAAATCTGTTTAAACTGCTCTGTATGTTTCATAATTATTCCAATTCCACACGAAAAAGGAGAAAGAGCATGGTAATTTCAACATTTAATTAACATTCTGGCAGCATGTGTTAAATCAAGCCGGTCTGAACTTTGCAGAGCAACATTGGCCTCCACTTAGCTGGAAAACAGTCATTTGGATCCTAACTTTTCTGCAAACGGAACAGGGTTCACATTTGTGGAATGAAGTTTCCGGCCTCCCAGCTTCCTCTGCAGTTCCCTGTGGCCTCTTTTCCCAATCCGTTCCTTGGGAATGTTATAGGGCAGGGTCAGAGAACCTTTCACAACACCTGAGGACCACATTCCCACATGGACAGCTTTTTAAGGGTGCATTCCAGTTGTGGGTGGGGCCAGGCAAAAGTGGGTGGAATCAATGATGTGTCTCTCGCACTTGTAAAATGAAAATACAGCGTCGGGACAGTGCGCTGTTTAATTGGCACCAAAAATTGCAGAAGCAAAGCGCAAAGCTGGTTTGACAAGAGCGAATGTGTGGGCATGTGGCACGGAGGCTGAAGGATGCGGAGGTCCAGCATTTTCCAAGCAAGAACTACTAGCAGAACTAAGAAAGAATGCAGTATAGTCAAGAACAGGGTGAGGTGATGGGCATTCCTCCCATCAGTTGAAGAACACTGGTAATATTATTTCCTCTGATTGGAAGCTAGACCTATCTGTGACAAATGAGCACTCCTTTCCACACCCAGGTGTTTTCCTTAGAGGGTAAGCTTGAGGAGAAATGCTTCCATTTTTATTTTATTTTTTGCATTTTTTTTTTTTTTGCAGTTACGCTATTTTCACAAGGTTTTAAAAAAGCACAACAACTACAACTGAATTTCAGAATGACCTCACATTGCTTTGGCGAACCTGCATTCAGTTTAGGACAATTTGTGGGGGTTCTGCTTCAGAATGCCTAAATCTTTCGAAATTGGTCAAATTCCGCTCACGACTTGGATTTCCCCGAATCTGATGCACACCCTGAGTTCCTAGCCCAACATTTTTATTTTTCCTCTGGAATCTGGTTATGAGTTTGGGACACTGGGGTGAGAACTTCTACACTCACACCCTGAACAAATGACATTAAGTGTGGCATTCAAGACAATACATCTGTCAGGGAAAGAGGGGCTAGTCAGGAGGAACAGGGAGAGAAAGGGGAGCAGGATAGTGTTTCCTCCAGAGAAGGGGGGTCGCTGGGTTACAGAGAGCAGCCGCCGATAATTTCCACTGATTCATCTTCCAGCTCAAGCCCACGTCAGGAATTGTCACCGGAAGAGGAAGAGGTGCCAGGCTATAGGAGGGAAGGGCAAAGACCAAGAGCAGTCAGTCTCAGACAGGAGGAGGAGACAATGGGGGGGGGGAGGCGACGCAGACGCCGATTCAAAGTTCCCAGCCGTTTTCTGTGTTGGCGGGCAAGACAGAGCCCGCCACTCCGAGAAACTGAAAGTAACTGACCAGACGTATGTCAGAGACTCTGTAACTACATAATGAAAATAAATAGTTTTAGCTTACCGGAGAGCCTGTCGTTTCTCATGAGCAACATCTAAAGGGGGGGGGGTGCGATCCCCTTGACAACATCCTTCTTGCCTCTATAACCTGTGCCGTCTTTCTGTCTTTGAAGACTAAGAGCAGGCATCCCCAAACTTCGGCCCTCCAGATGTTTTGGACTACAATTCCCATCATCCCTGACCACTGGTCCTGTTAGCTAGGGATCATGGGAGTTGTAGGCCAAGACATCTGGGGGACCGCAGTTTGGGGACACCTGACTAAGAGGCAGGTGAGGTTCATATAATTACATGCTGTTAATCCTCAAAGTATCCTTCCAAAATAGAATACCAGACATATATCTACATTAAATGCTTAACAATGTAAACAAACGTACCCCACCTGTCAGTGCAGACTCAACTAATATTATCTATATATTTATTTTGAATATTTCCCTGGAAGTGTATATAAAATTCAAATGTCAATACAGTATTAAACAATAATAAGTGCAAAAAAAGCTTTCTAGACTTTTTTTTACACAGTGAAGGCAGTATCAGTTGGAATGCACATTTCCAGTATCTCAGGCTGAGCACATGTTATTGTGTAGCTCTATATTCAGATCAAAATCATAGTTGCTTGCTTTGGATACTATGTTTTCAAACTGCATTCCAGGAAATCCTCTGGTTTCTTGTAAGCTTCTAGAAGTTCAGTAGTGGAGAACAAATTTTCCTGAAAAGTAGGCTGACCAGCCTGACTGTCGTGTGTTGGGTTTGTTTTCACAGAGTACCCTCTCAGTTCATGTGGGTCCGTAGATAAATAAACCTTGTCAATTTAAGTAAAGTGGTACCTTGGTTCTCAAACACCTTGGTTCCCAAACGCCGAAAACCTGGAAGTAAGTGTTCTGGTTTTCAAACATTTTTTGGAAGTCAAACATCCAATGTAGTTGGCGGGTATTGTTTGCGGGGCGCCTGCACCAATCAGAAGCTTCCGGAATGAAGTAACTTTGGCGCTTTTGTTTTTGCTATTTATTTTGCATTTTTGTGGCTTTTTTTGGGTTAATTTGTTTTTGTGACTGTGTGGAACCCAGTTCTGCTACTGATTGATTGATTGATTGTGTGACTGCGGAAATGGATAAAAAGCCCCCCCCCATCCAAACAATGACTATCATCAGTGCAGGTAAGAAAAAAATTAATTTTAATTTTTATCATCTACAATACTGTCTTATTTATTTTATAGTACAGTACATTGATTATTGCTTTCATTTTATGGATCAATGGTCTCGTTAGATAGTAAAATTCATGTTAAATTGCTGTTTTAGGGGTTGTTTTTAAAAGTCTGGAACGGATTAATCCATTTTGCATTACTTTCTATGGGAAAACACACCTTGGTTTTGGAACGGACTTCTGGAGTGGATTAAGTTTGAGAACCAAGGTACCACTGTAGTATAGAAGAAGAAGAAGAAGAAGAAGAAGAAGAAGAAGAAGAAGAAGAAGAAGAAGAAGAAGAAGAAGAAGAAGGAGGAGGAGGAGTTTGGATTTGATATCCCGCTTTATCACTACCCTAAGGAGTCTCAAAGCGGCTAACAATCTCCTTTCCCTTCCTCCCCACAACAAACACTCTGTGAGGTGAGTGGGGCTGAGAGACTTCAAAGAAGTGTGACTAGCCCAAGGTCACCCAGCAGCTGCATGTGGAGGAGCGGGGGAAGCGAACCCGGTTCACCAGATTACGAGTCTACCGCTCTTAACCACTACATCACACTCTTGTCAAATTTCTGAAGCCCTGCGTTTGAGTTTGATTGATGGGGTCACAGGATGTCCTGGTCCACATGGCACCACTAGATGCTCTGTCCCTCAGACGTCCCACCCTGGAAGGTCAGATTGACGAGAGCTTCAAAGTTTCACTGTGGTATGATGAGGCCATATTTCTCTACAGGGTGAATCAGCCACTCCATTTTAATAGGTCCTCATAGTGAAGCAACTTCCATTTGATGGATCATACTTTGAGGGACTGAATGTCATGAACTGGCAGGACTTCAGGGAGGAGGAGGAGGATCCCAGCAAGCGGTGCAGCTGGGAGCAAATCACACGGGAGCAAACTGGGGATGGGGAAGGAGAGGTTGGTGTAGATAGTACTCATGGGGTGACAGAAGATGATGAGGGGCCAGGGGCTAGTGCACAAGAAGCTGAGTAGCAGGAACCAAGAAGACAAAAACTTTAAGAAAGAATGGGAAAAATATAGTATATTTAGGAGGCCACTGTAAGCAGATGAAAACATTAGCAGGAATTTAATAACACTTGTATTGTAACAATTACATACTATGGATAGTATGGACAGATGCAAAATATGGATTATGAAATAATATGCAGTTGAAAATCGGACCCATTTAGGGGATGGGGGGAAGTCTTGAGATTCAGAGTAATCTCTATATATGGAAATGCATTTGGATTGTTATACAGTGGTACCTCCGGTTACAAACTTAATTCGTTCTGGTGGTCCGTTCTTATCCTGAAACTGTTCTTAACATGAGGCGCCATTTGCAAAAGCGTGCCTCCAGCACACAATTTCCGCTTACATCCCTGGGCGAAGTTTGCATCTGAAAGCAATTACTTCCGGGTTAGCGCAGCTCGTAATCCGACATGTGCGCAACCAGAAGCATTCGTATCCAGAGGTACCACTGTAATTTTATATTTGTAAAATCAAAGAAAAATCATTACTTAAAAAAAGAGAGGAAGCCGAGCAGCAGGACCCCTCGCCAGAGAGGCCCCTGTCCCCATGAACATGGCAGGTCCTAAGACATAGGGAACAGTGGGTGGGACACTCCAGGAAGCAGAGGCAGGCCATGGCCTGCAGCCTAGTTCACTAGCTGGCCAGGTGGGGAAGGAGGCATGTGATTCCCCAGCTGGGGCAAGCAGAGAGCAGGTGAGGGTCACATGCCTCATTAAGCCCAGATGATGCAATCAGCAGGCACAACAACAACAACAACAACAACAACAACAACAAAAATTCCTTCCAGTAGCACCTTAGAGACCAACTAAGTTGGTATGAGCTTTCGTGTGCATGCACACTTCTTCAGATACACTGAAACAGAAGTCACCAGACCCTTATATATAGTGAGAGGGTGGGGAGGGGTATTACTCAGAAGGGTGGTGGGAATGGGTGATTGGCTGATAGGTGTGGAAAACACAGCAGGCACAGTATAAGAAAGCAGCAGAGTTGAGGTGCTCAACTGCCCACATTGAGGGACCTCACCTGGGGTTCTCCTTGGACCTTCATGGGTTTCTACCTTGACACTGACTCTGGACTGTATCCTGACTGCTGAACTTCTATCTTGGCTTACTTGGACTGACCCCCGAATGATCTTTGCTTGTGTGGATTGGCCTCTGGTCTTGAAACTTCGTCTTGGCACAATGTCTGTCTGTCTGTCAGGTAGGCCAGGGGATCAGGACACAGAACTTCTGGTGCTGTCACTGGGACTGGGACTTTTGGAGTGGGATTTCCTGTAATGACATCAATCAAACAAGGGGCAGGGTTTAAGGGATTTGGCAGGAGCTCTGCTACTTATACGACTCACAACGTAAATTGAGTGAGTATCCTAATGCATGATCCAGAACTCTTTGCAACCCTCATGGATCCTAGGGTGGATTTTCTTCAGGTGTGGAACATGGGCTCCTAATAGTGGAGAACTGGTAAGCCACTAGTTTGAATAATTACATTTCTTTAGGCAAACACACCGCAATGGGAATGAAACTGAATTCTGCTTCCAGTGGATATTTCCAAAGGTGTGGCAATTCACAGGTTTCAGCAAGTTTGATTAACTAACTAATCAGATAGTCAAATCCTTTTGGAGGCATTAGGAGACTTGCATTCTTGAGTTAAAGGTCCGTTAAAACAAACCTCCATTACTTCTCCCATAATGCTTAATCCTGTTTAAATAACACCATGTCGAACATGTCTGCTCATCAGCTAGCAGGTATCCCTGTGAGGTTTCTGCAGCTTTAAGCATCATGGATCACTGTGCAAAGGATTTCCCCCCAAAATATTGACTTTTGGGTTTTCAAGGTTACTGATGGCATGCTCATTCTCATTAATCACTCTAACCATTTCAACAAAGCTCATTAAGAAGATAAATACATTTATCAGCCCAGTCATCTTGCTGATTATATATTTCCTGTTTTACCAGTGATAAATGCACAGCTGAATAAATTCTTCTTTTGCCGTGTAATAGAGAAAGCAACTCAAGAGTCTTCGAATTCGGATTTGCCTTTAAAAGCTTAATAACCTGCCTCAGGGCACTGTCTTCCACTGAAGGAGAAAGGAGTATTTGGTCGGTTCCAGGCTGTTAGGTCCCATTGAAATGAAGGTGAAAAGCTGCTGTTGAGCAACTTAATTCCTATAGGAATCAATGGGGCTTAATTACAACTATGGGGCTCTTGTTGGGTCTATAGTGCTTATTGTGAAGGTTGCCCCCAACACAGATTTAACACAAGAAGCTGCTGTGTTTTTCCGCTCTGACTGGCAGTGGCACTCATAGTTTCAGACAGTTCCCCCACCAACCTACCAGGAGATGCTGGTGAATACAAAATTGATGCATTCCGAAAACAACATGGAAAATTGGACTCTCAGTGAATCACCACTACGTGGGGTTTGCATGTGTGCAAGTGAGAAAGAGACCTAAGGAAAAAAGACAAAGAGATTGAGCTCTTGACCAGCAAGGCTCTGGGCGAGAGAGAGAGGGAGAGAGACAAAAGAACTTCCCTCCACTCGACCCAGGCTGTTTTTATTAAACGCAGGGAGAACTTACAGAATTCAAACCAGCCAATCAGATTAAACCAGCACACCTCAGGAAGTCTTCACGTGGTTGGAATCAGGTAACAACGACCTCATGAGAAACCCGCCACATTCCTACATCAAAGGATGGGATAGATGAAAGGATGGGATAGATTGGCATTTGGAACAGGGAAGTATAAAGATAGGAAGAGATAGCAGGAGGGTAGCAGGGTCACTGGAAGGGCAGATCCTGAAGTTGAGGCTCCAATACTTTGGCCACCTCATGAGAAGAGAAGACTCCCTGGAAAAGACCCTGATGTTGGGAAAGATGGAGGGCACAAGGAGAAGGGACGACAGAGGATGAGATGGTTGGACAGTGTTCTCGAAGCGACTGGCATGAGTTTGGCCAAACTGTGGGAGGCAGTGGAGGATAGGGGTGCCTGGCGTGCTCTGGTCCATGGGGTCACGAAGAGTCGGACACAACTGAACGACTGAACAACGACAAAAGCAGGGAAATGAGACTAGCATCCTGTTGTCAGAACTCTTTATGAGTTTGCCCAGGCAATCTCCCTTCTAAGGCTTGGGGATCAAAGTGCTAAGTTTCTCACAGGAATGCCTGACAAATGGAAATGCAGCATCTGGTCCCAGCAGGCACCACCTTTAGTGAGAACTTGTTCTGCCTACTTACAGAGACTGGCAAAGAGTGCATAGCCCTATGGGAAAACACACAGCCTTGTGGGATTTTATCAGAACCTTATGCTTATGAATCAGGCCCAGTAATGATATGATTCATATTGCATAATTCCTCAGTCATAATCCCCAAGTGACTGCCACACAAAATGTGTGTCTGTGCTGAGCTATGATATTTCATCAGTGGATGGAGAGGATGGAGTCTCCATTCAGGGCCATTTCTGTTTCATGTGGCCTCATACTTCAAGAGCAGGGTAAGGATAGGGGTAGGGTGATTGCAAGCTCTGGAAATCATTATTGTCGAAGAATTTGAGTCCTGGGGACGACCCCTTCCTTTTTGGTTAACAATTATAACTCAGACTGTATTTTTCAAGAAGGACATTATTGTTCTTGCTGAAACTGGTGAGACAACCTTCATGGCAGGTTAAAAGTCAGGCAATTGACATAGGCCTGCCCGTGGAGAAATTGGGAGGGGTAATTCAAATCAACATACCCTTCAGGGGGAAAAAGAAACTTCATAGTAAGGCCAAAGTTTCTTCTAAGGTCTACTTTCTCTCAGGGAAAACACATCATTTCCATTTTTTAAACAAATTAGTCTTGTACATGGCAATTTAGTTTTCATTTCCTGAATGTATTTCAGCAGGTTAAGAATGCTTTCATAAAGCATAAATCTGATTTACAACGTGTGTTCCTGGCAAGAAAATAAGACCCACATTAACGAAAGCATTAATAAAAATGCTGAAATACTTTAGAGATGGAAAGCAAAAACTATAAATAAAAGATAATTCCAACTTTTACCATCAGGCTAGTTGCTTAAATAATAAACAGTGCTTTCCAAAAGGAAAAAATAAAATAAAATACAATAAGTGAGTTAATTCTCTGTGAAGGAAATAATTTTTGGAGAAACGTAATGAGGTATGTGAAAATGCAGAAATGGGAAATCTAATCCTGTAAATCCAATCAAGCAAACTTTTTTAAACAAGATTTTTTTTTTTTTTTGGTGAGCCTAAAGACATTACTACAGGGAGCAAGAAATAACAGTGATTGGGCCCCCAAATAATATATATATTCTCTTGTAAGAAGTCCATATCTTAGTGTCAGGTGCACTAAGGGTTGGCACATTATTATTATTATTATTATTATTATTATTATTATTATTATTATTTACTATTACTACTATTTGTTTATACATACATACATACATACATACATACATACATACATACATACATAATGTTAGGTAATGGAACAAATAGATGTCTGAATATATATGTATCATATCATTTTCTAATCATGTGAGGGACTGGACGCCTAGAAAGGGTTTCTTTGGTGCCGATACCTAGCTTTAGGCTCTGTCTTTTTCTTCTTTTTCCCCAAAATGAAATTAATCCTGAAATGCTTTTGGTTACTTAGGGGCATATCCATGCTACAGTTTTAAATTGGTTTAATCATAGCTCACTTTTCTGACAGAAATTTATAGTTGGGAGGGGAGGACACAGTATTTTTGGAACCCCAATGAAGTACAATTCACAGGATTATCCTTAAGCCAGAAGGGCTGAGAGAGTAACGGCACTTAAAGTGGAATAAAACCATTACAAGTGCGTCATGTCGGGTGTCAGACATGGATGTGGGGCTGAATGTGGATGAGCTAGCTTGTGCTGAATCTAAAGAAGACTGGCAGTAGCTCACTCATCTTAGTCAGACGAGGTGCTTTTGGTGTTTGTAGCTTGGGCATAGTTGTGGCTGTGTTGCCAAGAGAGGTTTCACCCAGGGGCGTAGGAAGGGGGGCAGTGGGGCACACGCCCCGGGTGCCCTCATTGAGAAGGGGAGACATTTGGCACACCACCCGCCCGTGACTCCCAAGCCTACCCCGTGCTGTCGGGGTAAGGGGGAGGGAGCCGCGCTTCTTTTCCAATGGCAGTCCTCCCTTCCCCCTTTGTTTTGACAGCATGGGGAGGCTTGGGAGTTGCGGGTGGGTGGTGCACTGAATGTCTGCTAGGGGTGGCTCGCTCTGCCCCCGTGAACAGCTCGCTCCGCACCCAGCTGCAGGGCGCATGCACTGCTCCGGGCACCCAAGTGGCTATCCCATGCCTGGGAGGGCACCCTCCACGCCATGCGCCCGCCCTGGGCACGATGGGTATATGTTCCACCACTGGTTTCACCAACCCAAATCTGAAGAGAATAACATGACCATCTTCTGAAGAAATATCTGAAGAAGTGTGCATGCACACGAAAGCTCACACCAATAACAAACTTAGTTGGTCTCTAAGGTGCTACTGGAAGGATTTTTTTATTTTTTATTTTGTTTCAACTACGGCAGACCAATATGGCTACCTACCTGTAACATGACCATCTTTGTCACATCCAGATCTTGCGCTCGCCCTTTATGCGCCTAGCCTTAATGTGTTCTGTTTATCTTTAGCTTGTGCAGGAAACTGTGGTTCACCTCCTTCCAAACAGTGTCCCAAACCCACCCCATTCCTTTCTCCTTTATGTGTGACTGGTTGACATGGATTGGTGTGAAGAACAGTAAAACAATCCACTTGGAGGCAGTGGCATAGCATGTGGGGGGTGGGTCCGTGGCCCTGGGCACATTTTTTAAGAGAGCAACCAGGAACCTCCATGGCAAGCTCCCTCATTGAGGCCAGAGCCATGGGGAGAGAAGCCTCACCCAGGCTGAACCTTAGGGGCTGGGGTGCCAGAGCCTCCTTCTCCTTGTGGCTAGCAAATGGATGCCCACTGGCACCCCCCAAGGAGGGAGGAAGAGGGTGTGACACGGGGCGGAAGCAGCAGAGAGGGTGCGGCAGCATCACCGCAACTCTCTTCCACTAGGCTCCGGTAGCAATGGAGTTGAGGAGGCAGCTTCTTCCCACGACAGCTCAATGCCGCCAAACGGCAGCAGTTCCACTCCTGGGTCTGCCCCTTTCCTCTGCTGGGTTCCGAGGCATGAGTGTCCGCACCACACCACTTTGCAAGGCTGGGATTGGGCAGACTGACCCCAGCCTCACAAAGCCACACAGAGCTTCCAGGGTGGTGTAGGTGTGTCTGATGAGACGGATTTGAAGCAGCGGCATTGGCTGGGGTGATGTGGCTACAGCAGACTCCCTCTGCGCCCCCACCCCTGGCACGCCTGGTGCAGCACACACCCAAACCCGGCAGCAGTAGCAAAACCTGACTTTGACCCACCGACTGTGCTTGGCCCAGGCCCCACTGTCGTGAGTTGCTTGCAAAAGTTCCTTGGTTCAAACTCTCTAGGTAGGGTTAGGAAAGACTCTTGTCTGAAATGCCAGAGATTTGCTGCCCATCAGTTTAGACAATATCGAGCAAGATGAATCTGTGTGGTGTAGTGGTTAAGAGCAGTAGACTCGTAATCTAGGTGAACCGGGTTCGTGTCCCCGCTCCTCCACATGCAGCTGCTGGGTGACCTTGGGCTAGTCACACTTCTCTGAAGTCTCTCAGCCCCACTCACCTCACAGAGTGTTTGTTGTGGGGGAGGAAGGGAAAGGAGAATGTTAGCCGCTTTGAGACTCCTTCGGGTAGTGATAAAGCGGGATATCAAATCCAAACTCCTCCTCCTCCTCCTCTCCTCCTCCTCCTCCTCCTCTTCTCTTCTTCTTCTTCTTCTTCTTCTTCTTCTTCTTCTTCTTCTTCTTCTTCACTTGGTGTAAAGGAAGTAAAAGCTAAAGGACCCCTGGACAGTTAAGTCTATTGGGTTGCAGCGCTCATCTCACTTTCAAGCCGATGGTGCCGGCGTTTGTCCACAGACAACATTGTGGGTCATGTGGCCAGCATGAGTAATCTGCTTCTGGCGCAATGGGACACCATGACGTAAGAACGCGGGTGGCGCTGTGGTCTAAACAACTTAGCCTCTTGGGCTTGCCAATCAGAAGGTCAGCAGTTTGAATCTCTGTGACGGGGTGAGCTCCCGTTGCTCTGTCCCAGCTCCTGCCAACCTAGCAGTTCGAAAGCACACCAGTGCAAGTAGATAAATAGGTACCACTGCAGCAGGAAGGTAAACGGCATTTTCATGCGCTCTGGTTTCTGTTATGGTGTTCCATTGTGCCAGAAGCAGTTTAGTCCTGCTGGCCACATGACCTGGAGAATTGTCTGTGGACAAACGCCGGCTCCCTCGACCTAAAAGCAAGATGAGCGGCGCAACCCCAAGGTCACCTTTGACTGGACTTAACTGTCCAGGGGTCCTTTACCTTTTTTTTTAACCTTAAAGGAGCTTTCTGTTTTCATGTCATGGATCCCAGAGGGGCAGATCCCTGCACTCACCTATCATTAATGTTGTATTCCACCTCCAAGGGTCCTTGCAATAGACAAAGCCAACTTTCTCTCCCCCCCCCATCATGATGACAGGCATTTTGATAGCTAATAACCATAATATTAATTTAGTGATATAACTTGACTGCAAGATATTAGGGATGGGGGTGGCGGCGGGGACTGTCATTATAGCTAGAAAAACGCCAAAGAAAAAAACCCTATAATTAGACTAATTTAGCATCTCCTCTTTATTGAGATGGCATGCTGTGCATTTACGGAAGTCAGTGGGAAATACAGCTCAGTGCTTTGGTATAATACACCTGTCTAAAGTGCATTATATTTGTGCCTCCTCACTTTCATTTGCTCATAACCTATAATAATTTTTGAGGCCATGATGCATTATTAAATATGATTGGATCAATAGCACAGTTGCTGCAGAGCAGTCGGAACATGATACATCATTCCAATAAAACATCAGTACATGAGGTCCTTTTAGTCCTTCAGGTGGATTAAAAAGCTGCATTATATTTAGGGCATAATTTTCCTTTATGTATGCCAATGCATGAATCTGAAATGGTCCTCCTCGTTGTATAATGAAGAACATAAAAGATGATCATCTGGATCTGTTGGGACCAAGATTTAATGGGACAGTACAGAGCAGGTTGAAGGAAAAATAGGACCCGCTCTGCCCCTAAATACATCCAGAGAGGTGTGTGTTAGGGAAGTAAAACAAGTTTCTGCAGGCAAATCCCTTCTTGAGTTGGTCTGAGCATTCAGGTGGGTTATACAGGTGCAGAATCAAACTTCCAAACCCTACAGTGGTTTTCACTGTAGTGGTTAGAGATTCAGACTAGGACTTGTGAGACCATGGTTCAAGTCCCCACTCATCCATGAAGCTCACTGGGTGACCTTGGGCCAGTCACTGTGGCCTTTCTGCCTAACCTACCCCACGGGGTTGTTGTGGGGATAAAATGTTGGGGGATGATCTTGTATGTCACCTTGAGCTCCTTGGAGAAATAGATGGGGTATAAATGGAATAAATAAAAATTCTGTGTGCCAGGGACCCTGGCGAGCAGGGTTTATCAGGGTTTCCTGAATGATAATGGTATGATAACTCCTCCCAGGGCCTGAAGTAGAAGTGGAAAAGGAAGCGATGTGGTTAAGCCAGACTCAATTATGTTCACTTGAAGATAAGTAGGGTAGCTATAGGTCTACCGGAAAGGGGGGTAGGAGGGCATCCCACCCCATTTTGAGCACTGGCTTGCCTGGAAGAGTGGGAAATGTAGGATATTTCTTTAAAAACAAATTCCCTATAGGGCAAAGATTTTTTAATGTTTGATGTTTTGTTGGAACCTGCCCGAGTGTCTGGGGCAACCCAGTCAGATCGGTGGGGTACAAATAATAATAATAATAATAATAATAATAATAATAATAATAATAATAATAATAATAATTAATTAGGCATTTCACCTCCTTTGAAGCTGCAGGAAAGTGATAGATGTCTTCTAAGACATCCTCTCTGTTAGTACATTAGCAGATGGGGCCACCAAGTTTGGTTTCTATTCTGTGTGAACCAAATGTGCACCATACAATATATCCCAGAATCCTTTGCAGCCTACCACAGAGCCTATCCACGACCGTAATACTAGGGCTGCCATACGTCGGGGATTAATAACAGGGACATGCCATATCACTAAAGTCCATATGTGCAAGTGCTTTTATGCTCTTACTCCATTAATTTCCTCGAGGAATTCTGTCCTATATTCCTGTAATCAGCCTTCAGCATTTCACCATGCCTCTGAGTTTATATGTAAGCTTGGGCTGGTGCACTGACTTTGCAAGGAGGAAAGGAAGAAGAGGGGGATCGTGCTGGCTCCCGGCCATTTCCTTTTGATTTCATGTGGACTTGCAGATTCTTGCAATGAAAGCCCCTAAGGCTTACAACGCTCTGTTTTCTTCCCTATTTTAAAAGCGCTGCCCAAGGCATGGTAGATTTTACGTATTAATTTCTTGGTTCCAAGTGTAGAAGAGGTGCCCGGTTTTCTGCAGCGTGCAGGGATGTCTATGCTTTTGGCATCGTAAGATTTCAAATTAAGCTGCATTAAAAATAATTACTTCCCTTTCCTGTTAAAACAAAGAACATTCTTCTCTTGCCCTTCTCCAGAAGGTCATTTCCCTTACTCAGGGTTTTTTTTTCTGACCGGGGATTTAAAAAGTTGTGTTACACCGAAAGAAATTGCTGAAGTTTTTAATTTGCCCTCTGACAAAATTTGCATCTGTTCTGTACGGTTGGGAAACAAAGGCCAATGAATGGAGTGGGAAAGTGTCATGATTTACAGGGGACAGTCCTCTATTTGAAGGAGTCCAACTTGGGAGGAAAGAGGACTCTATTCAAAGCTCCTCCCACATGTCCATCTGATGGATCCTTATTTGCGTGTGTATTCAGAACTGAAATTATATCACATTTAACATCCAAGCATTGCAATTTTGCCCATTTTTTGAATGTTAACAATATTACATTTGAAGTCTTTCTAATTGTGCATTTCAATGTGTGTTTGAACGACCTATTACCAGGGATATGTACTTTGTTGCGGCAGCTAAACTGGTGACTGGGAGTGGCTGCCGAGACCACATAACACCAGTCCTGAAAGACCTACATTGGCTCCCAGTACATTTCTGAGCACAATTCAGTGTTGGCGCTGACCTTTAAAGCCCTAAATAGCCCGATCCTGTATACCTGAAGGAGCGTCTCCACCCCCATCCTTCAGCCTGGACACTGAGGTCCAGCTCTGAGGGTCTTCTGGTGGTTCCCTCACTGCGACAAGTGAGGTTATAGGGAACCCGGCAGAGGGCCTTCTTGGTAGTGGCGCCTGCCCTGTGGAGCACCCTCCCATCAGGTATCAAGGAAATAGAGAACTATCTGACTTTGAGAAGACATCTGAAGGCATCCCTGTTTAGGGAAGTTTTTAATGTTTGATGTTTTATCACATTTTTATTATTCTGTTGGGAGTGGGAAAACCCAGCCAGAAGGGCAGGGTATAAATAATAAATAGTTATTATTATAAATTATTATTATTTTTGGAAGAGAAATGTGAGTGCAACAGCAATCCTACACTTTGAGAAGTGAGCCCCAGTATGTTGAATGGAAGTGGTTATTGGCCTGCCGCAATGGTGAGTGGATGAAATATAGTTTTCTGTGAGGTTTGCTTTACTGGCGTGCAGAGATGAATCCCCTGTTCCCGCTCCCTATTTCTGCTTTAAGTCGATGAGTCATTCAAGTGCTCATGAAGCATAAGGTTATTTAAAGTTATTCCTGACTGCTTTGTCAATAGAGTTTCGAAATTTAGTCTTTGAAAGTCATTTAATGTAATTACTAAGATACATAACTTTTAGAAATGAGACATTAACTCTGCGTTTATGATATTTAATGGCTTTGGTGTATGGACAGCATGCATGTAAATGGGAAATTTCATAAGCAGCATTGAGGATTACAATACTTCACGTCCTTTTCTACATGACTTTGGGGGAATCAGCAGCAAATCAATGTGAAAGGATGAGTTATAGATTATAAAAATCCAAAGAGCTTGTCCAATAAATAACAGCGCTAAGAATCTACTTTTCAGTTAATATTTGAAATGGAAGAATATTCTAAAAAGTTTGAGATCAGTGATCTCTGGCTCTTTTCATTTGATTGATTTATAAACTTTGTAAGTCACTTTCCCAGTTCGGTTGCTTGGGTGGTCAAAGTGGTACATGAATTTAAAAACGAGTAACAACCTGTAAGCAGCAAAGAGAATCAAAAGTTGCAACAGCACCAGAGTGAAACAATTACGCTTGTCGGAGAGACTATTAAAGCAAACCTTGAAAACGCCTATGAGCCGCTGACAAAACTGTACAAAGAAAGGGATTTGCAACTACAGTTCCTTTCCGAAACAGTTTGAATGGAAAGGTGCCACGACTGAGAATGACTGCTCCACACATCAAATGGGTGGGGGGCGGCGTTTGCGTGGTCGCGTGCAGCCCCCAGGATCCCAGAGCGGCTCCTGTTAGTTCGGAGCTGACTTCCCCTTCCCCAGGCTGGATACCTGTGGTCTCCGCCTACCTCAACCAGCACCCAATCCCGCCTGGGGGAGGCGTTGCCAGGGGATTGGCCAGGTAAGGGGTGGGACTACCCAGCCCACACAATAGGTGTAGCTTACCTGGGAAACGGCAGTCGGGCTCCAGAGCTTCTCCCACCCTCCTACGATTTGGTCTGTGACCGTTTAATAAAATTTGATTTGATTTGCTCTCCCACCCTCCACTCCCTCAATTAATGCTTAATTTTGCAGGTTAACCTCTTTTTCCACAGGTACACAGGCGCTGCTATGTCAAGGCCGCTGTTGAAGGGCTGGAAAGGAATTTCCCTGCATTGGCAGGTTTCGCCTTTCCCGTAGCAAAACGTCACAACTTTGGCGGTTTCAGGCCTTGGGCGGAATCCTTTAGTCATCTTCCTAAATGGGGGGGGGGCGTGGGGCGGTGGTGATACAGGGTTCCCTGTTAAAGGGGTATTGGGGGGAGGCATTGTCCATATGCCGAGAGGTTGTCATTGCTCTCCCCCACCAGTGGCGGCAAAACGGGGGGCGGGCTCTCTGCTTGAACATATGTTCTCCAGAGCCAGCCCAATCCCCACACATTCTGGATAACCCTGACGTTTCCCAGATCCCCGGCTGGGGGCTGGGAAGGATAAACGCCCAATGCCTGAGCCAAGGTCTCCCTACATCTGAATCTTAATAAAGTTGTGGCCAATTTTAATCCCATAGCACGTTGTCTTGTGTCATTATTCTGCTCAGGGGCTGCATGGTATTTGGGGGACTCCGCCTGGCCACACAAAGAGAAGATACATGCCCTTGATTATGTAGTCACCATAAATGATAGGACAGAAGGTAGAGCTGCATTTGCTGTTCTTAGGGTATTCTTCTTTTCTTTGGCAATCACTCGTAGCCAAGTAAGATTGTCTTCCATAAACAAGGTTTTAACAGTGAGTCCGTAAGTGACTGTGGAGGCCAGTTCTGGATCCACACTTCCTTCCACAGTGGGGACATAGGTTTCTGGGAGGGAGCTGATCACAGTGAGGGTTTACCACGTGTGCCTTCCTCTTGGCGCATTTCTCCCTTTCGTCCTGAGTTCGAGTGTCTTCAAAGCCCATGACACCTTTGGTAAAGGCTGTTCTCCAATTGGAGCACTCGCAGGCCAGTGTTTCCCAGTTGTCAGTGTTTATACTACATTTTTTAGATTTGCCTTGAGAGAGTCTTTAAACCTCTTTTGTTGACCACCAGCATTACGCTTTCCATTTTTAAGTTCGGAATAGAGTAGTTGCTTTGGAAGACGATAATCAGGCATCTGCACAACATGACCAGTCCAACGAAGTTGATGTTGAAGAATCATTGCTTTGACACTGGTGATCTTTGCTTCTTCCAGTACACTGGCATTAGTTTGCCTGTCTTTCCAAGTGATGTGTAAAATTTTGCTTTTCTTGGAATATGGTGAGGCACATGGCAAGATCATTGTTGGAGACACGCTGGACTGACATAGGCAAGGGGTTTAAGGTCAAAACCAGTACCTTAAATTTGCGTGTTTAGACCTTTAACCCTCCCCAAATAAATTCACACAAGAGACAGATATTTGGTTTGGTTTTTGGCAGAATTTAGGCCACAACTTTATTGATTACAACCAAGTGAGTGGTTGCATAGGTTCTGGTTCGACTATCTCCCTGCACCCTTGCAGGCAGCCCTGTCCCAGAGCCACGTTCGTAGGACAGACAAGGATGAACACCAGGGACAGCTGCTGGTAGGGGTACCTATCAGCTGTCCTGATGTCCCCGGGACTCGGGCACCAGCTGGACCCCTTTCGGGGGCCGACAAACAATGAGTCCCTGGATTCCTGTACCGGAATATCCTGCATTTCCATAGGCGTGGCCACATCACGTGCCATGCCTATCACCTGAACCAGAGCCTATCCGCAACTTACAAGTTGTGACTAATTGCTATGTGGCAGGCGAAATCCAAATGCCACCAGCCAATCAGCCAAGTGGGGAAAATTCCTACCATGCCCCTGTCCCAACGACAGATGACACACGACGGCATAGAAAGGTCAAGAGCAAGCCCTAAATATAGGGAGAGGTGGGTGGGTTTTCTGATGCATTAGGCCCCAAAGAGGAAGCTCAGCAGCCCCACATGGGCTTAAATAGGTCCTGCGTTGCTGTATTTTATGACGCCCCATTCGTCAGATTTCATCCCAGCAAATACCCCCACAGCACTGGGTCGGGTTGCCGGTCGCACCGCAACATGTGCCCTCTTTTAATGGAGGACCCGATTTGCCCGAAAGAAATTAGAATCCAGATCAGGCAGGCCCTGGCTCTTCAAGTCCTACAATGGTTGCTGCATTGTAACATTTTTATTATATAGACAGACGGTAATCATTTCTAATTTTGTAGGAATAATCACATGCAAATTTTAGTCCTTTTTTTGGTGATGCTTAAGTGGCGACCATAGCCTCATGAGTCCCTTGCTATGAACTGAGAATGTGCAGTAGAATACTCCCCAGAATCCTTTCAGAGAGCCAGTGTGGTGTAGTGGTTAAAAGCGGCAGACTCGTAATCTGGGGAACCGGGTTCGTGTCTCCCGCTCCTCCACATGCAGCTGCTGGGTGACCTTGGGCTAGTCACACTTCTTTGAAGTCTCTCAGCCCCACTCACCTCACAGAGTGTTTGTTGTGGGGGAGGAAGGGAAAGGAGAATGTTAGCCGCTTTGAGACTCCTTCGGGTAGTGATAAAGTGGGATATCAAATCCAAACTCTTCTTCTTCTTCAAATGCACATCCTCAGTAGACAAACTGAGTATAAATGACACACCACCCATGCAGCTGATCACAGCTTCTGCTGAGGGGCAAGTGGTTAGAGCGGCAATCAAAATCACCCCCAGCTGTTTTGTTGCAAAAAAAAAAAAAACAGCAACAAGGAAAGTTTCATTAATTAGCTCCCATCTGACATCTACTTTGGCCTTCTGATCTTTCTTTTAGGTAGGGATCACCGGGTTGGACTTTTCGGCACCCCCCCCCCCATATATTTTTATTTTCACAATAATTGCTATTAGTACAGTTGCTTTTTAATGGGTCTTCTCAGTAGGTACCCATATGAATGTTTTTGTTTTGCACACCCTTTGGCTCGGCTCCCTGTGCGGGGAAACCGCCTAAAACCAGCGCTGTCTCCACATTTGCCTTGAAGTTTTTCATGAGGAAAACTTTTGTGAGAATTGCACCAATGAGGACAAGTGGTCCAAACAGGTTGACTGGGAGGGTTTACCTTTTTACAGAAGTCCCTGTTTTACTCCATCACCATCAAAGGTGATTCTGACTGAATGGCTGTCAGGGTGAAAATCTTATTTACTCCAAGGCATCTTTAAATGCTAATGTGTGCCTTACATATTTTTCAATCCTGGATGACATTACCTGTCCCTCCACCTTCCAGAGTTAATGCAATTTAATTATACACAGACCTTGAATGCCATTTTCTAATCCTTTGTGGTTCATTTGAAAGACTTGTAAAATAAAACTAATTGGTGTGTTCATTAAAATGTCAGAAATATTTTTGAGTTCAATTAGATAGTGCAGCAGTTTCATTCTAAGTGTGCTTCTCACACAATAACTATGTCAGAAGGGTGTAATTAGCAGCCATTTGAATGTACAATTGTCTTGTGTTTCCCCACTTCTTCATGCATAACTTAATCAAACAGCAAAGTTTTCGCAAGCTTATCCATCTGAGAAAAGTGAGGCGAGACGCCATGAAATTTTTGAACTGTTGAAATGAAAAAAAAGTCAAAAAAATTAACAAGGAGACGAGGGGAAAAACCTTATTTATTTCACTTTCTTTAAGATCATTGCCCAGTTAAAACTGAACGGGGAAATGCAGATATGAACCAGTTATTCTGGAATTCACTCGATTTGCCTCAACACGCTGGCAACTTCGTGGCACTCTAGGTTTCCACCATCTAATGCTTTTCTGTGTGACTCTAGGACACAAACTATCACCTCCCTTTCCTCAGGTAAGTTTTGCCCTTTCTTGAGTCCACACCTCTGTGAGATTTGATACCCTGCTGGACCAATAATGACGATTCCTCCTTGGCACCAAAAAGAACTGAACTTTATTTTCTTGAGAACATAGTTGTTTTAAAGATTCATGCATTCACAATCTTAGTTGCGGTAATACAGAAACATCTTTCGATCTATAGTTTCATGTTAAACTAATCCTAACCTAAACCACCACTATCCTGGCCCCACACCCTTCTTCTTCCCTGTCTCCACACACACCCTCCCTCTTCTCAACTGTCAAAATGGCTGTTCCCTCCTTTTAAACCAGGGACCGTCCTGCCCCCAAAGGATGAGCTGTCAGTTAAGTTGAAGGTGGATTAACTCCTTCTGAGCTGGGAGGTAATAACTCCTCCACCCTAGGGCCAATCTGTCACACTCCCCTTCTAATTTCACCTGTTTACTGCTTTTGAAAAGCTTCTCATGAGGGCCAATCAACCCTCTGGAACTGTGATGTGGTACCAGGGAAGCGGAGGGCAACCTATAACCCTGGGTCAGTCTGTGTCCTTTCACTTATTTCATGCAGCCCTCAGCCCTCAGCAAAGCCAGCATGGTGTAGTGGTTAAGAGTGGTGGACTCGTAATCTGGGGAACCGGGTTCGCTTCCCTGCTCCTCCACATGCAGCTGCTGGGTGACCTTGGGCTAGTCACACTTCTCTGAAGTCTCTCAGCCTCACTCACCTCACAGAGTGTTTGTTGTGGGGGAGGAAGGGAAAGGAGAATGTTAGCCGCTTTGAGACTCCTTCAGGTAGTGATAAAGCGGGATATCAAATCCAAACTCTTCTTCTTCTTCTTCTTCTTCTTCTTCTTCTTCTTCTTCTTCTTCTTCTTCGCCTTTGGCAAGTGATCAGTTTAGACTACTGATGGCTGCCTTCTGGGTTCAGATGTGTGTGGGGAGAGAAGGGGGTGGTCTCAAGAAGATCAAACCTATTCATTCTTCAAGAAATCAGCCCTGAGCGCTCACTGGAAGGACAGATCCTGAAGTTGAGGCTCCAGTACTTTGGCCACCTCATGAGAAGAGAAGACTCCCTAGAAAAGACCCTGATGTTGGGAAAGATGGAGGGCACAAGGAGAAGGGGACGACAGAGGATGAGATGGTTGGACAGTGTTCTCGAAAGCTACTAACATGAGTTTGGCCAAACTGCGAGAGGCAGTGAAGGATAGGCGTGCCTGGCGTGCTCTGGTCCATGGGGTCACGAAGAGTCGGACACGACTGAACAACAACAAATTCTCTTACCCATATTTTCCCATATATAATTCTACACATTCCCATTCTTTATTTACTTTCCTAATGGAATTTCCTCTTACCAATGCTGTGAGTCTGGCCATTGTCATGAACTCAATAACTTTTAGTCTCCACTCTGATAATTCAGGAATTGTTGTAGTTTTCCAATAATAATTAAAAAAAACTGGAAAACTGTGTTCAAACTTTAGAGGTAGTGGCTGGTGGGTGGGGGCTTATCTGCCTTCCCAGCATGGAGTTTGCTGCTGGGAACTGAGAAGAGGACATGTGAGGTTTGGATGGTGCAAGGTGCAGTGGTGAAGCCAATCTGATACTCCAGCCATTGCAGCAATCTAAAAACTCCCCACCTGCTCGGTTACTGGCAGCAGTCTCCACATTGCAAAGACACCACACCCTCCATTAGCTGCAACTGACCCCATGTTTTCTTTTCTGCTCATGCACACAATTCTGCTTGCATCCCTGGTCATTGTCCCTTGGCATTTGTTACCTAACTCCAGCATCTTGCACTAAACATGGAATGCCTTCCAGGTAACCCTGCCCTTGAACCGTCATCAGGTTCTAAGAGATTGAGCTATGGATCAGGAAAGGTAAAGGTAAAGGGACCCCTGACTATCAGGTCCAGTCATGTCCGACTCTGGGGTTGCGGTGGTCATCTCGTTCTATAGGCCGAGGGAGCCGGCGTTTGTCCGCAGACAGTTTTTCCGGGTCATGTGGCCAGCATGACTAAGCCGCTTCTGGCGAACCAGAGCAGCGCACGGAAACACCGTTTACCTTCCCGCCAGAGCGGTACCTATTTATCTACTTGCACTTTGACGTGCTTTCGAACTGCTAGGTTGGCAGGAGCAGGGACCGAGCAACGGGAGCTCACCCCATCGCGGGGATTCGAACCGCCAACCTTCTGATCGGCAAGCCCTAGGCTTAGTGGTTTAGACCGCAGCGGATCAGGAAAGACTCCAGTTTCAAAAGCTGCCATGAACCCGACTGGGCAGCCTAAGGCAAGTCACTCTCTCCCAGGCTCCATCTGCCTAAGGATAATGATGACAACTTTCTTTATAAGGTTATTTTGTGCATCACAGTGGGAAAATGCGGTGAATCTCTTTGAAAGTGCTGTACAAATGTTAAGCATTGTTATGTTTTTAAACGGTATTAAGAATTTAGCATCCTTATTGCTTTTCTACTGATTCCCCACTTGGAAAAAAAAAACAGTATGACATGCATACGCTCTTTCAAATGCTAATTGGAACTACACAGCCACCTAAACAGAATAAGCTGGACGTGCACAGTTTGCAGCGGAGGATCGCTCTTGAAAAAGGAGGAGTAGGGGCAGAATTAGCATATTCGTGATTTGTGTTTTTGTAGGCAGACAATGGGAAAAAATGCATAAAAGATTATTGTACATGTGCCCTGTAAGAAATATATATATTTCCTTTACTCATTTAAACTTGCAGAACAAGCATGTACATAAAAGGCCATCTCTGTAAAACATCCCTCCACGGAAGGCTACGGCAGGAGAGATAAATTTCAATAGGTCATTTTAAAACATATATTTGAATGCCATGTTCATCTTCTTTCCTGCAATCACTTCGAGCTGTTCTGAAAGCTATAAAGGGATTTTTCAGCTGCTTTGTCTTCCTGGTTTTTCAGCTGCTTCTCTCTTTTTAATTAAGGCTTAAGGACTTATGCACCAGTGATGCTGGGGTTACAGAGCAACAAGGAAAGATCAGGCCGTCAAATCCACTGTGGTGAAATGGGTCACAGGCTGATTTTGGGATTATCAAAGACACTGCCCCCCCCCCGTGTAAAAACTAAACATTAATGCATTTAAGTACTAGATAGATTATGAAGCTTAAAAATTCCAGGTCAGGGTGACAGGTCCCAACTACCTGAGACAATGAGATTTGAAACCATTTTGTTTGCTCTTAAAACCTTTCATATCATTGAAGTTGCTTGGTGTGCCGGGGTGTGTGTGTGTGTGTGTGAGATGTCATTCATATTCTCCCCTCTCTGCTTTATTTTCTGCAGCTGTACTGGTGAAGCAATTGCACTTGAATCAATAGTTAAACTAAAGCAAGGAGACTGTGATATCGTTTTATAAATGACTCAGGTTTTCCATCAGGGAACGCCAGCTCCTGGGGGCTGAGCCCTTTTGGTCTCCCTTATATTTGCGGGGTAGGGACGCCCCTCCCCATTTTCAGATAGTGCAGAGGAGAAGCACAGAGCCAACTGTGGCTCCCCCTGCTGCTGTGGAGGAGAGCAGCGGTGAACTTGATATTGTCCATCAAGTTGCCTTCTGTATGGGCTGATAAGGAGACATGCTTTGGAGAGGGATATTTCTATTTATAGAAATGATTTCTACATCCGCATCAAATGCAAATCTGTATCCGCATCTGCCCTCTTTATTGGTGATGTGTAAGTGGCCACCTATACAGGCACAACCCTAGGACAATGTGGGAAGCTATGGCATGGCTCACATGAATGAGTTGGAGGATATTTTCCTCCCACAGTTCATATTTTAGGAGGAAATCATTGCATGGGTGAAGCAATAATTAAGATTTAGGGTTGCGACCAACACCACACATTTAAAGGACATGACTTCACCCTAAAAACCCAGCGAACTGTGGTTCATTCAGAATGCTGGGAATTGTAGCTCTGCGAGGGGGAAAACTACAGTTCCCAGAATTCTTTGGGGGAAGTCATGTGCTTTAGATACAGTCTAAGTCATTATTTCATACCCTCCAACATTTCTGAAATGAAAATAGGGGTGTCCCATTCCATAGTAGTAAAATTATCGTTTGTACCCCAGACATCTTACTGGGTTGCCCAAGTCACTCTGGGCAGCTTCCGACATATATAAAAAACACAATAAAACTTTAAACATTTTTTTTCTTAAAAGCTTCCATATAGAGGATTGTCTTCAAACAGTTTGGGGGGTCGGATAACTCCATACCCTCCAACATTCCTCAAATGAAAAAAGGGATGTCCTAGGGAAAAGTGGGACATTCTGGGATCAAATCAGAAACTGGGATGGCTCCCAGGGATATCCAGAAATCAGGGATATCCCTGGAAAATAGGGACACTTGGGGGGTCTATTTATGAGACAGACTTTTACTTTCAATTTTTAGCCTTTACATCCCGCCTCCCCAATTCTAATAAATGTGCTCTTAAATGCTGTGTGGAGGGTAGATGTTCTCTTTAAATTTCTCCTGGATGAGCAGCAACTGTTTCTCATCATGACCCCTGCCTGGTGCAATCAAAATCCAAAATGACTCCGTCCCACACTTTGATTGAATCCAATCATTCCTGTCAGCGCTCGGGCTTGAACTCTGCATTGCAATCTATTGAGGGTCACCTCACTAATTCAGCAAGCCCTTGTCCTGGGTTGGGTAAATATAATTTAATATGATTTGACCTTAAGTGAGAGTTTCAATGCTGGGCACTAAGTTCCTGTGGGAGATTGTCAGCTAGTGTTTTGGCCCCGCCGGAAAACCTTTCTCCAAAATTGAATGGCGAGGGGATGCTCAGCTACAAGTTTCACATTGTCTAAATTGTTATGACTATAGTTAAATTCTGGAATTCTCAGGAGTCACTTGATGTGACTTTTGAGCACTCAGAAATGCAATGTAAAATATGTATTTTGCCATTGTTCTTCTAGAAATAAATTATAGTCTGAGGTTTAACATTATATGGCTGAAGAGTTGTTAGAGAGCCGCCCTTCTGAAATTCAAGTTATTATATGACCTTGGGTGAATGCCAACAAAATAGACTTGCGTTTTATGGTGCATGTGTGTGTAGGCACCTTTTAGCCTTGCTGGTTGACCATTCTAGTGTTGCAGTGAAGATGGAGGGCTGCAGATCGTCTAGGCTTTCCTGGTAACTTTCTAGAAAGCCTTCCAGTAAAAGATTTGGGCAGGAGCACAATGAGCCCAATAAAACCCCACAGAAAAATGCATGGGGGGGGGGGAAAGTAAACGAGCAGTCACAACAGATAAGACAATCTGCCAAACACACGAGAAAATATGCCTCCAGGCCATAGGGGATAAATATATTGACAGAAACTCTTCATTTTATTTTCACATTTATATTTCCTCCAAGGAGCTCATGGTAGCATAAACGGTGTCCTGTCCTCCACAGTTTTAAGTAGGTTAGGCTAAGAGACAGTGACTGGCTTTCCAGGTCCTAGTCCAACACCCTAAACATTACACCACCCTTCTCATTGTGGTCAATCAGTTTCATGTGCAGAGTCAGCCATCCAAATCAAATGGGAATTAATGAAACGGAAGGAGTCTTGTAGAACATCTATTCCAAGGCCTTGTTCAGTGCAGGCAATCCAGAATGAGAGCATCGCCAACAAACTGGCTGCCCAGTCTCCTCCTGAAGACCTCCAGTGATGCTGAGTCCACCATTAACTTTAGGCATAGAAAATTCAAGTATGGTGATCAGTGACCATTGTTGAATGTAATCCTCCAGAATGGCATAATGCAAGGGAACAAGGCCACAAGGGCTAAATTTTGTTTTACATTTGGTTAGTGACTTTATTTTATTGTTCTTCCCTCATGCTTGGCTGTTGCATGGGCTAGCATTTTTTTAGAATGCTAAATTTTAGAATATATTGGTTTGGTGAATATTTTTATATTATATATTGGTTTGGTGATTATAAATAACCTGTCTCTTAAGTTGTGATATAAGAATCATAGAATCATAGAGTTGGAAGAGACCACAAGGGCCATCTAGTCCAACCCCCTGCCAAGCAGGAAACACCATCAAAGCATTCCTGACAGATGGCTGTCAAGCCTCTGCTTAAAGACCTCCAAAGAAGGAGACTCCACCACACTCCTTGGCAGCAAATTCCACTGTCGAACAGCTCTTACTGTCAGGAAGTTCTTCCTAATGTTTAGGTGGAATCTTCTTTCTTGTAGTTTGAATCCATTGCCCCGTGTCCGCTTCTCTGGAGCAGCAGAAAACAACCTTTCTCCCTCCTCTATATGACATCCTTTTATATATTTGAACATGGCTATCATATCACCCCTTAACCTTCTCTTCTCCAGGCTAAACATACCCAGCTCCCTTCCATAAAAGAATTTATGGAAACTCACGACTTCCGGCGGCGACGCCATCGCGGAGCGGTCGTGGGTTGCCTCGGCTGCGAGGCGACCCAGTCCGTCCCGGCGGTTGGAGCCCCGCTACCGCAAAGCGGGGCTCCGGTGGGGTGCGGGAAGAGCGTCCCGCACCCCGGGCTCCCCGGCTGTGCCCATTATGGCTCTGAACCCTTCCCTCGCTCCCCCTGTAAAGGGGGAGTGGGGGTGAAGGGGCAACGGAGCCGGGCTATAGGGGACATGCCCCAACCGGGACGCAAAGCGGCGGTCACCCCCGCGACGAGCGTCAAAGTTCTACCAGCGATGTTCGGAATTAAAGAAACCCGGTGGTCGTGAGTATATGATTGGACTATTTCTTGTGCTCTTTTTAACGATCCGGGAGAAGTTTGAAAAGGAAGCCTGCCTCCCTCCCTTCGGGAGAAAGAAAATAACCAGTTTAAGAGGCTGCTGTTACAGAGATGGCTTACAAAGTATTCGAACTTTGATAAGTGAGACTCTTTAGTTCTTCCCTTGGGGAGTAAGTTGTGGAAAATATCCCCTTTTAAAATTTTGGTCTTTGCGCCCTGGTTTCAGGGAAAATGGCTGCGAAAAGTTTGAGATGAAGTGGAAAACTACTGGTACAGGGAGAACATAGAAACGGAAACTGAAATTTGATACCCATCCCCTCCCTCAACATGTTGGACTTTGTTTTTGAACTTGTTTTGAACTCTGGACTAACGGATGAACAAAGGTTTACTATCTTGATGCTGGAACTGCTTGATCGGAAGTTGAAGGTCTTGAGTGGGGACATGAAAAAAAGTTTACTTCCCACAGAGGAGGCTTTCCAAGTTTTTGATATTATGGAAGAAAACCTTGGCAAAGAGCTGAAAGGGATGTTGGAAGGATGGAGTGAAACGGCAGGGCGACTCCGGGAAAAACACACGTCCTATGGGGGTGGCAGCCCCGGGATGGCAAGAACTGTTATATCCAGCCCCCGAGGTGTGAGCTCGGGAGCAAGGGACAAAGAATTAAGATTTTTACAAAAAGAAGAAGAATGGACATTGAAGCGGAGAAGCCGAAAGAAGATGAGATGTGCACCTTGATGCTCGATGCAAGGCTGGCTGGGAACTGTGCCTGGATCTGTGGATGGATAAGAAATGAGGAAAATTGGAAGATTGGTTCCGGTGATAGATGGAAATGGACAATGGACAGAGGGGGAGTAGGGTGAATTATTAAGTGTAAAACTTTAATGGTCTGTTATGGTAATCTGAAATCGAAGGGTGAAGACTGTAAGTTTTATTCTGTTTAAGAAAAGGGATATTTGGAATTTTATGTTATTAGCAGCAGTATATGGGATAGAAGAAATTAGTATTGATTTGCTATAAGAATAATCTGTTAAGATTTAAGGATTTAATATTAACTATTATAGAACAAGATGAGTGTTTATTATGAGTTATTATAGATTAAGATGATTGTTTTTTTTTTTAAATGAATTGAATTTTTAGAGTGACGTTGTTATTAAAGTAGATTATGGATATAAAACCGAAGGTGAAAAGGCAGGGGAAGTCAACTGTCAAGATTCAGAAATAGAAATTTTCTTTATGTATATGAACAAGAAGAAGAATCATGGCAATATTTTGTATATGTTTTGTGTTTGTAGGTGTGGGTGTGGGTTTAAGTTGTGTTTTGAAAATGTCAATAAATTCTTTATAAAAAAAAAGAATTTATGGAAACTCACAATTGCTGAAAAGAGAACTCGCAATGTGTGATGAAAAGCAAGGAACCAGTAGGATAATTTTATGTAATTTGGTAGGACTTCTTTTCTTATGTTTTGACCAACAACCTGCAGGACTCCTTACCTGCACTTTAAAAAGAAGTACAGTCCTTTTAAACTATGTGTGCATTGTAGTTTCCATTATTGTATAAGCATCTTTCTGATGACTTTCCACATTCTTGAATTGATTTTGTTTAAATTAATGATAGCTTTTTTGTTGTTGTTCACAAGGAGATAAAAGCACACACACACAAATGATTGGAGTCCTTGATTTTTCTAATAGCCAGATTCATGCATTTCACTTTGGTCAAGGTGACATGCTATGTAGGAGAGTAAAGTGATATGCTTAAGGCAGCACCATGGGCAGGGAAAACAGATGAAGATTGAAATAGGTGCCTAAGTGGGGCAACAATACTTTTTAAAAGGGTTGGCCCAAGCAGTAGGAACACTATTTGGGCTCTCTTTTAGGAAAGCAATTGTCAGCAGTGGGCAGAGGCAAATAAGAGAGGTAAAGTCCCTACACTGGAATAAAATCACAAAGAATGTGATGCCAAGTTACCAGCTTTGCCTGGTAACGAAATCCACTGTTTTGTTCATAACTAAGCTCCGGTATATGCTGGATAGGATTTGAGCTGCAAGAGTAGCCATTAAATGACTTCCTGTGTGTTTCACCACAGAGACCGTTCTTGTGAAGTCCACATTGAGTCAACGCTGGCCTTGCTTAGTTTATAAAATCTGGAATCAAGGCAGACAGCTGTATAGCTCTAGGCTTCTTTCTTTTTTTTCTTTTTGACAGAAAACAAAGTAAAAAAAAACCCAACACAAAATGGCAAGTCTGTAGGGGATTTGCTAGTTCTTTATAGAAAGTCTATAAAGTACCTTTCTCCCCACACATGGTAGGTGTTCATATTTCACCTCACATCTTTATATAGCCTAGAGATGTGCTCATTCGCTTTTCATTTTAACTCAAATATGCAGTTGCTATGGTGATGCCTATATCATGTAAATGTAATATCTCTCCCAAGGAAGAATGCATTTAACTCATTGAAGTTTGTGGACCTACAAAGTCCATGATGCAGTTTATCACATTGTGAAGCTCTGAGTTGCTTGCTCAAGGACTTGGAGCAAACGGGACAAATTCCTCATCTCCTGAATGATTGACAGAAATCCTAGCCACATCAAAGTTAAAAGCTCAGTTGTTTTGAAGACATCCATAGGTGCTACCCGAAGCAGATCACTTTACTCTCCTACATGGCATATGACCATGATAAAGTAAAATGCATGAACCCAGCTATTAGGCAACATAGGAACAAACAACACAAATCTAATGAAGAAATTTGTGGCAAACAGTGAAAGCCCCCATTTCAGAATTGTAGTTGTTGTCTAGTCGTTTAGTCGTGTCTGACTCTTCGTGACCCCATGGGCCAGTGCACGCCAGGCACTCCTGTCTTCCACTGCCTCCTGCAGTTTGGTGAAACTCATGTTAGTAGCTTCGAGAACACTGTCCAACTGTGGACTGAGAACTCCAAGAAATGCAATCTGGATTTCAAAGGGGCAGAGGAATCAGAGACCAAATTGCAAACATGCGCTGGATTATGGAGAAAGCTAGAGAGTTCCAGAAAAACACCTACTTCTGCTTCATTGACTATGCAAAAGCCTTTGACCGTGTCGACCACAGCAAACTATGGCAAGTTCTTAAAGAAAAGGGAATACCTGATTGCCTCATCTGTATCCTGAGAAATCTCAGAAAATTTATCTCGGAAAATTTATCCATAGTACTTGTCTTCTAAAAAGGACCCAAAATTAAAAAAGAAGACGAACTGAAGAAAGTATGCTGAAAGTTCTGGTTTCTTTCTCTGGGAACCGGCTAGTGAAGAAAACAATGTTCTAAAAATGGCACAACATGAATCACGGAGCAGAAGTCATATGTGACCTAAAGCAAGCAGAAGGGCATTGTGTGTCTGTCAGCGATGATATGTGAACTGCTGGCCTATCAATGAATCACACATCTACGTTTCGAGCAGAGTCATTTTTCAGTCGTGCTTTTCACACAAACCCAAAACATGTGGAACCTCGGTCAGGAAAAAATGTTTGCTTTCTTTTCCCTTCTGATATTTCCCTACACCTTTCATGAAGAGAGGATTTATTTATTTATTTTTAAAAATACCTTGCCTCCTCGACTTGAAAACAAAATTTATGCAGTCCAAATTTGCACAAACAATGTAAGTCATGTTTTCAAATGACTTTTTGATTGTGTGCTGCTACTATCACAATAACCCTCTTAGGAAAAAAAAAACAAAAACATTGGAAGCACATCTTGAGGTACGTATGGCTCTTCCTCTTTCTGGTCCAAGGGGCAGTTTCCATGTCCCACCAACAAGGGTAAGGTAAGGGTAAAGGGACCCCTGACCATTAGGTCCAGTCACGGACGACTCTGGGGTTGCAGCGCTCATCTTGCTTTATTGGCCGAGGGAGCTGGTGTACAGCTTCTGGGTCATGTGGCCAGCATGACTAAGCCGCTTCTGGTGAACCAGAGCAGCGCACGGAAACGCCGTTTACCTTCCTGCCAGAGCAGTACCTATTTATCTACTTGCACTTTGACGTGCTTTCGAACTGCTAGGTTGGCAGGAGCAGGGACCGAGCAACGGGAGCTCACCCCATCGCGGGGATTCGAACCGCCGACCTTCTGATCGGCAAGCCCTCTCTGAACCTCATCTCCCTTGCAACTTGTCTGATGTTATTTTTCTTGTAGGTAATTACAGACCTCTGTAAAGGGTGGAAGGTCACAGAGTGTCTGCACTGATCAAACCAAAACCTGGCCTGAAATGTTTTGCTACTGGCAACAGAGCACAAATGGTCCTCTCTCACCCAGTGTGGGTCATCACTTTAAAAAGTCCTGCCTTCGTTTGTCTCCTTATGGAGCTGCCTGGAAGTTGCATGGCAGCTCTGCAAGGTGGTCTCTCACCCTTGGTTTGGTGATGTGGGTGGGCTGGGGCACTCTGTACATGCATACCAAATATTACAGCTGATAGAAAGACTTGAACTGGGAGCTCTACAAGTCAGGACATAGCTGCTGTTTATTCTCTGTATCATCAGGTGTTTTAGTCACCAGAGGAATGAATGCAGAAAAGGGAGCAGGATGTAAATAAAGTCGATAGCGGAAGCTGCGCAGAGTGGCTGGGGCAACTCGGTCAGATGTGCAGAGTATAGATAATGAAGTTACTATTATGCAATAAAGGTAAAGGTAAAGGGACCCCTGACCATTAGGTCCAGTCATGTCCGACTCTGGGGTTGCGGCACTCATCTCACGTTACTGGCCGAGGGAGCCGGCATACAGCTTCCGGGTCATGTGGCCAGCATGACAAAGCCACTTCTGGCGAACCAGAGCAGCGCACAGAAACGCCGTTTACCTTCCCGCTGGAGTGGTACCTATTTATCTACTTGCACTTTGACGTGCTTTCGAACTGCTAGGTGGGCAGGAGCTGGGACCGAACAACGGGAGCTCATCCCGTCGCGGGGATTCGAACCACCGACCTTCTGATCAGCAAGTCCTAGACTCAGTGGTTTAACCCACAGCGCCACCTATCATGTGTCCCTATCATGCAATAGTACATCCCTATTTTCATAGGAGAAATGTTGGAGGGTTTGTTAATGAAGAAATGGGACGAATGGGTTTTATATGCAAAAATGACACAGGCCAGAAATAGATTGGTTTGTCTGTGCCTCGTATCTGGAGTGGCCTCATTCTGGTAGGACTGACCTTGTTCATTGCTTTGGGAGATTGGTTTGCCACACGAGTAGAATGGGGACTCCGACCAAAGGATCCCACATACTTCTACATCTCTAAAAGTAAAGGTAAAGGGACCCCTGACCATCAGGTCCAGTTGTGTCCGACTCTGGGGTTGCGGCACTCATCTCGCTCTATAGGCCAAGGGAGCCGGCGTTTGTCCGCAGACAGCTTCCGGGTCATGTGGCCAGCATGACAAAGCCGCTTCTGGCGAACCAGAGCAGCGCACGGAAACGCTGTTTACCTTCCCGCCGGAGCGGTACCTATTTATCTACTTGCACTTTGACGTGCTTTCGAACTGCTAGGTGGGCAGGAGCTGGGACCGAGCAACGGGAGCTCACCCCGTGGCAGGGATTCGAACCGCCGACCTTCTGATCAGCAAGCCCTAGACTCTGTGGTTTAACCCACAGCGCCACCTGGGTCCCGTTCTACATCTCTAAACCAAGTGCCAATTTTCAGCAGCCTCGACCCACCATAGTGACTAGAAAACGCAGGCATATTACAGCACAAAGCAAGAGCAGGTGCTGGACGAAACGTTATTATTGTTTAATTTTCTGCAAGCGTGTCTGCTGGATTCAGTGTGTGTAAGCTCTACCTTTTACGTACACGAGTGACAGCAATATTTCATGCAGACAGTTTATGTAAAGCCCCTTAGAAATGTTTTCCCTGACCAATCCCTTTGTTTTCATTAAATCCCCCACTTTCTGCACTCCCCCCCAACCCGCCGCCTGCGACTTGTAACAGAACTTGCTGCATCTGATGCCCATTAATTGTTGATGCAAAATGATTGGGGGAATGGAAAGAGATGGCTCTGATCATTTTGTTCACACATAACCTATGTACGAGGGAAACTGTTCATTTATTCTCTGTGTTTTCCCATTATGCATCAGGTGCAGCACCTGGAACCAAACTGAAGAAGCCATTTATCACGGTGTGTAATTGCTTTTGCAGCGCATCTGACTCAAACAGTTCATTAGCCTGGCGTTCGGAAAACAAGAAGCAAAAAAATAAAAAATAAAAAGAGTTGTGATTTTAATATGCCTAAATATTATAGATTTACTTTCTCGATTATGAAAGATAACTTGAAAATGGCATTGGGCTGTTACCTGGGCTGTAAACAACATGATACCCTACTTAAACAAATGGAGGCATAAATTTTCATAGGGCCAACTGCCACCCAGTGCAGGCATTTAACTAGAGAGTTCTATTACACACACACACACACACACACACACACACACACTGCCAAACTCCTATTCATATCTGTGGATTGAAGCACTGTATAGCCTTTTCCCAACTTCTTTCTTCTGCTGAATGATTGATAGCACATTTGCAATCCAGCATAGTACTTACAACACTTCGTGGAAATCTAGGCAAGACAAAACAAAAGAGAACGCGAGAAACACAAATTTTAATTAAAAATAATAATGCGACACACCATTGAGACACCTCAAGAGCTTTGTTTGGGCATTTTGCAAAGAAATCTACATGCACAAGCAGGAAGAGTGTGGATGAGCATGATAAACTTATGCCCTCAAAATAAGCTTCACCCTCATGATAAGCTTTGCCCCCATGGAGTTGAGGGTCTCCACTGTACCTGTGGAGGCTTCTTCTGGGCATTGCCCAACTTCACGACAGCAGATGAGAAGAAGGATTTCATTACTTAGGGCTCTTTGGTTGTATCTAGCAGGACTTTCCTTGCTTCAAGGAGAGAGGGAAGCTGTGGTCCGGCAGATGTTGCTGGGGTAGAACTCGCATCATCCCTGGCCATTGGATGGCAACTGAAATCTAACATTCAGAGGACCGTTGTGTTGAAAGAAAGGTCATTAAACCCAGACGCTTTCATGCTTGCCTTTATCTACTCCATTTATCGGTAGATGTTGTTGGACATCAACTCTTGTCAGAGTTGAATTCATTTAGGTGGTGTTGGACTTTGGCTTTCTCCAACTATTATTGATTTATTAAATTTATACCCCTTCCTTCCTCCCATAGGAGCTCCGTTCCGGTCAGTGTGTCCAACCATCTGGGATTATGAGAGTTGTTATCTGGCAGTATCTCAAGAGCTTCAGGCTCCCCATGCCCAACGTAGAGAGAGCCCTGTTGGATATGACCAGCAATCCCTCTACTCCAGTATATTGTTTTGTTTCATTTTGATTTAACATTTGCATCCTGCTTTTCCAACAACAAATGCTGAGCACAAAGTGGTTCACAATAATCACAGAAGTGTTAGGCTAGGGGAAAACATTGTGAGCGCTAGAATATCAAATAATGTAACACAAATAAAGCAAACAGCTAGCAATAAATTTGTCGAAAAAATTACAGTGCTACCTCGGGTTAAGAACTTAATTCGTTCTGGAGGTCCGTTATTAACTTGAAACTGTTCTTAAACTGAGGTACCACTTTAGCAAATGGGGCCTCCCGCTGCCGCTGCGTGATTTCTGTTCTCATCCTGAAGCAAAGTTATTAACCCGAGGTACTATTTCTGGGTTAGCGGGGCCTGTAACCTGAAGCGTCTGTAACCCGAGGTACCACTGTAATACAATTCCACAAAACCATAGAAAGTCATAATATCGGAAAGAGCCGCTGCGCACCAGCGGTGAATAACAGCCTTGCTCTGGGACGGGGCTTCTTCACTCAGTGCAGCAGGCAGTCCACTCCTAGGCAATAAGATATTTCATAGTTTTTAAGCTTGACTTCTTTTTCACCTTGCAACTTTCCTGCTTGATCTGGGAGCAGGGCTGGGCCCAGTCCATCTCTGGCTAGGTTCTCTGTGAAAGGCAGCTCGGCAGAAACCAATATCACAAAGAAGCAGCCCTGGGTCAAAAGCTGGCTCTATGTGAGGTAGGGTCAGTGGTTGGACTCTCCTGCCTTCTCACTCGCTGCCTGCAGTGGCTGCTTGGCTTTTTATAGGAATCGTTGGATCCTAGTCAGCTAGTGAGGAATTCAGCGGCCAGGTTGCTGACTGGAGCCAGATGGTCTGAGCATATTACACTGATCCTGGTCCGACTGCTCTGGCTGCCATTTAGTTTCTGGGCCCAATTCAAAGTGCTGGTTTTGACCTATAAAGCCTTAAACGGCTCAGGACTGCAATACCTCAAGGACCGCCTCTTTCCATATGAACCTACCTGGACCCTGAGATCATCTTCTGAGGCCCTCCTTCATGTGCCTCCTCCTCAAGAGGTCCGGAGGGTGGCAACATGAGAACGGGCCTTCTCTGCAGTGGCTCCCCATCTGTGGAATGCTCTCCCCAGGGAAGTTCGCCTGGCGCCTTCATTATACACCTTTAGGCACCAGGCAAAAATGTTCCTTTTTAACCAGGCTTTTGGCTGGCCTGATTGACATTCTAAGCTCCCTTAAAATATGGCTCCTTTGGGGGGGATTATTGTTCTTATTTTGATTTTATGTACTGTGATCTTTTCTGTGAACTGCCCTGAGACCTCCAGGTATAGGGCGGTATATAAATCCAATTTAAAAATAATAGTGCCTTTTGGAACTGCTGTCTCCTTCCTGCTTAGGGAAAGCCCGGCCACCTTGATAAACTGACTCAGCATGAGTTGGGGGTCAGTGGTTGAACTCTCCCCCACTCTTGCTGGGGAAACAGCCACACAAAACAATCTTGCTATCAGCTATATGTGTCTAGGAAGCCCACAAGCAGGGCATGAAGGCAAAAGATATCTCCCCCTCACAACTTTCTTCACACTGGCGGGAGAGCCAGTGTGGTGTAGTGGTTAAGAGCGGTAGACTCATAATCTGGGGAACCGGGTTCGTGTCTCCACTCCTCCACATGCAGCTGCTGGGTGACCTTGGGCTAGTCACACTTCTTTGAAGTCTCTCAGCCCCACTCACCTCACAGAGTGTTTGTTGTGGGGGAGGAAGGGAAAGGAGAATGTTAGCCGCTTTGAGACTCCTTCGGGTAGTGATAAAGTGGGATATCAAATCCAAACTCTCCTCCTCCTCCTCCTCCTCCTCCTCCTCCTCCTCCTCCTCCTCCTCCTCCTCTCCTCTTCTTCTTCTTCTTCTTCTTCTTTCTTCTTCTTCTTCTTCTTCTTCTTCTTCTTCTTCTTCTTCTCAAAAACTGCTCTTCAGGTGCCTACTGAGTCAGGAGACTTTATTCACCTGTCACACCTGTCCTCCATGAATAAATATGACCCTTTAAATCCATCTTAGCTAGGGGCCATCATTATCATATCTCAGGGTAGCATGAATCATGTATTGGTGCACCAGACTATGTACATGTATGGGTTTGGCACATAACGGCCATTCACAAGCATTACTTTGGGATGGTTTGAAGATGAAGATCTAAAAAGAAAAGGAAGAACTTTGCAGTACCGAAAGCAAAGTATCACGAGGAAGAATAGTGGCATCCAAACGGTGCCATGCTTTGAGTGTTTTCTACAAAATTATCCCTTTCTCATCGTAAGCTGAGCAGTTGGCATGTTTTGCAAACTGTTCACTGGCAGTTCCTTTAAAACTGTGCATGTCAGACATTCAAGCATGTCTGACACTTTTGTGGCAGATGGTGCAACTGTCCCAGCATATATTTGCAAGGTGGATGCGATAAAACAGACATCTGCAATAGTGCATTTGGCTGTGTGGATCTTGGCATGAGAGGCTGCAAGAGAACTTGACAAACTTTTAGATTCTCATTTGCATTTATTTATTTTTAAAAAAGATTTGAATAAAGCTCTGTTTAACCCACTTTTACAGTGGTACCTCGCAAGACAAATGCCTCGCACAACGAAAAACTCGGTAGACGAAAGGGTTTTGCGATTTTTTAGGTGACTCGCAAGACGAATTTTTCTATGGTCATGCTTCGCAAGACGAAAATTTCAATGCATTCCTATGGGAATTAAATTTCAATGCATTCCTATGGGAAACCGTGCTTCGCAAGACGAATTTTTCGCAATACAAAACAACTCGCGGAACGAATTAATTTCGTCTTGTGAGGCACCACTGTATTTGTTCTGGTAATGACCTAGTCTGCATCCTCACCATGTATATAAAGTATTTAAACTCATTCTCTTATCTCTTTCTGTCAAGGTCATGCTGACGATAATAGTAGGGCCAGAAGGAGCCTGGGTTTCTCTTTCTTTCTTTCTTTCTTTCTTTCTTTCTTTCTTTCTTTCTTTCTTTCTTTCTTTCTCTCTTCCTTCTGGTGTGGTGTTCTGTACATAGTATGCGTAGTGTTATGGTTTAGACTTATTCTGAATTATTGTATGTCTGCTACAACTGGATTTCTTAGGGACGGTGCCAATCCTGAATGTATTGGATTTGTGACCATTATGCTATTTTGCCTTCAGTAGCAGTAGAGCTCTGCTGGATGAAATACAATTGCCTCTGGTCTGATTTTTGGGGAATCCTGCATTGTGTTAATTATTATTATTATTATTATTATTATTATTATTATTATTATTATTAATTTATTTGTACCCCGCCCATCTGGCTGGGTCTTTTTTTTACTCTGCTAACTATACATTGGAATCTACTCTGGATCAATATCGAGTAGAATTTCAATGACAATATCAAGGTGCCTTATGGCAAGGCATGTCATTGGGCAATTGAGCTTAGTGTTGTCTACTGTTTTCCCGGTTGCTGGAAACTGCGAGAGGGCAGAGTTTCCCACAGGTCTCTGGTTGGCCACTGTGAAAAGAGGCTGCTAGGTTAATTCTGTGTCCAGGGCGGCTGTCTACCAGCTCCATCTGGTACACAGGCTGAGACCCTACCTGCCCGCGACTGTCTCGCCAGAGTGGTGCATGCTCTGGTTATCTCCTGCTTGGACTACTGCAATGCGCTCTATGTGGGGCTACCTTTGAAGGTGACCCGGAAACTACAACTAATCCAGAATGCGGCAGCTAGACTGGTGACTGGGAGTGGCCGCCGGGACCACATAACACCGGTCCTGAGAGATCTACATTGGCTCCCAGTACGTTTCCGAGCACAATTCAAAGTGTTGGTGCTGACCTTTAAAGCCCTAAACGGCCTCGGTCCTGTATACCTGAAGGAGCGTCTCCACCCCCATCGTTCAGCCCGGACACTGAGATCCAGCGCCGAGGGCCTTCTGTCGGTTCCCTCACTGCGAGAAGCAAAACTACAGGGAACCAGGCAGAGGGCCTTCTCGGTAGTGGCGCCCGCCCTGTGGAACGCCCTCCCATCAGAAGTCAAGGGAATAAACAACTACCTGACATTCAGAAAATACCTGAAGGCAGCCCTGTTTAGGGAAGTTTTTAATCTGTGATATTTTAAATGTATTTTAATATTTGATGGAAGCCGCCCAGAGTGGCTGGGGAGACCCAGCCAGATGGGCGGGGTACAAATAATAAATTATTATTATTATTATTATTATTATTATTATTATTATTATTATTAGACTGGATGGGCCATTGGTCTGATCCAGCAGGTGGTTCTTATGTTCTTATTGTGACTGGTAGCAACTTTCCAGGGTTTCAGGCAGAGATTTGAAAAGTAGAGATGTCAGGAATTGAATCTGGGACCTTTTGCATGCAGAACACGTGCTCTACCAGTGAACTATAGCCACGCTGCAAACTCCAAAGCACAGTGATATTGCTGTCACAAACATCATTGTGTTATTCTAATAAGTAACTTGTATAATTATTCAAGTATCAGCAGAGGGTTATTGAGCTGGAGGATGGGAGTATTATGTAATACAAAATATACGTAGACCTATCTGTTTTCTACCCAGAACAGCAGCAGTGCTGTAGCTATCTCTGTCCTTCCTCAAGCTACAGTGCAACTTCCCACACTTTTTAATAGGAAACTTGGTGTGTGTAGCTCCAGAATGTTTGTCGCAAGGTCTGCTCCGTCGTATTTTCTTTTTTTAAAAAGCCTAACTTTGCTCTGTTGGCTTTTTTGTGTTAATTTGAAAAATAATAGAACGGAAAGAGAAAAGGAATGCATAAAAAGATAAAGAAAAATCAGAATAATGCAAGGCACAGTTATTCCTAATTGGGAAAAAAAAATCACAATTGGAGTGTCACTACTGGGTGTCACCAAATGATATTTCATCTATGCTCGGAAGTGCTGTTTTATTAGCTGGGTGTTCTCATCATTTCACAACCACGAAATCTTATTTTTCTCCCTGGATTTAGTAAGTGGCTTTTGCCTCCTCTTCTGCAGCATCCTAATTTCGAGGCTAGATGGCAGTAGAACTGTGATAAATCCATAAGCTTTGGGAACCATCGGGATTGGGAGGGTGGAGGGAGCGAGTGACGTCTGCTGGAGAGGATTGTAATAATGACAGGAAAAATACCAGAAGCGGAACCTTTGGAAAGTAAAAAAAAATTACTGGCGTTTGATTGCATGTGTGGAAAATTATAGGAGCCTCGCACCTAACAGCATATGTGCTGCATGTCACCGGTGTCCATATTGCACATCTTTATAGATGTTTACTGTAGTCAGTACAATGCCTTGTGCTTGGCTATGCTAAACAAGCAGAGCAATTAAGAACATTCGTATAATGATAATAATGAGTTTATTTGCTATCCCTCTGCTGTCCCCCACCAGACACCTACCAATCAGCATGCAATGATGATGGGTCTGGATATGGATTACAAAAAAACAACAACACACACCACAGTGGTCCAGCAATTACCAAGTATCAGTTTCACAAAAGGTACCATGGTTTGTTTTGCCTTTCTCTTCGCGAAGGTGTAAAGGGGAGATATAGCATGTTTTGCCATCAAAGAAAGATCATAGCCAACAGGAAATGCAACACTGGGATATGAAATGATGCTTCCAAATCTGCTCCTTCCAAATTTTAATCAGATTTCCTTCCCCCACCCCCCAATTTTACCATGTCATGTTCACGGAATGGACCATGGAATTTGCTTTCTGCCAGTCTGGCTCGAATTTCTGGGTTTTGTTAAAAACAGCAGCAACAGACAACTGCAGTGATATGTGCTTCCATATAAACTTAACATACGAACACGACATCTGGACCTGATCTAGTGTATTTTCAGTTGAGATATCTGGGGACGTCTGATCAATTAAATTCAGTTAATCTGGGTGAACTGAATCAGGTTGTTTCAGCTCATTGCTAAAGATTGCTTGCTTAGGTGTATGAAGTCTTTGCTACTTAGAAGGCACAACCATTTTCTAGAATATTTCATAAACTAAAAGGCATTCTTGTGCACCAGCAACTAGGGATGGACAGATCATTTAATTTGAAATATGGACTGAATAAAATCCTTGAGTATCTGTCCTGGTAACACCCTCATAGAGTCCTGGGCAACTTACAACTGCCTCATGTGCTGTGTCAGGAAGATTTTGAGTATCACATGGCAAGACAGAGTTCCAAAGAAAGATGTGCATTTCCAAGCCTGGACTCCTGTCTCAGCGATATGTACACTGGCTTGGGCATGTCCACAGGATGGAAGGTGACACGGTCCCCAAGTATGTGCTGTACGGTGAGCTGGCTTCTGGCACCAGGCCCATTGGCAGACCAACTATGAATTACAAAGATGTTTGCAAATGAAGGCTGGCAACATCAACACCACCCTGTTTGAACCCCTTGCAGATGACCACAGTGCCTGGAGACAGATAGTTAGGTTGTGTATCCATATCTGGGACCAGAAGAGGATTGGCTGTTGGGAAGAGCACGGAGAAGAAACGTCATTGTCAGGGATTGGACTCAAGAGGGTGAGATGGATGAGTTGTGGAGTTGTGGTGGAGACCACACCTCCTTCTTCTGCCATGGCAGGAGAATAATAATGCAGCATTGAATTACAGCGGGGGTTTGAGAGGGATGAGAAAGGACACAGTTCAGAGAGAGACAAACAAAATAGTTAGGAAGTGTTAGAAGAAAGGGGGGAGGAATTGCGACAGAGCGGCCTGCTGACACTGGAGAGTATTTCTGATCCCCCTTCACCCATAACTCTGTGTTCATTAAGGGTGCAGGAACAACGGAATCAGAGACATTTGGCCACAAGCAGCCACCATAAGGGGAAGTGCTGTTGCTAGGAAAGAGGGAGGAAGAGCCCAATTTGGAGCAACGCCATGTTAAGGCTTGTTGTGTTCTTTTGTCTCTCGCTAACAGGATTGAATTTGGTGTTGTTCAGTCGTTCAGTCGTGTCCGACTCTTTGTGACCCCATGGACCAGAGCACGCCAGGCACCCCTATCCTCCACTGCCTCCCGCAGTTTGGCCAAACTCATGCCAGTCGCTTCGAGAACACTGTCCAACCATCTCATCCTCTGTCGTCCCCTTCTCCTTGTGCCCTCCATCTTTCCCAACATCAGGGTCTTTTCCAGGGAGTCTTCTCTTCTCATGAGGTGGCCAAAGTACTGGAGCCTCAACTTCAGGATCTGCCCTTCCAGTGAGCACTCAGGGCTGATTTCTTCAAGGATTGAGTAAAACTCATTAAAAAGAACTCTCCTTGTTTTCTCTGCTCTTGCTGCAACTGGGGGAGGAATAGCTTTCTCAAAGCCTTGACAGAGCCTTGACAGTCGTGGTGCATCTGCAGCAGCACAAATAGATGCCCTAATCTGCCCCAGCTGCAACAAAACATGTCTCTCCCATATTGGTCTCTAAGACACAGCAAGCTCTGCAACATTCCAACAGTTTGATTTCACCCCCAAAAGCACAATCCTCCATTGTCTCCAGAGACAGATGGATGGCAACACCACCACCTTCTAATACAGGGGCCGGCATTTTTTTTTTTAGCCACAGACCAGTCTACTGTCCCTCAGACCTTGTGGTGGGCCTGAGAAGCGGCACAGGGTGAGAGCTGGAAGAAGAGGCGAGGGGGCAAGTAGATATCTTCAGATATCTGAAGAAGTGTGCATGCACACGAAAGCTCATACCAAGAACAAACTTAGTTGGTCTCTAAGGTGCTACTGGAAGGGGATTTTTTTTTTGTTTCATCTTTGACAGTGCTTAACAAACCTGATCAGTTATGGGAAGCATGGGGAGGTCACTTTTGGTCCAAGAGGCAGATTTGCATGTGGCCATATTCCAATGGTGGTGGCTACTTGGTAGCGAGCCACACCCACCCATCACCTGTCATCATGTGTCATCAGAAATAGGACAGGGAAAGCTGCATCTGCAAAGGAATCAGGAGCACATCCTAAGGATCATCCAATCTGAATTGTATCCAAACCCTGCTGAAGGCAGCATGAAAGGAAAAGGTGCTAACATTCAAATAATGCAAAACTCAAACTGTGGCTGTGAAGGAACAATTAGAAGCATGCTGTAAACATTGGGGTACACTCCCAATTGTTGCTTTCCTGCTACAGCTATACCTGTTTGTCCCTGATGTCAGGTGATGGATATGACTTGCCCAAAATGGCTTCCCAGGCCAAATGCAGATGCTTGGTAGGTCCAGACCGGCGTTTTTCCACTGCTGAGCTACAACACACGAAATATCCTTGTACAAACTGATCCCGTGCATGGGTATTTGTTGGCAAGTCTACTGAGTTCCTTTCCTGGTAACAGTGCATAAGATTCAAATGTGTGCATTATGCAAATGTGTCCGATTCAAGATGCATCCATGCCCCATTCAGACAATTAACTTCTAAGCAGTGGAGGAGGCTTACAGTGTCTGAAGAATGGAAACGATCGTGCACACCAGCAGTAATATATTATCTATCTATCTGGAGAACAAAAGAGAGCAAAATGGGAACCGTGATTTAAGAGGGGAACAAACCAGAAAATAGAGACAGTTGGAATGTATGGAAAGATCTTTCACATCACTTGAATTACCATCACCTGTCTTGTCTCTTTTTAAAAAGTGTCTCAACTCCCACTCCCCTTTTGGTCTTTTGATTGTACTGACCTGCTCTCTTATAGAGCATTTCTGTTTCTTTCCTCCCTTTGATTTCAGTTCCCTTGTTTGATTTCTCTCCTATCTTCTCCTCGACCTCCCATCCCACATCTTGCTTATGTACATCCCTCTACTTTTGACGATTTTTAAAAACCCAGCCGCGAAGCTATGATCAAAGCTCTTTCTTTTTGCAAAGTGCCCAGGATGTGAAGTGGCCATCCAAGTTTGTCCTCATTTTCCTTCCCCATTCCCTGTTTTTGGCTTATGTGAAATGTGATAGGGAAGAAGAGTGAGATTGGGTTCAGTTCTCCTGTTTACCATATAGGTGATCAGTGCTGTCAACAGCTAACGTATCAACAATCTGTTGGGGACATGCTTGTCTGCTGCCTGGAGTTTGCAAAAAGGGCTGCAGTGTGTCTTGAAAATGCAGCCACTATGCTGGATGCACCCAAAACTCCAGGTTCTAAGTATTTACAGGTGCAATCCTATACCCACTTACAGAGGAGTAGGGATGCCACAGAATTCCAGTGGAAAAGGAAACAGGAGCAGAAATTGTCACGTTCGCTTATTCAGTGTCAGGGACTGTGCTGTGCTGTGCTGAGGAGGGCTGCACTGAGGAGGAATAGTGGGAGCCTCCCCCTCCCCCCCCGCTCCTGCTCTCTGGATCCTGAATCTTCCCAGGAGCAGGATGACAGTATAGATCTGGAAAAGTGGTTTGCAGAGGGACACAGTTCAGAAGGCAGTAGCTGGGAAATACTGGAATGGGGAACAGCTAGGAGAAGAAACCCTGGGAGAGAGAGGTTTAACAGATTCACTGTCTCTGGAAAGCATTCCTCCACTCTCCCCAAGGTCAAAAAGAGCTCAGAAAGTGGCAGAACAGAAACCACACAAAGCACAGAGAGTACAAGCTCAGATTACAAGACGTAGAAGTGACGTAGATTAATAGGGATGAAAGGGGGTGGGATCCTTAATTAGGAGCACTGCCATTCTAGGAGATGGGTTATTTGTTCTCTCGCTGTGGTTATTAAAGTTTCTAACTGATAAGAAGACTCCTTTTCCTTTGTTCTGCTTATCTACTGCCACGGGGGGGAGGAAGCCGATTCCCCGAAGCCTGACATTCAGCACATTCAAGGCATGGAAATCAATCTACAGAATTTGAGCAGTATTCACTGTTGTGCTTTCAGTCCACAAATAATACACATATGATTATCTCCTTCCCCATTTGCATTGCGTTTCCTTTGTAATGAAATGAGTGGGCTGGAATAACGTAACGACAACGTGACTTACGTTATTTACATAATTTCACTGCAGCAGAAAGCGAGATGCAGGTTTTGGTGGAAGGTGAAAAGCAGTGGAACGGAAACAGTGCTGCATCAAACATGTACAGGATGGAACAGGAAACAGTTCCTTCTTACAACCCCACCAGGGAGTAAGTCCTATTGACCTCAGTGGGATTTGTTAATAGACCGTTTAGAACAGGGGTTGTCAACCTGGTCCCTACCGCCCACTAGTGGACGTTTCAGGATTCTAGGTGGGCAGTGGGGGGTTCTACAGCACAAGCTGAATCCTCCTTCCATCGAGCACTGGTGGGTGGTAAGGAAATTTCACCATCAAGAAAGATGCATTAGTGGGTGGTAGGTATAAAAAGGTTGACGACCCCTGGTTTAGAGGATTGCTTGAAAATTCAGGGAAACAACACAAACTGGGTCTCCAGGTTTCGAAAACACTGTGTTAAGGGATGCCCATGGGCCTCATGCATATCAGGAAGGATAAATATGTACGAAGGTGCTGGGTAAATGTGGGGAGGGGGGGAGGATTATGTCATACCATGCCTTTTCCCACTTGCATTGCAGGTTGCATCCAGGAAGGTGATATATATATATATATATATATACATATATATATATATATATATATATATACATATACATATACATATACATATATATATATATATAATATATATATATATATATATATATATATATATATATTTTGAAATGGTGAAGCTGGCTTGTTTGTGGCAAAACCATGTGCCCTCTTCCTGTTCTGACGATTCAGTTTAGTGCTGCTTGCACAAAACCTTTGACTTTGAAGTCTAAACCTTTCTTTGCTCCTTGTAGAATTATATTACTCTCCAGCTGAGCCCCCATCCGTCCAACTGCTATCATTGATGCCATCACAGGGAAGAGAAGACAAAATAAAAAAAAATTCTCTCCAGTAGCACCTTAGAGACCAACCAAGTCTGCTCTTGGTATGAGCTTTCGTGTGCATGCACACTTCTTCAGATACACTGAAACAGAAGTGTGCATGCACTTCTGCCCACCAGTGCTCGATGGAAGGAGGATTCAGCTTGTGCTGTAGAACCCCCCCCCCACAGCCCACTGAAACAGAAGTGTGCATGTATCTGAAGAAGTGTGCATGCACACGAAAGCTCATACCAAGAACAGACTTGGTTGGTCTCTAAGGTGCTACTGGAGAGAATTTTTTATTTTGTTTTGAATATGGCAGACCAACACGGCTACCCACCTGTAACAGAGAAGAGAAGAATCAGCCCTTTTAATGTGCTAAGATCCAGCTTCTGTTAGACCGCATAACTTAGAACTACAGTATAGGCTGATTTTGCCTTTTTCTACCCCAATCCCTTTCCCTTTTGTGACATATTTTAGCTTGCAGACTTGAGGGCAGAGACTGTCTTACGACTGATCCTTATAAGCTGCTCTGGGTGAGCTTAAATTTATTTTATTTTATTGCTGACTCATAGAGTTGTAAAGTTGCAGGGGACTCCAAAGGTCATCTTGTCCAAGCCCCTGCAATGCAGGAATATGCATGCATCCCGTATGGGAATCAAACCCGCCACCTTCGTTTTTATCAGCATCACACACCCTAACCAATTGAGCTAACTGGCAGATGAGCAGGGGGAGATGCTGCAAATAATAAATAAAATATACACAGAGTATGTCAGAAAATATTTTATCCAATGTCAAAACAATGTAAGGAAGAAAATCCCAGGGACGGATTTTCTATACTTTGTGTTTATTCCATTGCACGAATGTATTAATTATTTTCAAGAGTATTTGAATTGGCCTCTATTTTCCGATGATCTCGAGATAATTCTTTTCTAAGTGACTTTGACTTGTGGTATTATGGATGCTCACATAATAAATTCTTAATCTGATTAAGGAAGTATCAAAGAGTTCTAGAATGCTCTACACGACTAATTAATACACTGCTGGGAAATTAATTAAAAAGTGGTGAGCTCCAATGAGGGATAACACTCATCCTTCACACATTAGCTATTATATAAATTAATAGGGGAAAGTGTATGCTGGGGGAAAAAATATAGAAGTGACTAATTTACATATGAGATTTTGAAGAAAAATAAAAAGTGGGAAAGAGCAAAGGTGGAACTTGCCCATCATTCAGAAGGTCTATACTTGGGGAACTATTGTTGTTGTTGTTCAGTCATGTCCAACTCTTCGTGACCCCATGGACCAGAGCACGCCAGGCACGCCTATCCTTCACTGCCTCCCGCAGTTTGACCAAACTCATGTTCCAGGCACGCCTATCCTTCACTGCCTCCCGCAGTTTGACCAAACTCATGTTAGAACTATAGAATCTTGAAATGTTTCTTCTGATGTAAGTTTTTCACCTATGGGAGGGGAAAGAATCTCGAAGCATTTCCCACATTCTGCATGTAAACTGTTTCAAGTTCATATTTAAGGTATGTGCACACATTCTGGTGTCAGCCCAGGACAAGACGAAATCTTTTCATGAATAGTTGACGTCAGTGCTGGCAGTGGAACAGCCCTTTGGTTGACTGGCATTCAATGCCCTTTTAAAATGTGTTTTTTGGGGCAGGGAGTTATTGGGTTGTTCTTATTTTGATAATGTATTTTGATGTTGTGATTTTATCCTATGAACCCCTAAGACCTGTGGCTATATGGCAGTATACAAATTTAATAAATAGCAGCAGCAGCAGCCACAACAACAACAACAACAACAACAACTTGTTTCACTGCACCTGAGGACAGCACACGAGCTTAGGGGGATTTGGCAGGCTGTATGGCGAATGCAACTCTGTCCTTCAGCATCTCAGATTCTTCCACTTGAAATGGTCAGCTCACTTGCCTACACTATACATTTAAAGCTGTGTCATATCACTTTAAGCAATCATGGTTTCCCCATTACCCCTATTCTCTTCATGGTGTTACAAGTCTTCTTCCTCCTCCTTCTCCTCCTCATCCTCTTCTACCATAGGAGCTGATCCTAGGGGCCAAGGTCCCTTCAGCACCCCCAATAAAATATTTGAGGCTGGGCTCCCCCCAAAGTTGAAAGGCATTGCCATTTAAATGGTGTGTTGTGATCAATTATGTGGGACAGTTGGCACCCCTGTCTTCTACTAATGTGTGGTTTGCCTATGTGAGTCTTTAGATGACTTACATTGAAAACAAAAATAAGCAGCATGAGAAATCTGAACTCTAAGAAATGAGATTTATTGTGTTAGTTATAATGATTGCCCAATTTCTAAGGTAACCTGTGACACCACAGTACCTGCTGTATGGTGGCTTTTTGACCAATATACTGCCTTGTCATTTAAAATGTTAGTCACGCCAGCAGGCATGGTGTGGCACAACAACAACAAATGCCATTGGGCATGTCACCATTACCCCACCCTTTCAATGAATGCACACTTCTGTTCTCCCATGATTCACCATGAGGCATAGGTGCCATCTCGTGCCGAAGGCTGTGGGTGCCCACAACGAAGGGTTTCAACTTTGCCCATTGACTTTGTGGGGCCCCAGCCCTACAAATAAATTATTGTGGTTGCCAAAGCACCCGTGCCCCCCCTGGAGTTGGCTATGCTAAAATATCACCCCAATTTTTGTTATATTGGGGTGGGCATGTTCAACGAAAACTTTAGGAAACTTGTAATGTAAAACTCCCACAATATTCAAGGTTTCCAGGGTTGCAAACAGATTTTTATCTGGAAACAATTAACACTGAAATGAGTGCTAAACTTCTACTGGATTTTTCTAAGTTTCCTGAAGCGGATTTTATGCCATGTGAAAAGTCATGTAAAATGTAAAGATTGACTGGTAAGGACATGCTAGGAAGACGGTGCAAAGTGCTGTCTGAATGTTGCCACACACACACACACACACACACCAGCTGTAAATACTCGTCACAAGTAAATAAATAAGAACAAGATCCTCTCACTTGAGCACACATAAAAACGAAAGTCCATATCAGATTGCACAGCCCCCAGTAAACAGTATCAAAACATTGTTTGATAAAAGATTACTAAGAATGCCTTTGTGATGGAGAATAGTGTACTGCTGTTCTTCTTTCAGCTGAGATAGAAAATAATGGCTATCATATATTCCCTAGCCTTGAGTAAGGAACTATATGTATTCTGCTATGTTTCGAAAGCACACGCTTACCTATTTCAAGCTCAGGAGATCAAAATTAGTTCTATGTCTATGTAGAGTTATACCCTGCTTTGTCCTTTCACCAACTCTTTGAAACCTCCCTGGGGAAACCAACATTGCAAACTAAAGTTCGATCTTGCACAGGCCATTTGACACTCTCCCTACACGGTTGAATAAACTACACAGGGGTGAGACTGCATGCAGAAAGAGTTCCTGCAGCTGGCTGCGGTTCTCCTCTGAAAGCTGTGCATCGGGCAGTTGTGTTTTCAGCCTTAGATCTAGGAGTTCTAAAGCTAGAAAGGAGAATTCATTGCCGAGTCTGTCTGTCGGGTGAAAAATAGCCACCATATGCTCATGCAGTGCTATAGAATCTTGAGATAGTAGAGTAGACTGTATTACTTCAGACTTTGGGCTGGGGTGCCATTTCTATGACTCCATTGCATTAATAAAACCCCCACAAAGCTATGGTGGATACCTTGTCTATCAGGGAGAAAACTTCTACTTCCTGCTGTGCTCTCTGAAGTTCATTCTACTCCCTAAGAACTCTAAGGCCAGGCTTCAGTTTTTAAGCAATGAAGTAGCTAATCGGAACAAACTTCCTGACCAATCACCCTTAGTAAATTAACCGGTGATAATACACAAATTTCTCATTCCTTCCATAGTTCCCAGGGTGATTCATTCCAGAGTGAGGGACAGTTAACCCTTAAAATGATGCTGTAGTCCCTGATGATGGGGTACAAGCTTCAAGCTGGCGCTTGCCCCTTGCTCTAGAGTAGGGTTTCCCAAAGTTGGGTCTCCAGCTGTTTTGGGACTACCTTCCCATCATCCCTGACTACTGGTCCTGCTAGTTAGGGATGATGGGAGTTGTAGTCCAAAAAAACAGCTGGAGACCCAAGTTTGGGAAACCCTGCTCAAAGCTAGAACTTTTGTGGATGATCCTGTCTGCTGTTGCTATCTCATTCCAGATGGTTTGTTTTCACAATAGGCTTCTTTTTCTCCACCAAAGAAATGCTAATGAAAGGAATTTCTTTTTCTTTAAAAAACAAAAAAACACCACACACACACAAAAAACCCCTCATGGGCTCACAGAGGTCCACAGCAATTAAGCCACAATATTTAAATACACGATAAAACAAGAAGCACAGGGAAAGAAATTTAGACCCTCACACTGAACTGCTACATCAAACAGTGCCTAAGAGGACGAGTACATTTTAAGTATAGTGTATGGCTTGTGGGCAAAAGATAAAGCCAATTATTCTAGAAGGGGTAAAGCCATGCATGCTTATGTCTACATAATTATTATTCATCAGACACAGCAACATTGCAGAATGCCTAGAAAAAGAATGCTCTCACTAATTCCTGCACACGAGTCCTTTTTTTTTTTAAAGGTGCTTGGAAAAAGAAAGGCTGCAAGCTAATGTTGGGATCCTCTCTGTAGAGATATAGTCCAGTTGACCAAATAGTGCTGTCCACTGCTGTCCTTTTCTGTAGACAGCAATGTTAATTGTGTGTCGAGGTCCCCAAACCACCCCTCAAATGAAACACACTTCACACAGAAATTTAAGTTTAAGGTTTTTGGCATAATTTTGGCCACAACTTTATTAAAATACAAAATATGTGAGTGGTTGCTTAGGCATTGGTTCAGACTATCTGTCCCGCTGGGGACAGAACTGACATCCACCGCCTGTGGAGTCAGTAAAGGGGAAAACACTTTGGGGAGAGAATGTGCACCCGTTCTCCCCTAATGCTCCCAGGGGCTCTTGCGTGGGCCCTGGCCCCCGACCGGGGGATACGGACAAGCATGGCGAGCCCCTGGATTCCTTTAACGGAATTCCCCTTGCAGCAGCAGCATTGAAGGGGCAACCACAGCCAACCTGCCCCTTCGCAGCATAGGAGGGGCAACCACAGCCAACTCTGCCCCTCCACCAACCAATTTATAACCAATGCCTAACCGCCAACCTTACAAGTTGTGACTAATTGCTATGCAGTAGGCGAAAACCAGATGGCACCAGCCAATCAGCCAAATGGAAAAATTCCTACCAGGCCCCTGCCCCAAAAGCAGACGACCCCATGACAGGCATAGCAAGGTCATACGCAGAGGCCTAATAATAGGGAGGGGGGCGGGTGATCCGATGCACGCAGCAAAGAGGTATATCACGCTGCGAGCCAAGCAATATATAGTCACTGGGCTGTCCATCAACAATTGCAACATGGAAATCTCCCCAACTACACCCAGAGCCCAATCACTGCAGTGGCCATCTATACAATCCCGCCCAGCAACAGAGGGGTGACTTGCTGGCCCCCACTGCAACACGTGCTCTCCATGAAGGAGAACCCGCTTTTTCAAATATCTTGAATAAGCCTTAGATTTTAACCTTCTAAAGAAGACACCTTCTTTATAGAGCTCCTACCAGCAGAACCATTGGGAAAAGGCAGGGGCCGCCTTCCTTAATCCAAATGGGTTTTATTTTCATTCAAAATGAAAGGAAGTAGAATGGAACAGGACTGGCTAAGTTCATTGTTGGCAATACTTCAGAGGTTTACCATTATTATTATTTTTTAAAAGCTAATGCTATTCCGTTGACTTGCAACCAGCATGTCTGATTATACTTGTCCTCCAAAGATTCCCTTTGGAAAGCAGATGAAAGTGTTGTGGTGTTCATGTGTGGTTAATTAATAATCACGTATGCTTTCATTCTTCTGGCATAATAGAGCCTGACAGGGAGAAAGGTGGATTTAGAAGGAAATACGGATTTGAAAAGATGGGCTTTTGCTTGGATTACTAGACAGACAAGCTAAAAACAAAACAGATAAAATATAATAAGCACAAAGTTAGAAAATGATGATCTACAAAACAAAATGCATGAAAGGAAAAAGTACACCAAATCTGTTTTTTTTGTGACGTTTTAACAATACACACAATATGCGCCTTCCTTCCCACAAAATAAAATGGATGAAGTTGTACTTATTATTACATCAGATTGCTTTCTGTAGATGTGTCTATATCTGTGTGAGAGATGGAGATAGAGATAGAGAAAGTGCTATAAAGGCAAACTGCGTGTGAATGGAGCTCAATATAAAAGCTGGAAATTAAAAAAAAAAAAAGCTCTGTTACGTGGTAGTTCCATATTGCAGAAGGGAGATACTGCATTGCACAATCAGAAAAACTAAAATAATTCCACTTGACCTACAGTGGGTTATGTTAACAACGTACGGTTTAGATTTCAAGAAGTATTTACACGTCTGAGGAGAGATTCGTCTGTCTCCTGATGTCTTGGCTTCTTATTCATTGGTTTCTCGGATTCAACTTCATTTAAAAAAAAAAAATTATGCCAAGTGAGGATCATTTCAGTTATCTAAAGGGGAAAAGAGAGAGAAAAGTTTGAGGGAAAATTATTCTAGAATTAATCTTCTTAATTCACCATTTATGTAAATATGTTGAAGATGATCCACAGAGATTTGGGGTAACATCTGCATTTCTGATCATATCTTTGGATACATTTCCCCCTTTTCCTTAATATCAGATGAATGAACCTGAAAATGAAGAAAGAACAGGAAAGTTAGGAGCTCGCAAGTTTTATTTGACCTTTTGAGGCTATGATCACAAGAAGATACAAGATTGGTGGCTGGCATCCTAATGGCCAGATCCACTTCAGACATGGGTAGTAACCTGACCCCCCCAACCTTATTACTTCAAGGGGAAAATAACTTTTTCCATCCTCAAATCAGTTCCCACCCAGACCCTCTAATTTTGATTCATTAATTGCCCTCAATTCATCTCCTATCCAAAGACCACCCTAAACCAGTGTCCTTAAGAATCAGTACCCCTCCAGATCCCATATTCTACTGAATTACAATCCTACCCAGAGATCACTCCAAAAACAATTCCACCTTACCCCAAATCATTACATACCTAGATCTTCTAACTTCTCTATATTCTGTTATATTTTGTTGGAAGCTACCCAAAAGCTTACCCACTAAGCTCCTCCTTATGTGAGGTCCATCTCTAAAACTTCTAAAGCAAGTGTGGAGAGGCACAGGGGCTTCTCCTTCCCCAAATCCCCTCCCTCTTCCTCTGCTTCCCTCATGCCTCCTCTCCAAGCAACCATGTCAGGAGCGCAATATGCCATGTTGTTGTTGTTGGGCTTCTGGAAAAGGCTGGGGGAAAGGAAGGATTGTTCTACATTGGCTGTAGTCCCTTTTCATGCCTCTGTCCAGCATCATGCAACGTTAGGAGAAGAGGAAGTGGGGCATGATCAAGGAAGCCTAGGACAGAGGACGAGAGGTTGAGGTTAGATGAAATGGTGCTGTGGGGTGGATCTGGTCAACAAGCAACAGAGGTTCTCCATCCAGGGATGGAGCATGTCTGTTTTGAAGCAAGCTTCTGTGTGCAAATCCTTAGCATGATCATGTTCTGATAACTGCAAACTGAATGGCCGATGGACCCTGTTGCAGTTGAAGTGCCATTAGCCTTACTCGGCACCCTAAACTTCCACTGGAGCTGTGCACAGAATGCCCTAATTGTAGACTCTGAATAATACTAGTCACCTGCTGTACACTTCCACTGATGTGTATCATAGCCTAATGCAAGAAAGCTGAGAACTCCCAAGATGGGTATATCCAGATGGCAGCTTCCTGCACTTTGATTGCATAGCTTTGCCACAAGTGAAGGAAAACTATGTTAAGTATAATTGTTAAATTCCCACTGAAATGGGAATGCTGAAAGATTTAACATGGAATATTTCATTGAAGTATTAGTTGTTGTTGTTTAGTTGTTTAGTTATGTCCGACTCTTTGTGACCCATGGGCCAGAGCATTCCAGGCACACCTGTCTTCCACTGCCTCCAACAGTTTGGTCTGACTCATGTTGGTAGCCTCAAGAACATCTTGTCCTCTGTCGTCCCCTTCTCCTTGTGCCCTCAATCTTTCCCAGCATCAGGGTCTTTTCCAGGGAGTCTTCTCTTCTCATGAGGTGGCCAAAGTATTGGAGCCTCAGCTTCAGGATCTGTCCTTCCAGTGAGCACTCAGGGCTGATTTCCTTCAGAATGGATAGGTTTGATCTTCTTGCAGTCCATGGGACTCTCAAGAGTCTCCTCCAGCACCATAATTCAAAAGCATCAATTCTTCGGTGATCAGCCTTCTTTATGGTCCAGCTCTCACTTCCATACATCACTACTGGGAAAACCATAGCTTTAACTATATGGACCTTTGTCAGCAAGGTGATATCTCTGCTTTTTAAGATGCTGTCTAGGTCTGTCATAGCTTTTCTTCCAAGAAACAGGCGTCTTTTAATTTCACCATCAGCAGTGATCATGGAGCCCAAGAAAGTAAAATCTCCCACTGCCTCAATTTCTTCCCCTTCTATTTGCCAGGAGGTGATGGGACCAGCCACTGAAGTATAGTAAGCAAAAAGGGCTCTCTGAGCTGCCTGGATGGGTTGATAATTAACTGTTATTGTTCTCAGGTAGCTCTGACTTGGTGTTTTAACCTTAGATGAATGAGAAGTTTTGAATTGCAAATTCACCATCTTGGAAGGGTGGTGGCTGAAGTTCTTTCTCAGGTTCTGTGAGAGTGAGAATGCAAATGAAGCTCTCCAGCAGCACACAACCTCAGGTAGGATGCAGGCTGGAATGCAGGCTGTGGGGAGACACAGACCTCTTCTTCCAGGTCTGTTGGAATTATTTCATATTTTGTAAGATGCTGAGCCTATACCTTGGACTGACACATGTCTTATGGATCTGTTTGTATGTATCATTTGATGTTTCTGTCCTGTTTTGAAGAAAGTTCTGCAAACAAAGTTTTGAACAATCTATTGGGTCTGGACCATAGCTGTCAACTTTCCTCCCTTTTTAAAGGGAAATTCCCTTATTCAGAATAGGATTCCTTGCAAGAAAAGGGAAAAGTTGACAGATATGGTCTGGACAATGCTTCGTTTCAAAAGGAATTGGTTTTAATGCATTCAGTCGCTTCAAACTGCGCAAAATTAATATCTGCAATGAGATATGGGGCCAAACTTCTTAGTGGAAGCCTCTTCCTGCAAAATTATGGAGTCAGTGGCAGAAGGGAAGGCCCATCCATAGACTTTTCATGTCTGTGTGGCACTCTGCATCCTAGCCTAGCAAATCTATTTCCTTTTCCTGGGTTGCCACCTGAGACTTTAATTGCAGCATCCCATAAAGCTGTTAAATCTAGCTTTGCCACTGTGCCTTTGTTATCATAACGTACAGAAATTAAGTCGTTGGAAATTAAGCCCCCCACCCCTGGCAAAGCGATTAGCCCCGGCAAAAGCTTGCCAGCTGCATTTCTTCATGCCGGGTGTTTGTGCGTGCATTGTGTGTGTTTCGTAGAGCAATTTAACATGTTGTAGGCTTGCCAGTTTTTTTTCAGCCTGGCTCTGTAGCTAGGCTTTGAGATGAGGACTCGAACTGAAGTGATTACCAGGTGATCAAAGCGGTTCTCTATTCTGAATGGTGGCGCTGGCAGGGGCGGTGGTGAGATTATCACTCGTTGCTTGCCACATATCAAGCGGCAATTAAAGTCCTGGCTACTGAGGCTGGTTAAAAAGCTGGCAATGCGGCTGCCTTGCTTTTCGCAGCACCTTGTCTTTTATCCTTAAGCATTCTGAGAGCTACTGAGCCCCGCTTTAGCATTTCTTGATTGTAATGGGCACTGAGGGAACCTTGCACTCAGCTTTATTGCACCTGAACTCTGAACCGCCTTTAATGAGGAGCCGTTTCTGCAGCTGTTTGCAAACATCTCCCCCCCCCCCGCTCTCCCCGGTTTTCATCTCGCTAACGTACCGCGTGTTAATTTTAACTACCCTCTCGAGCCAAAACATTAATATGATGTAAAATAAATGGTTGGAATTTATTTTACTGCAGTGTCCAATTACAACACCCCCCCCCACTGAATTTTAGTGCTTTGATTCTGGGCCTGTTTCATGCAGAAAATAATAAATAAAGTGCGGTGGAAGCCACTTATAAGGGTGTAAAATGGTTTGTGTGACGGCAGCCTTTTCCTCTGGCTATATTTTCTCTCCCAGTTAAACACATTCAGTGGGGTTTAAGCATAATATTGATTTGCATAGCACCCTATAGTTTGCTAAACAATGGCGAAGCTTTGCTGTTAATCTTTGAGCAAAACTGTTCCTTCTTCTTCAATACCCTGAGCCATTAAAGGGCAACCTTGTATAGGAGGAGTTCCTTTAGGGGAAAAAGGGAACCCAAGGCTGATTATGTTTTAATGGTATACATTACTTTTACAAACATGCAAGCTGAGGAGAGACGAGCAGGCAGTCAGGCACTCTAGCAGACGACTAGTTTTTAGGGACCTAGATGTGAAAACCTGTTCTTTCTCTCTCTGACTACAACCATCTATTTAGCTTGTGCATGTCCAGTAAGCAATGGCAATAGTCTCCAAGCAGCAATGTCTGGATGTTCATCTGCCTTAGTTCTGTCTCTTGTTCCATGCTTTCCTTTTGTTACTCGGGTGGAATCTGTTGCTGAGTCCCATCACTTCTCCTTGTGCAATATTGCAATTTTATGACCTTCCCAGTCTTCTATAAAAAAACAAAACCTGGGCTTGACCAGGGCTGTCAGGAATATGCACCCAATGCCTAATCCAAATCCAACCTACATCTGGAATCAGTAAAGTTGTGGCCAATGTTTAAATCCCAGAACGTTGTCTTGTCCAATTTGTTCCCCTTCTTGGCTTGGGCCTTGCTCCCTGGGGGCAGAGGGAGGTCACTGCAAGTGGGTCTGCAATGAATCATGAGAGCTGGATTCCCAGAGGACTACAAGCTCTCACCTTGTCATAAAAGGACCATGCACATTGATGGAGCCTTGATAATCTTGATTCTTAGTGCTGACAGAAATGGGCCACTGAGAAACAAGAGTGAATAATTTTTATTAAATTTTCCGTTTTACAATTTAAAGTACTCATTTTTACATCCTTAAGATATCAATGACTTCCATTCTTCTCTTTCCATGGTTCATAATATATGGAAGTGAGAGCTGGACCATAAAGAAGGCTGATGGCCAAAGAATTGATGCTTTTGAATTATGGTGCTGGAGGAGACTCTTGAGAGTCCCATGGACTGCAAGAAGATCAAACCTATCCATTCTTAAGGAAATCAGCCCTGAGTGCTCACTGGAAGGACAGATCCTGAAGCTGAGGCTCCAATACTTTGGCCACCTCATGAGAAGAGAAGACTCCCTGGAAAAGACCCTGATGTTGGGAAAGATGGAGGGCACAAGGAGAAGGGGACGACAGAGGACGAGATGGTTGGACAGTGTTCTCGAAGCTACCAACATGAGTCTGACCAAACTGCGAGAGGCAGTGGAAGACAGGAGTGCCTGGCATGCTCTGGTCCTTGGGATCACGAAGAGTCGGACACGACTAAATGACTAAACAACAACAAAATACCATTCAGTATTCCATTATTCCATCCATCATAACTTATTTACCCTGTTGAATTTGTCTTAAGGCTGCCAGCATTTTCAGCTGTACACAGCTATTTCCCATATATTCAATAAATATTTTCCAATCTTCTCTAAATGTGTGTTATTCTTGTTCTCTTATTCTATATGTTAAGTCTGCAAGCTGCACATATTTTGCTAACTGAAGTTGCCACTCTTCTTTGGTTGGGACCTCGCTCGTTTTCCACGAACTATTAACGTGCTTGGGGTAATCCTAGGATTTGCAGAAGTACAAATAACTCTTTCTTAGAAACCTCTAAGTGGGGCAAACAGGCCAATGAGAACTACATATGCTCATTAGCTGTTAAATGTTGAGTATTAGTTCAAAAAGAGTAAAGGGAAGCTGGAGAGAAGGATGAAATGGAATGTCGCTAAGGAGGGAATCGCTGTCTGTCTTTGAACCCTAAGTGGGTATACACCCGTTAGGGTGGTACACTGCAAACTTGGGCACTGCTACAACTAGTACAAAAGTCTTGATAGTAACGCAATAATATTGACAAAACAATATGCTCAGTATTTTACTATAATAGCAGATGCTGCCACTGGTGAATATGAAACCCTTTTGTATTGGTTTGTTTTGAGGGTGGAAATGAGAAAATCTATTTCGAGCTGCGCATTTTCTTTGAATTCTAATAAAGCCATTTAGCATCGTAAGGGTCTCGGCTGCATGTTCCACTCATACAACTCTCTTTCCATTAGCCAGGGCTATTATGATGAGTTCTTGCTGTTCTACATTTGCTCAGCTTGAACAAGAGCAACGAGAGCATCTTAAAGAATGACTGTTAAATAAGCTGAATGCAGCTAGGAAACGTTTTGCACAGACAAGACTGTTTCAAGCCCTTTCCTATGAGCTGATCCGTAATGCAGACTTGGTCATATACCAAATGGTTTCTTACCAAGGTATATAAACAGGCACTTGGTGAGCTGGCCATCTGTGTTGCTCGCTCAGCTAGTGATGAGGAGATTTGTTATGACACACCTGCACCTGCTCAGAAATCCAGGGAAGCAGGGATATGGTAATGTATTCCTTGAAACTTGGCTGGACTGCTACACAGAGAGAGTATTGTGGATAACAATGATCTTACAACCACACATCTGGGCTTGATAGTGGTAACATCCTATTGAATAAGTAGGCAACCAAAATGATGCAGGGAGTTGGTATGGACTAGATTCAGTTGCGCTACTGGTCTGAAACACCATATTCCGTCAAACGAAACTGCCCGGGTTTTGAGATCTTTGGTAGGGATGCTAGAGAGGGCCTTCTCAGTGGTTGCCCCCAGATTTTTGGAACTCCCTCCCTAGAGGGGTTAGACTGGCTCCCTCCTTGTTTTCCTCCCACCGGCTGGTGAAGACTTCCCTGTTCCAACAGCCATTTGGACCCGACTGCTTTTAATGAAAGGGCTGGTGCTGTGCTGTTTTTATTGCAACTATTTGCATGTTGTTGTTGTTGTTGTTCAGTCATTCAGTCATGTCCGAGTCTTCGTTGTGAGCGACTCTTCGTGAGCCCATGGACCAGAGCATGCCAGACACGCCTGTCTTTCACTGCCTACTGCAGTTTGGTCAGAATTGTATGTGTTATCTATCTATCTATCTATCTATCTATCTATCTATCTATCTATCTATCATCTATCTATAGTGTGTGTGTGTGTTTCAATTTAATCACTGTTTGTTTTTAATGATTGTTTCTCTATGTTCTTATTGGTCCTTATTGTTATCTCTAAGCTACATTCAGTCCCTTTAGGGGAAAACAAGTGGGGTATAAATAAATATATTATTATAATGCCTGGCATGATGTCAGCCTGGATAGCTCATTTAGTTAGAGCTTGGTGCTGATAACACCATGTTTGCAGGTTCAATCCCCGTATGGGGCAGCTGCATATTCCTGAATTCAGGGGGTTGGACTACATGGTCCCTCAGGGTCACTGCCAACTATACAATTCTATGATTCTTTGTCAAGTGGTTACTCTGGTTGTTTACCATGTGATTAATGGGTATCTCTATTCATATTAACCCATGTGCTAAGTGGACAGTTGTATTCACCAAAGACAGGCATGGGAAACCTATGGCCTTCCACATGTTGTTGGACTTCAAATCCCATCAGTCCTAGCCAGCATGACCAATGGTTAGGGATGATTAGAGTTCTAGTTCTGTAACATCCAGAAAGCTACAGGTTTTCCAACTGTGGATTAAGAGAAGTTAGATGTCCCATGGAATATTTAGAATAAATCAAATGATTTGTCTAGAGTGATAAATGGTAAGCTATGTTCCTGAATGCGGCTATCTGTCATGGATGCTTTAGTTGAGATTCCTGCATTGCAGGGGGTTGGACTAGATGAACCTCAGGGTCCCTTCCAACTCTATGATTCAATCATTCTATGATTATGGCTTTGGTGGTAGAACATCTGCTTTGCATGCAGAAGGTCCCAGATTCAACCCCAGGCATCTCTATGCTGTGCTGGAAAAGTCTCATTCCAGCAGCTTCCCATGCTCCTAAAGAAACACACCCACTACCCACCCCTGAGTATATCCTGCATAAAATTCAAACAAACAGAAAATGAGATGGCAAAACATGGGTTGTACCACTTTTACATCACAGATATGGATTGTGAGGTGGATTGTAGGTGTGTGTGTGAGGAAACCTGTGCACATGTAAAACAATTACATTACAGGGTGAGGCTAAGCTAGAATACGGACTTATTTTCTTTTTTATGTACCAGGATTTTAACACGCACACACTTAGGGATATTCAGTCACACAATCCACTGCCTGAAGTCTGAAGTGGTACAGGCCAGGGCATGGACAGTTTACCACCTCATCTGCTGTTTGTGTGAACCAGGCCATAGTTGCAACGAGGGCCTTTGATTTATTGTATGTTAGGAAAACCTTCAGGACTAAATTATGTGCAACAGAAACATTTCATTTCCCATTAGGGATCTTTCTGAGAAAATGGGGGCAGCCTAAGGATAATCTTGCCAAGTCTATTCAGCTTTTTCATGAAGAAAGGAAGATGAATGGACTTCCGTGGCAGTGGCTTTAACGCACATTTGTCAATATGAAGGGGTGGATGTGGATATCCATTGTAAATCATGCCCTTGATGAAAAAAAAGTTATTGTTGTTTTTTATATGATAGCACATCTAAAAATGTCAAGGAAGGAGTTCTGCAAACAAAGCATACTTCGTCTGCAGTTGTCTGAAAAGAAAACGGTGTGGCCTCACTGTTTGGTGGAGACCTGATCCGTGCCTTGAAAATGTATATATTTAATGAAACTGGTGAATGCACTATAATTTGTGTATTTCAGTATTGTTGTGTCTGTGAGGGTCCTTTTGGAGATGTACCAAAATGATGTATGCTTTGCTTCAAGGAGAAATGAAGGCTTTAGTGTTGGAGGCTGAAAGCATAATGCACATAGTCATGAAATCTTAATAGGCCCTAGCTCAGTGGTAGAACATGTTTTGCAAGCACCAATGACTCCAGATAGGGTAGGGAACGTCTCTTACCTGAAAGCCTGTAGAGTTGATTCCAGTTGATTATATAACACAGGCATGTCCAACAGGTAGATCATTATCTACCGGTAGATCACTGGACGTCTGCAGTAGATCACTGGTAGATCATTGGCTCCCCCCAAAGAAGCTGAACAACTGTGGCTCCCCTAAAAAAGCTCAACATTTTACCTCCTCCCTGAAAAAACTCAACAACTTTGACCCAACCCCCCCCCCCCTCCTAAACCTAGAAAAAGCTCAACAACTTTGACCTGAACCCCCCAAAAGGGGGTAGATCATTGCCAGTCTTTAACTCTGTGAGTAGATCAGTAGATTGCAGTCTCATGGGAGTTGGCCACCCCTGCTATAACAGAATCATAGAATTGTAGATTTGAAAGGGACCTCAAGGGTCATCCAGTCCGATCCTCACAATGCAGGAATCTCCATGACAGAGATGAGGGAGATGGTTCCATTGTCGAACAACTTGTACTGTCAGAAAGTTTTCCCTGCTGTTTAGTTGGAATCTGATTTCTTGTAACTTGAAACCATTGGTTTCGGCCCTACCATCCAGAGCAGGAGAAAACAAGCTTGCTCCTTCTTCCACGTGACAACGCTTTTCATACTTGAGGATGGATATCATATCTCCTCTCAGTCTCCTCTTTTCCAGGCTAAACATACTCAGCTCCTTCAAGTGCTCTTCATAAGGCTTGGTTTCCAGACCCTTATTCAACTTGGTCGCCCTCCTCTGCACACGTTCCACTTGTCAACATCCTTCTTAATTTGTGGCACCCAGAATTGGACACAGTATTCCAAGTGTGCTCTGACCAAGGCAAAAGCAGGAATCTTGCCCAGAGCTGTCACTGGGCAGGCTCAAATCACCAAACTTTGGTTAACAGTCATATGAGTGACCCATCACATCGCCTGTAGACAATGTAACCCAGCCTTTGCCAACCTGGTGCCCTTCAGATATGTTGAATTGCAATGGTGCTGGCAGGGGTTGATGGGAGTTGTAGTCTCAAACATTTGGAAGACGTGTACTGTAGTTAGTTGACTTTCATTTACATGGAAATTATTGGGACATAAGTCATGGATATATTGCCCTATTGATTTTTTTTGGTACATAACTATAAATAAACCCTTGGTTTGGATCCAAACTATTGTTTCCAAGAAAAAGCCAAGTGCATTACTGCAGCGCACCACAACACTTTGAAGACAAGAAGACAAGGACCTCTTTACACATGGCATTTTTAGATGAATTGATAACCATATTGAGTGTTAACCTGAGAAACAGATAATTGTCTCTGAATGTGTGTGTGTGTGTGTGTGTGTATACACTGTCACCTTTTAATTTATCATTCTGTTTTAAATTAAAAATAAAGAAGGGGGGAGGGTAGTTTTAAAAGGTGTACATTTCTTTAAACAAAGTAATTTCACAGCAAACTTGCAAGGAATCAACTTGCCTAATGCCATTACAGCAATTAAAAAAAAACGGAGACCTTAATTCCGAAGAAGAACTTGCATCAGTATAAACAGTGGTGTAGAGCATAATTAAATTGTACTTGCAAAAGGTTAATGCTGCCATTTACCTTGTCTTAACTTATTAATTTAGATAATTGTGCTGAATTTTGTGATACAACAAAGCCATTCATCTACTCTGATCTTCCCCAACATAGGACCAGCCAATAATGTGCGTAATATTGCAAACGGACAGGCAGAATATAATCCCTGGACTTATTTTGGTGGGAAGGAAGGACATAAATCTAACAAATAAACAGCAGCAATAGATAAACAGAAACGTTACATGTTAAACAGCTCATATATATAGCTCCAGCCAGATGCTATAAGTGGCTGCAGTAAGAATGTGGCTTCTAAGATCAGGCATGCAAAGCCCTTAAACCACAAAGACCTACCCTGGTCTTAAGTTTACATATGATTACGGTGACGACGATGATGATTTATGTTCCGCCCTTTGTCATAAGAATCCCAGGGCAGGTTTCAACAATCCAAACTGCAACGTTAGAAAGGAGCTTGAAACAAATCATATGCAGAGCTGGGAAATGATCACATATTCTCCCACAGATCCTTGCCTGAACAACTTCCAAATTCAGTCCCTGGCATCTTTCCAGTGAAATTGACCTCAGGTAGTAGAGTTGGGGAAGTCCTATACACAGTGTCAGGATACATAGAATGTTCTTTAGCCTAGTAATTCTGCAGGCTTGAGCTTGCTTGTAAAGTAAAAGAAGCTGATGCAATAGACCAGGCGTGGCCAACTCCCAAGAGACTGAGATCTACTCACAGAGTTAAAAACTGGCAGTAATCTACCCCTGTTTTTTAGGGGTTCAGGTCATAGTTCTTGAGCTTTCTTTTTAGGAAGGAAAGCCCTGTTTTTTGGGGTTCAGCTCTAAGTTTTTGAGCTTTTTTAAGGGAAGCCAAAGTTCTTGAGCTTCTTTGGGAAGAGCCAGTGATCTACCACAGATGTCCAGTGATCTACCAGTAGATCACAATCTACCTGTTGGACATGCCTGCAATAGACCTACAAACCTTACTGTGTCAGAGTGACTCAGCAAGAGTGTGCCGACAGATGATTGGCTGTTGTCTTGTATTAAAGGGGAACCTGTTAAGCAGGGTGTGGTGGTGTAGAGTGGAGTCAGAGAGTGAGAGTGAAGTTGTCCTACTTGTCTTTGTATGAACTGTCTGTATGTATATAGCTCACAATAAAAGAATACTGCAAGGAAGAACCTGTGGCTTTTGCGATTCTCAGTGCCGTGGAGCAATCCATGACACACAGTGCTTTTTTTTCTGGAGGGACGCGGGGGATGCATACACCTAAACATTTTGTGAATCTTTGTACTTTTGTCCATTTACTGTATTTCCCCCCCTGATTTGAACTATGAAATGGTGATTTTCTTGAGTCAAAACGAGAGTACCCCTAAACATCTTTTTTAAAAGAAAAAAAGCACTGTCGAGACATATGCACAGGGATATTTTAAAGCTGGAACTCACTGAAGCTCAGTTCCAGCCCCTCTCAGGTGAACGCCATTGTCTTTCTAAGAGAACAGGGGAGGTGTTCATGGTGAGTTCCAGCACCTCTTTTTATAGAAAAATAGTACTGCATATGCTCTTTTTATAGAAAAATAGTACTGCATATGCCCTTGAAAGGCCATATTTTTATTTTGTGATTTTATTTTGCAAACCACCCTGGGACCTGCGAGTGTAGGGCAGTATTATTATTATTATTATTATTATTATTATTATTATTATTATTATTATCATCATCATCATCATCATCATCATCCCCACCTTTCCCCCAGACTGGGATTCATTTGTATTTTACAAACAAAAATACAAAATCACAGATAAAAAAGGAAAAGCTTAAAATATGAGGCATTAACCTGGCAGGAACTCATGGTGATTTCTGAATCATAAACAGGCTGATTGTCCTGCAGCTGATAAGAATTCCTTTAATTGAAAAAAGGAAAACATCTCCTACCTTCTGGCCAAGTATAGGGTTATTTGTTTATTTATGTAAAAATAATTTTATACCTAGCAGATCCAGGTGTTTTTTGGGGGTGGGTGGGTGGGAGGGGGGTTGTTAAAACAAGAATAATAAGTTGTTGGTATTCGTATCACAATAAAGGTGCTATGAGTCCCAGCATAAAATGTCTGCCACATGTTACAAAAAACAGAGGTGACGGTACTCTGTACCTGAGTACTGTCACACAAACTGGACAGATCTAATACTTTTCCTCGCAGATCAAAGCAGTTTACAGCAGTAAAAGAAAAAAGAAAAAAAGGAATAACACTAAAAACACAACTATAAAAACAACACGAACTAATACGATATCCGCAACAACAATAAAACTAAGCTAGCTAAACATATATCACAGATTAAACTCTCTCGCACACATGCATCAATTCAGCCAATGTCGTGACAAAAGGAGTTGATTTGAGAAACCTCTCTGGCAGCTCAGCTTAGAAGAGTTAGTTCTTCATTATCTGAAAAGAAGTTTCTATAGAAACGAAGTATAAAAATACTGCGTGGTAGATTCATGCTTGAGAGTCATTTCTTTGGTTTTTAAAAATTTCCTTTACATTTCTTTGCTTTTAAACTTTATTTTTCAGTTTCCAAAAATACTTATTACAAACAATCCCCTTACAGCTTCCCCAGCAAAGTAACATTCCATGCATATACAATGTAAACTATACAGTGAAACACCGAACAGATATATATATATATATATATATATATATATATATATATATATATATTAATAATAATAATTTAGAGTTTGTTGTCTCCTCTCGATTTTAGCAGACTCCCAGAGTGAGTAGCTAGTGATGGAAGGGCAAATTTGTCCTTTCCAGGGTACATAATTGAATACAAAGGGATGCGGGTGGTGCTGTGGTCTAAACCACTGAGTCTCTTGGGCTTGGCGATTGGAAGGTCAGCGTTTTGAATCTGCGCAATGGGGTGAGCTCCTGTTGCTCTGTCCCAGCTCCTGCTAGCAGTTCAAAATCATACCAGCGCAAGTAGATAAGTAGGTACCGCTGTGGCGGGAAGGTAAATGGCATTTCCGTGCACTCTGGTTTCCATCATGGTGTTCCGTTGTGCCAGATGCGGTTTAGTCTTGCTGGCCACATTACCTGGAAAGCTTTCTGTGGACAAACTCCAGCTCCCTTGGCCTGAAAGCGAGATGAACACTGCAACCCCATAGTCGCCTTTGACTAGACTTAACTGTCCAGGGGTCCTTTATATATATATATAACATAAATATATAAATATATAAAATAAAAATAAAAACTGTAACCCCATAGTGCCCCCCCGAGCCCCATTTTTAAAGGGAATGGGGTGTCAATCAGGTCAAACAAAGGCCTGGTTCAAAAGGAATGTTTTTGCCTAGTGTCTAAAGGTGTATAATTAGGCACCAGGCAAACTTACCTGGGGAGGGCATTCCACAGACGGGGAGCCACTTCAGAGAAGTCCCATTCAAGAATGTTTTTAGCAGGTGCCAAAACTAGTTCAGTGAAGGTGTCTTTTTGATCTCAATAGGCAAGGAGTTCCACAGTGCACTAAATGAATGAGTTCTTACAAATGTGGAAAATATATTATGTGGCACCTGTAGCAGTGTCAATTCTGCTGACTGAAGCAGTTAAGTGGGGACCTTTGGGGTAAGGCGATATCATAGGTAAACTGGTCCCAAGTTATATGCTAATTCAATAGTACCTTGGTTTTCAAACGCCTTGGTAATCAAACGCCTTGGTTCCCAAACACTGAAAACCCAGAAGTGTTCCAGTTTTCGAATGTTTTTCGGAAGCCAAACGTCCGATGTAGTTGTCGGCTATTTTTCCAAGGCACCTGCACGAATCAGAAGCTGCGCCTTAGTTTTCAAACATTTTGGAATTTAAACAGACTTCCAGAATGGATTAAGTTTGGCGCTTTTGTTTTTGCTATTTATTTTGCATTTTTGTTTTTGAGGCTTTTAAAAAAAATATTTTTATTCAATTTCAACAAATAATAAAAAAGGGATTACAACATACTTACATTAACAGAGTTAATATACCTCATCACAATTTATAACACAAATAAAAATTTAACTTTCCTAACCTTCCTCACATGTTTACATGGCTTCCTCAAATCCCTCTTTGTTGAATTTCATTATATTACATCTTTAGCAGTTTTCCAACTTCATTATTAAGCTTTAAAAATCCTCAAAATTAACCTTCTTTTTAACATCATCTAATTTTTATTACCCTAATTTCCAATTTTACTATTTTCATTTTAAACCTTAGCCTCAATTTACTTCCAAAATCTTTCCAATTTTCAAATATTACAATATTTTTTAAAAATATACTTTAAATTTACTCCACCATCTCCTCCTTCTGTTCTCGGACCCATCCAGTCATTTCAGCCAGTTCCATATAGTCCAACATCTTCATTTGCCATTCTTCTATTGTTGGAATGTCCTGTGTTTTCCAGTTTTGGGCAAGCAGTAGTCTCACAGCTGTAGTAGCATACAGAAAGAATCTTCTATCTTTTTTGGGCAGTTCTTCACCAATTATTCCAAGTAGAAAGGCTTCTGGTTTTTTGATAAATGTATTTTTAAAAACTTTTTTCAACTCATTATATGTATCTTTTCCCAGAAGTCTTTTACCTTTGGACAAGTCCACCACATATGATAAAACGTTCCTTCTTTCTCTTTACATTTCCAACATCTATTATCATGTGTATGATACATTTTAGCTAATTTTACAGGTGTTAAGTACCATCTATACATCATTTTCATCATATTTTCTTTCAAAACATAACATGCGGTAAACTTAACACCCTCCTTCCACAACCTTTCCCAGTCCTCTAACATTATATTGTGCCCTATATCTTTTGCCCAGGTTTTTGAGGCTTTTTCAGTTAATTGGTTTTTGTGACTGTTCAGCTACTGGTTGATTGATTATGTGACTGCAGAAATGGATAAAAGCCCCCCATCCAAACAATGACTATCATCAGTGCAGGTAAGAAAATAATAATAATTTTACTTTTTATCATCTACAGTACTGTCTTATTTATTTTATAGTACAGTACATGTACTATAAATGTAGGGACCCAGATGGCGCTGTGGGTTAAACCACAGAGTCTAGGGCTTGCTGATCAGAAGGTCAGCAGGTTCAAATCCCTGCCACGGGGTGAGCTCCCGTTGCTCGGTCCCAGCTCCTGCCCACCTAGCAGTTCGAAAGCACGTCAAAGTGCAAGTAGATAAATAGGTACCGCTCCAGCGGGAAGGTAAACGTGTTTCCGTGCACTGCTCTGGTTCGCCAGAAGTGGCTTTGTCATGCTGGCCACATGACCCGGAAGCTGTCTGCGGACAAACGCCGGCTCCCTTGGCCTATAGAGCGAGATGAGCGCCGCAACCCCAGAGTCGGACACGACTGGACCTGATGGTCAGGGGTCCCTTTACCTTTACCTTACATTGATTATTGCTTTCATTTTATGGATCAATGGTCTCTGTTAGATAGTAAAATTCATGTTAAATTGCTGTTTTAGGGGTTGTTTTTAAAAGTCTGGAATGGATTAATCCATTTTGCATTACTTTCTATGGGAAAGCACACCTAGGTTCTGGAACGCTTTGGTTTTGAAACGGACTTCCAGAACAGATTATGTTTGAGAACCAAGGTACCACTGTAGTAGCACTTTGGAACTGGGCAGGTAGCAAGATGGCAACCAATACAGATGACAGGGTTGTGCCTCAGGGAATGCATTTGAAAACAAAAATGTCTCCAGTAGGCACTTAAAACATCTTCATGCTAGGTGCTTGTCTGATTTCAGCTGGCAATTGATTCCAGAGAGCTGGAACTGTAACCCTAAAAGTCCAGTTTCTAGTATAGGCCAAGTAAACCTTGCCATTTTATTGCTATTGATAGCTGTCCGCTGAGGATAGCTGAGAAAGCAGTTGATACAAGACTCTTTCTCCTTCGCCCCATGCTCCATTTGCCTCATCATCCTTCAGGAGAAATGAGCAAAAAGGGCAGAGGAAGTGGCGTATAGATATGAAAAGTGTAGAGAGAACCATCTCATTACCTGCATATGTAACTTTGAATTGTGCTTGGAAATGTACTGGGAGCCAGTGTAGGTCTTTCAGGACCAGTGTTATAGATACTTTTACTACCTTGTGTGCTTGAAGCAGATTGGGAGTTTGCTACTCTAACAGTGACTGAGAACTGAGCATGTTCAGCTAGGTTGTTCAACAGGGCAAATATGAGGATTATGTTTGGCCCTAATCCACTGAGCTGACTATTTGCGATGAAACTGGTTTCCTTTCCATGCATAGGATGCACAAAAGTACCCTGTCCTAAGGAGCAAAAGGTGACATCAAATAAAGCCATAATTATGAGGGACGCGGGTGGCACTGTGGTCTAAACCACTGAGCCTAGGGCTTGCCAATCGGAAGGTCAGCGGTTCGAAAATCCCCGACGGGGTGAGTTCCCGTTGCTCAGTCCCAGCTCCTGCCAACCTAGCAGTTCAAAAGCATGTCAAAGTGCAAGTAGATAAATAGGTACTGCTCCGGTGGGAAGGTAAACGGTTTCCATGCACTGCTCTGGTTTCGCCAGAAGCGGCTTAATCATGCTGGCCACATGATCCAGAAAAACTGTCTGTGGACAAGCATTGGCTCCCTCGGCCAGTAAAGCAAGCTGAGCGCTGCAACCCCAGAATCGTTCGCAACTGGACTTAACTGTCAGGGGTCCTTTACCTTTACCTTTTTAACCACACCCTTACTTCATGGACATTGCCTTGCTCCCCACTGTGCACTGATGCTCCACAGACACAGCAATGTGCTGCTGCAGTAGTAGTTTGTATTGTACAGCACAGGGTGATGCATCAAGTTACACAAGCCACTTACATAAGCCTTCAGTTGCTAGACAACAGCAAGCTTACATTTCCCTTTTCTCAATAAGACATAGACAAAATGGAAGTGTGCACCTGAGATGCATAGGAATTCTGGCTCAGACTATGGACACCATGCTTGAAAGTGTGTTGAAAGAGCCATTTGCCTGTGTCTGGAAGTGAGTGGTTGTGTAATAATAAGAGGGACACACTAGAGCCTTTGCCCCTGTTCACACTGAGAAGGAACAGGCTAAAGAGCCATTTCCCTTTTGTGGCAACTCAGGCAGGAGAAAGTGACCATAGGCATTATAAAAGGGCTAAGTTTGGAGTGACCTGAGGAACCAAATGGGAGCTGGATCAAGCCTTTGGGGTGCTTGTTGCCATAGATCAGGGTTGGCCAGCTTCCAAGAGATTGAGATCTACTCACAGAGTTAAAAACTGGCAGTGGTACAGGTCAAAGTTATTGAGCTTTTTTAGGAAGGAAAGTCCTGTTTTGGGGGGTTCACTTAAAAGTTGTTGAGGAGGAAAGCGACACTGAGCTTTTTTTTAAAGGAAGGAAAGCCCTGTTTTTGGTGGTTCAGGTCATTTTAGGGGTGCAGGGCAAAGATGTTGAGGTTTTTTTAGGGGAGCCAAAGTTTTTTAGCTTCTTTGGGGGGAGCCACTGATCTACCGGTGATCTACCACAGACGTCCAGTGATCTACCGGTAGATCACGATCTACCTGTTGGACATGCCTGCCATAGAAGCTTACTGAGGAGACAGCAAGGGTCGACTGCAAAGAAAAATACTGCTGCAGAATGCCCAACAGAGATTTGGTATAGCTAAGTAGTTATGTGCATGTCTCTGCTAACCTGAATGCAAAAAATTAAAAAATTAAAATAGAGATGCTCTGCCTTCTCAGATACCCTCAACTTTGCTTCCCTGCCCCATGAACCATATGCTATCTGCAGTCTCAGCATTTTCATGGTGGGTTTTACTTCCAAGTACTGGATACTGTACAGGAGGGGGAGGAGGAGGGGGAGGAGGAGGAGGAGGAGGAGGAGGAAGAAGAAGAAGAAGAAGAAGAAGAAGAAGAAGAAGAAGAAGAAGAAGAAGTCATACTGTGAAAGGAGCTGTGCTTGAAAATCCAGGGAAGCCCTGAGGTCTAGTAGCATAAGCAATGGGTGTCGCAGGTACAGTCACTAACCCAGGATTTTGTCACCCAGAGGTCCTCTTCCCTAAGGCAGGGTGCCCTGAGCCAAAACCCCATGGGCATCTCTTGCAGGGCTGGTACCCCCTGAGGAGTTCCTACCCTCACTCCCAGGAGAGGATGACAACACTTTCAGGTAGGCACTGCTAAAGAGTAATGGAATGCAAGGCTCTAAGGGCAAGGATTGCACCTTTGGATATTTCCACCCACACTTTGGGGGCGGGGGGAGAGAGATTGAAATAAATAGTAGTCACACTGTGGGTAACCATATGGGCTCAGTTGTAGGCTACAGGATATCTTGAAACAAGTGATCAGATCGGAGCTGTCCAAGGTCCTGCTGAGTCCATCTGATCATACCTGCTGTTCTGAGCTGGCTGATTTCTAACTGCTGTCCATATGACTCCCTGTGGCTATCCTCTTCTTGCCCTGTGGACTCCTGCTCACAAGAAAGGACAGAAACCCATCATTCCCATTTTAGTCCTCCTATCATCACTCCTGATTCCAAGGAGAAATAAATTTTCTCAGTGGAAAGGTGTAGCTTTCGAAAGGGGAACACAGACACAAGAAAGTAAGACCTGAAAAAGAGACTTGCTGGTGCCAAATGCCCATCTGGTTCAGCATCTTGTTCTCACAGTGGTGGACCAGATGTCTTTGGAAATTCAACAAGCAGGACATGTGTGCAAGAGCACTCTGCTATGATCTGAATCAAGATCTGAGTCAATCTGAGATCCCGAGAAGGGTATACATGAACACTGACTGCCATAGTGCCATATCCCCTTGCAGTTATGACTCTTGTTTCTGTGTACAGTGGTACCTCTGGTTAAGAACTTAATTCGTTCTAGAGGTCCGTTCTTAACCTGAAACTGTTCTTAGCCCGAGGTACCACTTTAACTAATGGGGCCTCCCACTGCCGCCATGCTGCCGCTGCACGATTTCTGTTCTCATCCTGAAGTAAAGTTCTTAACCCGAGGTACTACTTCCAGGTTAGCGGAGTCTGTAACCTGAAGCGTTTGTAACCCGAAGCGTTTGTAACCCGAGGTACCACTGTATATATGAGGAAGGCAGTCCAACACTACACATGTTTTCACCAAATTCAATGGAACCTACATACACCTATTTGGGACTAAGTCTCACTGATTTCAATGGAGATTTCAAATATGTGTGTATAGGCATGCATCCCTAAACGAAAGGTTTTTTTTTTTTAAGTGAACAATAAAGAATATGAAAACTTTCTATCCATACACAGTTACTTTTCTCCCTTCCTTTTTTGTTCTTGACAAAGTATTGTCCCCATGCTGGCCAATCCAATAGGAATAGCTTCAAACTTTTAACTTGAGACTGATCAACAGTATGACATTTCCCTCCCACTCCTTAAAAGAACTTAACTTGCTTTGTAAATATCAAATGCTTTAGAAACAGGCTGAGACATTCATTTCACATTACCATCCCCTGCAATTGATGTGACCCAGCAGGCGGTATTACTTATTTCCTCCTGTTTTTCATAAACTTGTAAGAAATCTGCATAACAATTCTTCCTTTCAGCATAATCATCTTACAGAAGATTTTAATTGGTTCTGAAGATACCTTTGTTACATCCCCGACCTCCCCGTTATTCGTGCTGACATGATCTGTATGCTACTTTCAAAGCTGGATGCAAATGAAGGAGAAATAGCATTTCCAGCATTTTATTTCAGTTTGAAAATTCACGCTATAATGCACAACCAGGAGAAATGTGCAATGACCAGAAGGGATGAAAAAGAGTTGTAGCAGTAGCCTTCCTAGGAAAAAGAAAGGGGGTGGTGGTGGAGGGGGATTGGAGAACCAACTCCTAAAATCATGTTTAGGAGAAAGAAACAGCAATTCCGGGAAATAACCTTGCTTTTCCTAGAGAAATTCAAAACAAATACAATTTTTACTACAGCTGTTGGCCCTCATCTTGCTATAATCATGGGATAGGGAGGAACTGGTCATGATCCATGATGTGAGAAAGCATAAGAAGTGCACCCTCCCCAAATCACACATATTTCTCCTATCAGTGTTCTCTGCAATGTAGCTCCATATTATACGCACATCTGCAATTGCATCTGATCTGTGTATTGGGTCGCTGATTTTTAAAGTGACAAAAACCACACCTTTGCCCCAGCAGGTTATCGAGGGCCTGTTGCAACAGTTAGACTTTTGAGTTATTTTAATTAAATATTGAGGGCAGAATTCACCATGGACTGGTCCAGTTATGCACATAGACAGGGATCTGTCTTTTCTTCCCCCTCCTTCGCTGGCCCTTAAGTACAGATACAGCACAACTAAATACGCAATGGACTGGATTACTGCAATGCACCCTTTGTGGTCTTCCTTTGTGCATGATCCAGAAACTGCAGTTGGTACAGCATGCTGTGGCATGCAAGGTTGCTGACAAGGATGGGACCTTGTCAGAATAGAACACCTCTGGCTCAGAGATTTCCACTGGCTGCTAATTTGTGACTGGGCCAAATTCAAGGTGTTCTCTTTTGTATATAATACCTTTAGCACCTTGTGTCCAGTTTACTTGTGGGGTTGCCTTTCCCCATGTGTGGCCCACTTGACAGTTTCAATCTGTGGAACAGGCGCTGTTGCAAAGGCCTACACTTATAAGAAATCATTCTTTTAATATGTCAGTTCCTTCACTATGGACCTGCCTGCCTATTGACGTCAGGTAAACACCTTTTTCAGTGCCTGTTTAAAACATTGATGTTTAGGAGACCCGTATTCTTCTCAGAGAACCACAGTTCCCAGAATTCCCTGAGAAGAAGGATTTATTGTTAAACCAATCTGTGAGGGAAATCACAGTCTCCTAGCAATTCTCAGCACCATTAACAAACTACTGCTCCCATGATTCCTTTGGAAGATTCCAATGACTGCTTGAAGTAGCATGATACTGTTTTGAATGAATAGTGTGGATGGACTATCGCCTCTTAGCATCAATGTGAGAATTAACTAGCTGTGGGTGAAGCAGAGGAGAAGGAAAATAGCATTGAGAAGAACAGCATCAAGACCACATAAATGTATTCTCAAATAGGTAAAGATAAAGGTAAAGGTTAAGTCCAGTTGCAGATGGCTCTGGGGTTGCGGTGCTCATCTTGCTTTACTGGCCGAGGGAACCGACGTTTGTGTGGCCAGGCGGAGTCCCCCGAACCCCGGGCAGTCCCTGAGGGAAATAACGACACGTGACAACGTTCTATGGGATTAAATTGGCCACAACTTTATTAATATTCAGATGTAGGGAGACCTTGGCTCAGGCATTGGGCGTTTATCCTTCCCAGCCCCCCAGCTGGGGTTCTGGGTAATTTCAGGGTTATCCAGCATGTGTGGGGAGTGGGCTAGCTCTGGAGAACATATGTTCAAGCAGATAGCCCTGCCCCCCTGTTCGCCGCCGCTGGAGGGGGAGGGCAATGACGACCTCTGGGTGTATGGCCAATGCCTCCCCCTAAGACCCCTTTAACGGGAACCCTGTTATCGCCGCCACAATGGGGGTGGGGGTCACCGCCCCACGCCCCCCAATTTTGTAGATGACTAAAGGATTCCGCCCAAGGCCTGCAACCACCATCCGAGACTACCAAATCGCGGTCTCGCCACCAAGACTACCTAACCTGAACAGACGCTTCGCATTCTGCCATCCATTCCAAAAGTCCATGCCTAATGTCACTCAGCCAATAATCACTGCCAGTGGTTGAAAGGTGCACACCATCAGGCCTTTTGTTCACAGACAGTTTTTCTGGGTCATGTGACTAGCATGACTTAAGCCACTTCTGGAGAAACCAGAGCAGCGCACCGAAACACTGTTTACCTTCCCGCTGGAGTGGTAGCTATTTATCTGCTTGCACTTTGACGTGCTTTCGAACTGCTAGGTTGGCAGGAGCTGGGACAAAGCAATGGGAGCTCACCCCGTCATGGGGATTTGAACCTCTGACCTTCTGATTGGCAAGCCCAAGGCTCAGGGGTTTACACCACAGTGCCACCCGAGGCCCTAATTCTCAAATGGTTGCCCAAAATTGCCGAAAAACAAATCAGGAGGTGCTGTCTGACCATCAAGATAAAGAAACACAAAATGAACCAAGTAGTTTTGTCTCAGTCAGAAAGAACATACTTCTCTCATTCCAGGAGATGTTCCCCCACCCCCAGTCATGGTGGAATAATGTGTGTGCTTCTACCCTGGAAGAAATTCCTTAGGCGTGTTTAACATACGAGGGATCCCAAGTGTCATTAGCGCTGGAATTTGTTTCGTTTGTTGCATTCCAATGCCAAAGCTTTGATGCCAAGCAATTAATAGACATAACTACTTCAGACAATTAAAATCAACAATAGAGACAACTTGATTAATAGCTTTAAGCAATATGGGGACTCTGAAGAGCTGGCATGCATGCAATATTTATAGTTTATCTTCCTGGAGTAATTTGAGTAATTGATAGTTAGGAAAGAATACTAGCTACATATCATGAGCTATAAATTAATGGTTGATCATCTACAGCAGACAAAAAAGATTGTTATCTATGCCTATAAAAAGCAGGATAAAATAATGGCACAACTAAATCTTGAAGTTGTAAATTATTTCTTCTTTGTCCTCCTTTTTTTCCTCCTCTGCTTGTGGAAATGAAGGAATAATTAATTGCATCTGTGTTTTAGTACATTCAAGGGGTGATGATGGTGACAGTCTACAGTTTATGGGCTGTATCCTGTGTTCATTATGTCAACTAATTCTCTTTTGCCATATTGGGCATTACAACAGAAAATTAGACGGCTTGGCTTTGTCCATTAAAACCAGAATACAGTTAACACAAAGAACTTTTGCCTGCAAAGTTCAAAATCACAGCAACCTGGAAGAATTCTAATTAAGGAGCATCTCTTTGGATAATGACTCTTTCTATGTAATTGCAATTCAATATTGTATTTGAATCATGTAATGGAAATATGGCATGTATGGAAATCCCAGATGGGTTACTCAGCAAAACCTATTGATTGCCTTCGTCTCCAGGAGTTCACCTGTGTAGTTGTTTGTGGACTCATGTGCACAGAGCACATCCCCATCACTTCTGGACAAAATGTTTTTGGCAGAATTTAGGCTACAACTTTATTGATTACAGAAAGCAAGTGGTTGCATAGGTTGCATGTGGTTCGACTAGCTGCCTACACCCTTGCAGGTAGAGCTGACCCAGAGCCCTATCATAGGTCAGCCAAAGGTGAACACCTGAGGCAGGTGAAAAGCCCAGGAACAGACTCTGTTCACTCCCCAGATTCTCCCCTCAGTCATGGGCAAAAACCCCTTTCAGGGGTTGACCAAACCAAGTTGAGTCCCTGGATTCCTTTAATGGAATACCCTTCACACAGGGATGGTGAGACCGTTCTCCCATCCCTATCACCTGAACCACTGCCTATCCACAACCTTACAAGTTGTGACGATTTGCTACGCGTAAGACGAAACCCAAATGGCAACAGCCAATTAGCCAAGTGGGGAAAATTCCTGCCGTGCCCCTGTCCCAACAACAGGTGACACACGATGGCATAGCAAGGTCAGTTGCAAAATACCCTAAATATAGGGAGAGGTGGCCGGGTGTTGTGATGCACGAGCCAAAAGAGGAAGCTCTGGGTCATGTGCATGGGTATATATAGGTCCCTCGATCTGTTTAGACTGCACCCCATTGGCTAGATTGCATCCAGCAACAAGGGACCTACTAATCGGGTGTTGTGGCTGACCAATATACCCACCCACATCCAGGGAGTCAGTCTCCAGGTCGCACCGCAACACACACCGCCCTCTTTTAGGGAGGACACACTTTAAGTGTTTCTGCCTTTTGTGCATTGTGCCTGCTGAATGCTATAAAATACTATCAGCAGGAAGCAGGTTGCTCAGTCAGAAATATTTAAATATTTTAGGGATGTAACTGATGATGTTCTGAGCTTTGCCAAAGAGCCATCGTGTAAAACATGGATTATGTTTTACCACAGATTAAATAAGAGCCCCATTCAAGCCTGATCTGGAGGGCATGTTGAAGAGAAAGCTTCTTTTTAATGCTGAGGAACATGATCCCTTTGCATTTGCTTTCCACTCAAGCAACGTGTTGAAGGAAAACGTTAACAATAGGAAAGTGTCCACTTATGCCTAGAAAGGATATTTCATATGCTGCTCCAAAAAAATTTAAAAAAAAATCTGACTTGGAAAAACTCCAAGCAAACATGTAAGCTGGAGATCAAAGTGGATGGAGTGGGTTGTTAGCACAGAATGCTTCTGGGGTTTCGGTAACAGCCATATCCTTTGTTTGTTTGTTTGTTTTGGAATCTGTAAATTCAGTGTCTCAATATAGCAGGAAGTGCAGGAAGCAGAGGGCTGATATATTAATGATGAATAGGTCTATTTCCCTTCTGTTTCATTTTCAGCCCTAGATCGGCTCCATTTCATGCCTGCGTTACTCTTACTCCTTAAACATATTTGCAAAATATGTATTTGTACAGTATTTTAATATTTTAAAGCATGCTTTATCTCATAATGTATATATAATTGTGGGCATTTCATCTCACAATGCATATTTAAACAGGGAGTTTGATGTGTTTAAGCTGCTGAGTACTGTGTCACATCAGCCAGAGACATAGCTGTCAAGTTTCGGATTTGAAAATAAGGGATCAGCAGTCTCACCTATCCCGGGGACAGTCACATGTCAGTGGTGGGCGGAGCCAGAAGCAAAAGTGGGCGGAGCAGCAATGTAAACTCCAAGCGGGCTCGGGCTCGGAGCGGAGCAAAGAGGAGGGCAGCCATGTGCTCCGCGCGATGGAGCCCCATCGTCTTCTTGTCTGATCCCATCAAAACAGGACAGGAAGCAGCAGCTGCTCAAAGGCAGCCAGGCTCCGCCCGCCAGCTAACCCTATTGGCCGGCTGAGGGGCTCGGCGGCAACGGATAGGGGCTGATGCAGGGGGAGGAATACACCCCCCTGTAAGCACGGGAAACGGCTCCCACTTGCTTTGAGGGCTGAGGCTTTTCTCTCCAAGTAGGCGAGGTCTTCCCACCCAGTCCCTGGCCAGCAGGGGAGGAGCTGCTTCCATTAAAAACGGGAAATTTAAGGGAAATAAAAAATAAGGGAGAGCAGTGGGAAACTGCTTGAAATAAGGGAGAATCCCGGGGAAAACGGGATGCTTGACAGCACTGGCCAGAGAAGTACAAAATTTGTTGGCTAACTGGCACATTAGTATAAACACCCCAAATCTTTGGATCCCTGAAAAGCTCAGTCCAAGAGCCTAGTCTGAAGTCAGTGCTCGCCTTTTGCCACAGCACCAAAGAAACTATTGATATGGATCTTACCCACAGAGACAGAAAGTTTTCCCATTCCTGCTGCAGTGGGTGGAATCTGAAATCCTCGCTCAGCCATGAAGCTTTCTTTGAGATTTTGGGCTAGTATACCTCCTATTCAGACCTACTTCACATAATTGTTGTATAAATAAAACAGGATTCCTTGTTGTTGGGTGGGATCTTATTTTAGAAAGGAGGAATGCAATGTGATTTTTTAATTTTACAGACAATTGGTGGGGAGGTATTGATAAAGAAGTCATTTTGGTGGCACCTCCATTATAGCCAGCATAATATGTGCCCCAGTTCTGAGAAGAAAATGAAGAAGTGCCTGTCTCTTTATAGAAACAATAACTGAAATGTAACGTAGAACCTTAGGAGGTTTCCCCCCCTTAAAAAAAGAGCAAGTGAAGAATAATTCAAATTAGGTAGGGACAATTTTTGCTGAATGGGTGATTGGGGGGGGCAGTGATTCCTTCCAGTGGGCGTGGCTTTAGTCCCAGAGGTGGACATGTGACATCAGTAAAATTTGGATATATACCTGACATGTGTGAATATTGCTTCACTTACTAACATAGCTCATTCTTCATCCATGGTTGCTACTAGATCTACTCTTCTCCAGCACACTGAAATGAGTTCTAGCTAACTCTTATTTAATCTATCTCCTTTGCTCCAGTTTCTGGCTTTTAATAAAGAACTGTTCCACTTGGTTATGCTGTATTCTTTAGAAGCAGTATCCAAGGAAGAGGTGGGACTTGCATAACTACAATCAGCAACTCCAGCTGTCTCTGGAAAAATTAGAAATGAAAGTCTAGCCAGGAGCATATTAGCTACAAGGAAAGGAGTAGGAGGCCTGAACATTTAGTTTGCAAAATGCTGACACATGTACCATATAAGATACATATTTTCTTTTGTCCGAATCAAAACTTAAAAATAACTAGTGCCTCTTTGATTTTGTTGTTCAATATTTTCTAGAGACTAATACACACACACACACACACACACACACACACACACACACACACACATATATATATATATATATATATATATATATATATATATATATATATATATATTTGCATTCTCCAAAGCTGACATAACCGTTTGATCAAAGCTTATATGGATATTCCTGGTCTCACTCTGCAAGAGGCAAGATCTAGATATCTGGGGAACACACATTTCCTGGTGAGAAGGATATGTTTTCTACAAACATAACATGGTTTGGTAGCCATTCCAGCTTGAATATATAAACATAACTGTGTGGAAGAATTGCATTTAAAAAGAGTATGCTCTTCATTGGAGGATGTTAAAAGTACCTTGAATGATATGAAGTTAATTTTTGATAGTTTTCTGATACATTATTATACCCCTAACTTTTTTAATTTTTATTAGATTTCAGAATTAAACAAATAAACATATACATTCAAATCCACACCCATCCTCGCTCCGCCGAGCTACGACTTCCCTCCATCCCGGCATCAGGTTTTCTAGTCCAATCTAATCACACAGTTCCTTACTTTAGTCCTTCAAGCTATGTCATAGGGTTATTTCAGTCCCGCTAGTGTCTTTAAACTTCCACGGTTACATCTTATATAATCAATAAATTTACTCCAATCTCTTTGGAATTTTGATTCATCCTGGTTTCGGATCCTGCAAGTCAGTTTTGCAAGTTCAGCATATTCCATCATCTTCGTCTGCCACTCCTCAATCGTTGGTAATTCCTGTAATTCCCACTTTTGGGCTAAGAGTGTCCTTGCCACGGTTGTTGCTTACATAAACAATCTTTGGTCCTTTTTTCACATTCTCTTCTCCCATTAAGCCTAGCAAAAAAGCTTCCGGCTTTTGGGGGAAGGTATACTTAAACATCTTTTTCAACGCATCGTAAATCAATACCCCTAACTTTCGAAACCCCATAATGAAGGTCATTTGTTGCTTGGTGCATGAATATTAAGATTAAAGTGAACGAGGTTAGGTTTCATCCTGTCCCTCGCATACTTCCTCCCATTGCAAATTGGATGGATATTCTGTAAAATATTGTTTCACCATATATAGCGGAACTGTTTGATTAACGAAGATGCATCTGGTGCTATCCATCAGAGACAGGGTACCGGGTTTCATTGAAAAACAAAAATTGAGCTTTCATTCAGGAAGGAGGGAGACCCCTGATTCACCCCAACCTACTTTGTTATTTGGCCTTCACATGCACACCAAACATTTAATTTATTCCACAGGTTTCTAGAAGTAAAACAAACGCATGAGTGAACTCTCTTTGTAAGCTCTGCTATGCACAAAGAAGTTCTCGTGTTGTTTGATGCCACCTTTGAAGGATAGCTGCTAGCAGTTTGCTCTTCTCTGAAACAGAAACAAGAAAGGGAATGCTGAAACTATTAATTTTAATGATATCCAAATCCTTTGAAGTATGCATAATCACACCCCTTAGCCAGAACACAGTAGTCACAAGCCACGGGCATATTGTTCACCCTCTCTTGCTACCCTGAGAGTGTCAGTGAAGAAATCACCTTGGTCACAAGCTTACAGGACCAAACACCTCTCAACTTGTGTCTCGCTGCAGCTATAATGCATGGATAATAATGCGATCCTAACTTACATGCCTGTTGTCTGAGTTGCTGAAAGTAATCTCAGTACATGGAATGTGCTATATATAAATACTTGTCAGGGTTAATATTGCTAATTACGATTATTAATTCTGATAAAACTGAACTGTAACATTTCAATGATGGGTTGTTGGTTGTGTGTGTGTGTGTTTTTACAATTCTGATCTAAAAGATTGTCTGGCGGCTGCTTCGGTTCTCAGAGGGAAATTATTCTTGCATACCCATTGTAATTGTTTCTGTCAGGAAAATGGAAACCTTATGGATGTTTAGCAACATACCTTGGAGAGCATGTAACCTTAGAGATAGGTGTAATGGGCCTTTGGATAATGGATAATGGAAATTCTTCAGATAGCACCTAGAATACCATGGGCCTGTTCTCCCCCTCCCCTCATGATTCATTCCAGATGAAAGCCTTGCCCTTGGCAAAACAATTTTCTTGCATTAATGTTTATAAAAAGCACAGGAACAAGGCATCCTTCAAAACTGTTGCATCATGCTTGACACAAAAATTTCTGTCATTCATGCCTGACAGGAGGTTGTGTTGATGTAGTATCTTGTCTACTAAAGGCCCGTGATCAAATCACTTGAATAAATATTAAACATTGGCTACATGATAGTGAAATGTCTGTCATTATGATGGGCACGGAGTGTGCAGAGGGAAGCCTGCAGGGACCCATGCACTTGGGACTGCAAAGTGTCACTTTCCATAGAGATATATTGCTCCCTTCATGGGGGTCACTGTTGGTGGAGACCAGGTCAGGCAGCACCAGGGACGGTGAACCAGTTTTGACCTTGTTGCAATAATGTCCCTAAGTGCAGCACCCTTGCCTATAGGAATGGACAATGGCATAGTAGGGGAGGCCACTGGAGGGAGGGATCCAACCATCATTTCTGCTCCTGGTGAGCTCAGCGCGATGTCACCAAATGCTCCATGCAATATATATGCAAGGTGTGACCGGAAAGTAGGGTGAATCACCCCTGTATGCAATAATGGAAACTGCTGGATTCACAGAGATATTTGGGAGCCATTCGTCCATATTTCAGCTAACATATGCGCACATGTCTCGGCATTTGTTGACAGTCCTACGTTTACGCCATAGCGTTTAGTGGCTGTTAATAGTGCAGTGCGTTGTGATTGAAAATGGAGCAGAGGGTCGATATGAAATTCTCTTTCAGAGTGAGTAAATTGGCATCAGAAACCCACAAAATGCTCACAATTGTGTAGGGAGATGAAGCTGTAACTCGAAAGACAGTGTATGAGTGGTTTAAATGTTTCCGTGAAGGGTGGCAAACCGCTGAAGATGACCCTCGGTCTGGCAGACCGTCAATGAGCAGAACAGCGGCAAATGTTCACAGAGTCCGTGAGTTATTGATGCAGAATCGGCCTTTGTCCGTCTGAATGATGGCGGAAGAATTGCATATTCCACGTGAAACCGTTATTGAGGTTACTGAGTTGTCCCACCCTCCATATTCTCCTGTTCTGGCCCCACTGAATTTCTTTCTTTTTCCCAAAACTGAAATCTGCACTGAAATGTCACAGATTTTCCAACATTTCACACGTCCAAGCTGCTGTGACGAGGGAACTGAAAGCATTAAGAAAAGAGGACTTCTCCGGAAGTTTCCAAAAGTTCTATGAAGGTTGTAAATGGTGCATTGTATCAGAGGGGGCCTACTTTGAAGGCCTGTAAGGTATGTCTGTTCACTATCCGATTTCTGTGACCATTCACCAAAAGTTCCGGTCACACCCTGCAGATATCATTATTCTCCACTCTTTTCATACAGGACTCAAGAGTAGCCTACAAGAAAATCCAACCCAATTTCGAATGTAATATTTACTTACTCTTTGCTTAAAGGAATGAGCCTTTTCAGTAGTGCAATGGTTGATGATAATGAACCTCTGTTGGCTCTGTGAATATGACCCGCTTGTATTATTCCCTTATTTCCTGTGATATGTTATTGCTCTGAGTCATGTAGGCGTTCACACAAAAGTGATTACCACTGACCATAATTGCAGTAATACTTGGCTGTTTAAATCAACATTAGTACCATCAAGGGTATTCCCAGAGCGTTATAATGACTACTATAAAACCATCACATATCTGAGGCCTCACAGGGGGGCATGATTATCCCTGTTTATCTTAAAGGATCTTTTACATTTCCAAAGCGCTCTCTCTCTCTCTGTGTGTGTGTCTCTCTCTCTGATACTACACTTAGGCAGGAAGAACCAGCTGCACAAATATAAGATGGGGGACACGTGGTTTGGCAGTGGTACATGTCAAAAGGATCTATGGGTCTTAGCAGACCATAAGCTTAACATGAGCCAACAGTGTGATGCAGCAAAACAAAACAACAACAACAACAACAACAACTAATGCTATTATAGGTTGTGTCCACAGAAATCTAGTGACCAGATCCCAAGTCATAGTCCCGCTCTATTTTGCCTTGGTCCGATCGTACGTGGAGTACTATGCCCATAATTTAAGAAGGATATTGACAAGCTGGAATGTGTGCATGCAGAGGAGGGTGACCAAGATGGTCAAGGGTCTGGAAACAAACCCTTATGAGGAACAGTTGATGGAATTGGATATGTTTAGCCTGGATAAGAGGAAACTGAGAGGAGATATGCTAGCCATCTTCAGACGTCTAAAGGGCTGTCACATGGAGGATGGAGGAAGCTTGTTTTCTTCTGCTCCAGAGGGTAGGATCAGAACCAATGGGTTCAATTTACAAGAAAGGAGATTTCAACTAAACCTCAGGAAGAACTTCCTGACATTAAAAGCTGTTTGGCAGTGGAACAGACTCCCACAAAAGGTGATGGACTCTCCTTCCTTGGAGCTTTTAAAGCAGAGGTTGGCTGGCCATCCATCTAGTTGAGAGTTTTGCATTGCAAAATTTGCAAGCCCCGCATTGCATGGAGGAAATTGCACACATACAGTTTGAGCCTAGGTTCTCTGTTGAGACCTTTCAGAGAAGCTGCTGCAGTCAGGAGACTAACCTAGCGGGCACTTTGAAGTTATGGGTAGGTTGGTGGCAGCTCTAGTCCTCCCTCCATATAATGACTACTATGTGCATCTCCTGAACTGTCCACTGACTACTTCAGTGGGCGGTTCAGGAGATGCACATCAAAATATAGCCCTTGTGGTTGTGTGAAGAGGTGAGGTGCTTTAGACTAGGGCAGGCATAGGCAAACTTGGCCCTCCAGCTGTTTTGGGACTATAACTCCCATCGTCCCTAGCTAACAGGACCAGTGGTCAGGGATGATGGGAATTGTAGTCCCAAATCAGCTGGAGGGCCAAGTTTGGCCATGCCTGGACTAGGGGATATATTGTAGGAGAAGCCCTCAGAGACTAGGTTTAGGCTCTGGACATCAAGTTGCCTGCTTGATCTGTAGCCTTCTCTTACCTCAATACTTTTACTTGTTATATTATAAGGAACATGTGTCAATGTGTGCCTGTGTATCAGGAGACTTTACTGAGCATAATTATGATGCTTAAACCAATAGGAATTATATTCTCTTCTCTCTTTGGCGACCACTCGTAGCCGAGTAAGATAAACACGGTTTTAACAATGAGTCAGTGACTGTGGAGGCCAATTCTGGATCCACACGTCTTTCCACAGTGGGGACATTGGTTTCCAGGCAGGAGTTGATCATGGTGTGGATTTGCCAAGCGTGCCTTCCTCTTAGCACGTTTCTCCCTTGCATCCTGAGTTCAAGTGTCTTCAAAGCCCATGACACCTTTGGTAAAGGCTGTTCTCCAATTGGAGCGCTCGCAGGCAAGTGTTTCCCAGTTGTTGGTGTTTATACTACATTTTTAAAGATTTGCCTTGAGAGAGTCTTTAAACCTCTTTTGTTGACCACCAGCATTACGCTTTCCATTTTTAAGTTCAGAATAGAGTAGTTGCTTTGGAAGATGATAATCAGGCATCCACACAACATGACCAGTCCAACGAAGTTGATGTTGAAGAATCATTGCTTCAACACTGGTGATCTTTGCTTCTTCCAGTACACTGGTATTAGTTCACCTGTCTTCCCAAGTGATGTGTAAATTTTTTCAGAGACACTGTTGATGGAATCTTTTGAGGAGTTGGAGATGGTGTTTATAAGTGGTCCATGTTTCACAAGCATACAGTAAGGTTGGTAGTACAATAGCTTTGTAAACAAGCATTTTGGTTTCCCTGAATGTCCCAGTCCTCAAACACTCTGCACTTTAATTGGGAGAAAGCTGCACTCACAGAGCTCAGGTGATGCTGGATTTCAGCATCAGTGTCAGCCCTTGTGGAAAGATAACTGCCCAGGTAGGAGAAGTGATCGACATTTTCCAATGTTACATCATTAAGTTGGATTTGTGGCACTGCAGAGGGGTTATTTTGTGCTTGTTGGTGCAGCACTTTGGTTTTTTGGATGTTGAGCGATAGGCCAAGCTTTTCATAAGCTTCTGCGAAGATATTTAGGATGGTTTGGAGGTCATCCTCTGAGCGTGCACACACTACATTGTCATCAGCATACTGAAGCTCTATGACGGAAGTTACGGTAACCTTACTCTTTGCTTTCAGCCTGCTCAGATTGAAGAGCTTTCCATCTGTTCGATATATGATTTCTACTCCGGTGGGGAGTTTCCCTTCAACAAAGTGTAGGATCATGGCAATGAAAATAATGAATAGAGTTGGGGCAATAACACAACCCTGTTTAACACCTGATCCCACTGTGAATGGTTCACTTTGAGAGCCATTGTTATCTGCGATTGTTGCTGCCATATTATCATGGAGGAACCAAATGATGTTCACAAGTCACAATACACTTTATTCTTTTTGCAACTACTAAAGTTGCAAAAGCACCCACTCATTTCTTTTTAAATTAGCAAATCATAGGCGCTTTTGTTTATGACTGAAACGTTCGGGTGAAACTAAACCTCTCCATTAGTAATTGGGGGGGAAAAGAAAAGACATTTAAATCAGGGGAAAAATAAAATAACCAAGCTGCCAAATGCCTTTTCAATTAATTATGTCATTACTGTATGGGGAAAAAAAACCCCTACAGTTTTGCTGCATAGGAGAAAGAAATAGTTTAATCACATTACATTTAATTAGGAAAAAAATAATTATAGTGCGATACTAATCATTTTGCACTAGGAAAGAAAACCCTTTAAAATGTAATCATCCTGAGAGGAAGGCGGTCTACTGCGGTATAATTCTGAGCCAAACCTTATTTGCTGTTACATTAATTTCCACAAGGGAACAATATCTATGTGTATCTATGTTCTAAAATGGTAGTTATTAATTCAAAGTACAGAGTTCCCATGAGCTTTCATTTTTATACATGGCAATATGAGCCACAAGAGCTGCCGGATATCTGTCTAAAACTTAGTGCCATGATACAACTAATCCATAGATCCAAAATGGAATAAATCTGTTGTTGCGTGTTTAGACTAAATTTTTAGAATTTAGTGTTTAGAATAAATTCATGTGTGAATTTATTTCCCTAGAAATAAATTCACACATGACTCAGATATTTGGTTTGGTTTTTGGCAGAATTTAGGCCACAACTTTATTGATTACAATCAAGTGAGTGGTTGCATAGGCTCTGGTTCGACTAGCTCCCTGCACCCTTGTAGGCAGCGCAGTCCCAGAGCTCTATCGTAGATCAGCCAAGGGTGAACAACCAGGGACAGCTGAAGACAGGAATGCCAGTCAGCCACCCTGATGTCCCCTGGACTCGGGCACGGGCACAACCCCTCTCAGGGTTGACCATGTCGGGTTCCACAGAATGCTGTATGAGATGGTAAGTCAGCAGGCCTGAGTTTGTTAGTAAAGTGGAGCTAGCTGATGCAACTGTCTGATGCAATCAGCCTGCAATACTTTCTATAGGAGCGCTGGGTTGGAATGACACAGCAGTAATGTGCTGTCAGTTGATTGGCTGTCATTGGTATAAAAGGGAAACCTATCCAGCAGTGGGTGTGGTAGCAGAAGGGTGTGGTCAGAGAGAGTGAGAGGTTTAGAGAGAAGTCTTCCTACATGCCTTAAGGTACAGCCAAGTACTCTGCTTATTTATATGAACTGCTCATGTATCATAGCCTGTAGATATTTGTATATGGCTCACAATAAATATACCGCACTGAAGAACCTGGGACTCTGAGCAACTTTGTAAGGTGTGTCAGTTAGCTATTGGATCAGCAATGTGTGGGGAGGGGAGGTGTGGCCATCACCTGCCGCTCCAAGCAGGGCCGGCGCATCCATTTAGGCAGACTAGGCGGCCGCCTAGGGCACCGAAATGGAGGGGGTGCCATGCCGCGCTGCTGGCCCGCCTGCGCCCGCACCTGCCACTAAAGCAGGCTTTGGCGGGGGGCGGGACGGGCAAGCAGCGGCTTCTCCGCTATAGCGGAGAAACCACTGCTTGCCTCTCCACCCCCCACCTCCCACCAAAGCAGGCTTTGGCGGGGGGGGGGCTGGGCGGGCAAGCAGCGGCTTCTCCGCTACAGCGGAGAAACCGCTGCTTGCCTCTCCACCCCCCACCTCCCACCAAAGCAGGCTTTGGCGGGGGCTGGACGGGCGAGCAGCGGCTTCTCCGCTATAGCGGAGAAACTGCTGCTTGTCTCTCCACCCCCCACCTCCTGCCAAAGCAAGCTTTGGCGGGGGGGGGGGGTGCCAGAAGATTGGTGTCGCCTAGGGCACCAGAAGCCCTAGCACTGGTCCTGCCTCCAAGCTCAAGGGTATTCCGTTAAAGGAATCAGGGGTTGGCCTGGGTCTTGTCCGAAACCCCGCAGTAGGGGCTAGGGCCATACCAGGAACCCATGGGGGCACCGGGTGGGGGGAGCTCGAGTTGGTCCACATTGGCAGGGCTCCCACTGGTGGTGTCTCACCCTTTTATCAGATTCCCCACGAAAGCAGGTGGGAGTCTTATATAGTTTGGGATTCCAATGCCTAATCCAACACCACTCACATTCTGTATTCAATGAAGTTGTGGCCTAAATTTTGCCCAATAGCTTAAACTAAAATCCCGTGTCACCGTGTCTTCATTTTTGGGGGTGGTTGGGAGTCTCGAAGCACAAGAAGTAGGAATGGGTGAACTCCAAAATGCACCTTAGATTGACAAATGGGGGGGGGGGGTTTGAATGAATTCCCCCATTCATTACAGGTGGGCGATCAAAGGAGATGAGGGAGTATGTTTCAGTACTAGTATTCTGGGGTTGTGGGAAGGCTATGGGAATTGATCGGTGAAGAGCTGGAAAGTAACTCTCTTTAGGTGTGGATTTCAATCCAAGCCTTTAGTTTGAATAGGAATCAAAACATCAAAAGGAAGTGGCAAAGGCAGATGTGATTACCAGATCTACAAAGCAAAGGTCACAGAGAGATGTTCCTTATAAAGTTTGACCATTTTCTCTGCAGTTTGCTATTGCATATGCTGTGTTTGATCTATAAATGCATACAAATTAATTCAAATTAAGTCTGGGGATTGTAAAGTTTGCGTAAGTGATTTGGACTTCAAAAAGCCTAGAGTAAACACCAGTAAAGGTTCCTAATATATTTTAAAACAGGGATTAACTTGAAAAGATCCTTTGTTAGTAATTAACCAATGCTCTGAATCTGAATCCTATATGAAGCTATGTGTTTGAAAGAAAATATGGATTTAAAATTTAGTGTAGTCAGGCTTTGATAATACTTGCTTTTTAAACACACACACACACACACACACACACACACACACACACAGAGAGAGAGAGAGAGAGAGAGAGAGAGAGAGAGCTTTGTTCATGAATTGAGTGGTTAGAATTCAGTTTGGGTGTTTTTTTAAAAGTTATCTTATTTAAATATGCAGTAATACTGACTGAATTCTGAAATTGCTATCCTTGTTCTCTTTGTCTGATAAACTAATTTTCTTGTACCCAAAGAAATAAATTGAACAATGTAGAAGCAATTATTATTGCCACGTGTACTGAAATCATAATTGTTTTCTCTAAGAGTAAATGTACAGTGAAGTACATTAGGATTAGGGATGCATCATTTGATTTTTGCTATTAGGTGGGTGTGAAATGGCAGGTAGAAATTGTTCCTGAAAAATGGTTTGACTCTGAGGATATTCCTTTTTTCATCCTTTTTATTGACAGTGTCCAGATGCAGACATAATAGCAAACTACGTTTTCCTGCTATATCCAAGATTGGCAACTGTCCACCCTCCAGATTTTACTGGACTCTGACTTCCAGTAGCCCAGTCAACTTTGCCAGTGATCAGGAATTATGAGAATTGTAGTGCCACAACTTTCCCATTGCTTTTGCATCCACAAGCAGGGAAATGGAAGCACCCACTTCCTTCTTTAAACAAACCTCAGTTCCCTGGGATTTGTATACTTTGGAAGCTGTTGTTTGTTTAAACTATGAATTAATAAGGCTTGTTCTCACTAGGTAAAGGTAAAGGGACCCCTGACCATCAGGTCCAGTTGTGTCCGACTCTGGGGTTGCGGTGCTCATCTCGCGTTACTGGCTGAGGGAGCCGGCGTACAGCTTCCAGGTCATGTGGCCAGCATGACAAAGCTGCTTCTGGCGAACCAGAGCAGCACACGGAAACACCGTTTACCTTCCCGCCGGAGTGGTACCTATTTATCTACTTGCACTTTTGACGTGCTTTCGAACTGCTAGGTGGGCAGGAGCTGGGACCGAGCAACGGGAGCTCACCCCATTGCGGGGATTTGAACCGCCGACCTTCTATATCAGCAAGCCCTAGGCTCTGTGGTTTAACCCACAGTGCCACCCGCGTCCTCACTAACTATGGTGTAAATGTGAAATTAACCATAGTTCCCTTAGTTCAGACAGAACAGGTTTGAAGGAACGGTTACACTGTGAGGACAAACTTACATTTGACAATGCTATTAAGGTATGAACAATGTTTGCCTTGTAAATAGTGTTTTCTTTACTTTTGGTGGAGTTTTCCAATGTGGTGTAGTCATTAATAGCAGTAGACTCGTAATCTGGTGAACCGGATTTGCACCCCTGCTCCTCCACATGCAGCTGCTGGGTGACCTTGGGCCAGTCACACTTCTCTGAAGTCTCTCAGCCCCACTCACCTCACAGAGTGTTTGTTGTGGGGAGGAAGGGAAAGGAGATTGTTAGCTGCTTTGAGACTCCTTAGGGTAGTGATAAAGCGGGATATCAAATCCAAACTCTTTTTCTTCCTCTTTTATGGCAACTGACAGCAAAAGCTAGCCCTTATATGGGTCAGACATTGTGAGTGGTCATTTAATGGACATACTATTCAGAACCATTAGTCTTTAGTTAGAGGCCAAGGATTCCAGGGAGAAACTAATGATTGATCAGAGAGTTCTGATTGAAGGGCAGGCAAATCAGTTTTGGGGCTGCAGTTGGTGTGTGTTTGTGTGTGTGTGTGTGTGTGTGTGTGAGAGAGAGAGAGAGAGAGAGAGAGAGAGAGAGAGAGATTTTAAACTGAGTGCCTCAAGTTGGAGAACTTTGTATTTCAAACCAGGTAATGATGAACTCCACTGCCATTTCTGTCAGATTCTGCAATGATCATTGCTAACCTTTTGGTCACATGGCGCCAAATATAGATACATCTGATGAATTAACAAGAGGATAATTTCTTAATGGTTTAAATTGTACTGATCTGATTCCACTCAACTCACCTGCCTCTTATCTCAATTGTCAGCTGCATTTCTCTGCCTCTCTCTCTCTCTCTCTTTGTCATTACTCAGCACATGCTTCTTCAAATATGTTCGGCAATTACCTTCCAAAGGGAAATTGGTCAATTAAAGTCAGTTTGAAGTCTATTAAGAATGAGCTTCTTGCTTGGTTTGATTTATATATATATATAAATAAATCCTTAGAAATTTCCCAGCACTTTTTGTGTTTTTACACTGTAAGTCAACCATGGAGAAGTGTTTTCTCTCTCTTTCTATGTGCCAAATCCAAGTGCGCTGCCTTGTCCCTGAAATTCAGGGACCCGGGAATGTGCAACATAAGCACGCCTTGTGGACACACTGCAGGGCATGCTGATGTCACACACCACAGGGCGTGGTGACATGTCATGTACATGCCCTGTGGATTGTGTATGTGAGGCAAGCAGGTCCCAAACTGTACATGCATAGTGGCCATGAAATTTTTAGGGGGCCCAAAATTGAAACATTTTTTTTGGGGGGGTGGCTTATACATGGAAAGGGGATGGCGGGTTTGCCAATCAGAAGGTCGGTGGTTCAAATCCCCGTGACGGGGTGAGCTCCCATTGCTTGGTCCTAGCTCCTGCCAACCTAGCAGTTCGAAAGCACGTCAAAGTGCAAGTAGATAAATAGGTACCACTCCAGCAGGAAGGTAAACGGCATTTCCGTGCACTGCTCTGGTTCGCCAGAAGCGGCTTAGTCATGCTGGCCACATGACCTGGAAGCTGTCTGTGGACAAACACCAGCTCCCTCGGCCTATAGAGCGAGATGAGCGTGCAACCCCAGAGTCATCCGCAACTGGACCTAATGGTCAGGGATACCTTATACATGGAAATACATTCAATATGTATGAAAGAGCCAAGCGCCATTAATTTCTTGAAGAAAATAAACAATGGAGAATTTTTTATGCATCAGCTCTACCTTGGAAAGAAGGCTAAGTAATCTCCAGAGCTCCCATACTTCTCTGTTAGAAAAGTTGAAAACTCCTGAATTATACTGAAGAATGTGCAGGTTCCATTTCCAAACACCAGCACTTCGCCACTGATTCCAACAACCTTCAATGATGAATTTCCTGTCATACATAATGATACATCACCTGCACTGGTATCAGTCCAAACACTGTTTTGGAATGGAACACACTGTGCTTGTTCATTTGCCAGTAATTTCTCCTTCATGGATGATGCAGCCCTGTAACTAGAAAGATGGAACTGGGAGAAATAATTGGGATTCAAGGCTGAACTTCAAGGCTTAATTTCTGTGCTCAGTTCAAGCATACAACAAAAGATTAGGAGAGCAAACAACCTAGTTTCTGAACTTAGATTTAAAATTCTAGGACTATTTTAGTCTAATAAACAGGAAAACTCAGCAGAATACAGAAGCATCAGAAAGATCAGCACAATGTAAAGCGAGAGCATGAATCAGCCTGTGTTATGTACTTCTACTGTATAGCCTTAGGGATGGGGGGAAATTCAATTCAGTTTGCATTTAAAGGTGAATATATAAAATTAATACTTTCTGAACCAATTTGAGAACTGAATCACAGCCATCCTTCAAAATTCACACTTCTTTGAATTTTGCACTGCATCTCTTCAACCAGTGTTTACAAATATGTATATCTATTAGGGGGAAGTATGCGTGAAATATAACACATTGGTGAAAATAACATAGAAAAATGAATTATATTAGGGGAAATTGCTTTAAAATACCTGTCAGAAGTGCACACAAGAATGTGCTTATTGGGAGAATTTCTGACTAAAATGCTGATGAATTTTCAAGAAGTTGTTTTTTTTCCCCTTTAAAAATATGCAAGTGCTACAGAAATGTGAACTGAATTTAAGACTGGGAGAATAAGAAACTGAGGGAACAAAAATTGTCTGTCTTTTCCGAGTTTGATTCTGAATATTCTTCCCTGACAGGACAGGAGGCGGCATTCATTTGGTAATCTTCTTCCCATTCTGGCCACCCTGGATGAACCCCAAATGAAACTGTTCTACTTCATTGCGCTACCATATTCTCATATGTAGAAGTCAGAAGGAATTGTTTTCCAAGCCACATTGGAGAAAGACTAGTGTGTTGCTTTCCCTTTTAGCATATAGTTTGCTGTGTATTATAAACTAAAATGTGCCTTGAATTGTGTGGTGTGCAGCTCCTGTTTCTTGTGTGTTGGCCTGAGCCACGCAGTGAGCTTCATAACTGTCAAAATACAATGCAGTATCCATTGCAACATACAGGCTCAGTCATTGCAGATGTGGTTGCAGTACACCTCACAGCCTATCCTATCTATGGACTTTTTTTACCATGACATTTCATAGTGTCGACATGGCCATTTGCAACTCTTTAGGCTTCATGCTGCTCTGCAAAGTTCCTTAAAAGTTAAAGGGACCCCTGACCGTTAGGTCCAGTCATGTCTGACTCTGGGGTTGCGGCGCTCATCTCGCATTACTGGCTGAGGGAGCCGGCGTACAGCTTCCGGGTCATGTGGCCAGCATGACAAAGCCGCTTCTGGCAAACCAGAGCAGCGCACGGAAACGCCGTTTACCTTCCCGCCGGAGCGGTACCTATTTATCTACTTGCACTTTGACGTGCTTTTGAACTGCTAGGTGGGCAGGAGCAGGGACCGAGCAATGGGAGCTCACCCCATCGCAGGGATTTGAACCGCCGACCTTCTGATCAGCAAGCCCTAGGCTCTGTGGTTTAACCCACAGCACCACCTGGGTCCCTATAATTTATCATTCCGACAGTGGTATCTTCTTCTTCTTCTTCTTTGGCGATCACTCATAGCCAAGTAAGATTGTCTTCCATAAACATGGTAAGTGACTGTGGAGGCCAATTCTCGATCCACACAGTGGGGACATAGGTTTCTGGGCAGGAGTTGATCATGGTAAGGCTTTGCCTAGCTTGCCTTCCTCTTAGCTCATTTCTCCCTCTTGTCCTGAGTTTGAGCATCTTCAAAACCCATGACACCTTTGGTAAAGGCTGTTCTCCAGTTGGAGCTCTCACAGACCAGTGTTTCCCAGTTGTCAGTGTTTATACTACACTTTTTTAGATTTGCCTTGAGACAGTCTTTAAGCCTCTTTTGTTGACCACCAGCATTATGCTTTCCATTTTTAAGTTCGGAATAGAGTAGTTGCTTTGGAAGACGATCATCAGGCATCTGCACAACATGACCAGTCCAACAAAGTTGATGTTGAAGAATCATTGCTTCAACACTGGGGATCTTTGCTTCTTCCAGTACACCGGCAGTAGTTCGCCTGCCTTCCCATGTGATGTGTAATTTTTTTGGGAGATACCGTGGATGGAATCTTTTGAGGAGTTGGAGATGGCATTTATAAGTGGTCCACTTTTCACAAGCATACAGTAAGGTTGGTAGTACAATAGCTTTGTAAACAAGCACCAGACCCGTAATGTATGAAGTGGTCCTTAGTTGTGTAACTTAAGAAGATAAGTAGAGCCAGCATCCATTCTCACAGAGGTCAACTAGATGCCTGTGGGAAGCCGGCAAGTTCAAAAAGTGTTCAGATGGTGCTCTAGAATAAGTGTTTTGAGATCTGCAAAATTAACTTATTCCACATAGGCTGATTCTGTATCTGGGAAACACTCCAAGAGTTAAATGGATAACGGTTGTTCTTAAGTATAAAATGCCCCCCATCTCTGATTCTACTTATATGATATGGTTTGAACCTCCCTTGCCTACCGTTTAAAGCTTCAATTATAATTACACTATTACTGGCCAAGAAAGTACAGAAGGAAAATGATATTCCCAAGGTTAGATATAATTGTCTCAATACATTCTTCGTCTCGGCATAGTTCTGGAGAACATCCTGTTCATTTAAAGGGAGCCTCTCATATTCTTTGCATTACTTCACTACAAGACATTCATCTGAAAGGCCAGACTGGACCATGATCTAGCAGGGACAAAGAGGGTCTAATGTCTATAGGCTCTTTACAGCTCAAGGGGCAATGTTTTGGGGGCTGAGTAAAAGTGGTAGGCATGGCCAGAGGCAAATGTGAATGCAGCAGTAGATCCCACTTTTACCTTACCTTTGCACAGTAAATTGTAAAGGTAAAGGCACCCTGGACAGTTAAGTCCAGTTGAAGGCAACTATGGGGTTGTAGCGCTCATCTCACTTTCAGGCCGAGGGAGCCGGCATTTGTCCATAAACAGCTTTCCAGGTCATGTGGCCAGCATGACTAAACCACTTCTGACACAAAGGGACATTGTGATGTAAGCCAGAGTGCACAGAAACACAGTTTACCTTCCCGCCTCAGCAATACCTATTTATCTACTTGCACTGGCATGCTTTCTAACTGTCAGTTGGCAGGAGCTGGGACACAGCAATGGGAGCTCACCTTGTCATGGGGATGCGAACTGCAAACCTTCTGATCGGCAAGTGCAAGAAGCTCAGTGGTTTAGAACACAGCGCCACCCACACCCTCTTTATCTTTACCTTGGGGGGCTGGAGAGCAACCCAAGAGGGGGGGGGTCAGTAATTTGTGGGTAAGTGTACCAGCCAGGAGGCAAGGGCAGGGAGCAGGAGAAGCTTCAGAACTGGAGAATGGAGCACAGGCTGGGTCAGAAGAAGAGGAGAAAGAGGCAGATCAGGGAATGGCCAGGTGCTCCCACACCCTCTCCTGACCCACTGTCTCCCAGAACCAGGAGGGGATTGAAAAGGGATGAGCAGAGGAAGTCTCCGTGCAGACATAGTCTCTGACTATGTTTGTGCAGCCCTTCAGGGGAAGGTAAATAAACTGGTGGAGGGAGAGAGGTCCCCTGTTGCTGCTCCAAGTGCAGATCTGGGAAGAGCTGCCTAGATGCTAGATTGGCATGTCTTGGTATAAAAAGCTGTACTAGTGACTGCAAGTGGTATTTTGGATAAAGATTGTCCTTTGATGTCTTCCAGTCATTCAGGTCTGTCATTTATTCACTATGATTATTTAGATTCCACCCTTCAGGACAGATATCCTTCCAAGGTAGCTTAGTAGTAAACAAAAAAGAAAAGAAAAAGATATTAATCACATCAAAATAATTTTTAAAATAAAAGTTCTCTAGGGCACTTAGCGGTAGAAGGCACTGGGGGAAGAAAGGGAAGGGAGTCTAGGTGGAAGAGACTCTGAGGTGATCTTGACCTGCCTGGCATCACACTCCTTGTGGAGATGACTCAGCTGGCAGATTTTAAATGCTTCTGGTTTCCCCCAGTCACCTCCAAAGCTTCAGGAATGTAGAGGCATTTAAATCTCTTTCTTTCTCATTCCTATGGGAAGCTTCACCCATGTATCTTTCGATGATGACTCTCCATTGTAAGTCTCTGAAGAAATGCAGTGCACTTGACTTGAGAGAGTGAAATGAGAGTCTGAAAGATCATTGAAAGGACCTTGGAGAACAGACCATGGAGAGTTCTTGCGTATCACATGATATGCAGGTTCCGCATGCAGACACTTATACCATATCTCCCACCTTCAGTACTAACAAAGAAGCTTGCCCTTGTCCTGCCAGTGTGGTGTAGTGGGTATGAGTGGTAGACTCATAATCTGGTGAACCGGGTTCGTGTCTCCGCTCCTCCACATGCAGCTGCTGGGTGACCTTGGGCTAGTCACACTTCTCTGAAGTCTCTCAGCCCCACTCACCTCACAGAGTGTTTGTTGTGGGGGAGGAAGGGAAAGGAGAATGTTAGCAGCTTTGATACTCCTTCGGGTAGTGATAAAGCGGGATATGAAATCCAGACTCTTCTTCTGGAATGGCCTACTACTCAAGAAAGTAAGGAACATGGGAGAATAATAGTAATAATAATAATAATAATAATAATAATAATAATAATAATAATAATAACTTATGCCCTGCCCATCTGGCCGGACCTCCCCAGCCACTCTGGGCGGCTTCCAACAGAACATTAAAAACACAATAAAACATTTCTCTCTCATTACCATAAGATTCTCTTAAGCTTTTGTTTTGTTTTTGTTTTTAAGTGAAAGGCATAAAGTAGGATCCAGTGATGTCTGCCTGCTTGGGCAGCAAAAACCCACTTGTACAATAGAAATCTGATTCAGCAAAGGGACTTCTGGTTTCTCTCTGCTCCCCTCCAAAATCCAACCCAAAGATTTCCCCAGCCTTTCAGAATAGATTTTGGAGGCAGGCGGGGTGGGGAGTGGACCACAGGGAGGGTGAGGAAGCCCCATTGCATGAGTAGATGCCTGCTCAGAGTTACATCGGATGCCACTCAAAAACTGGGCATTCAAAGGTAGCATAAAGAGCCAAAGCAGATGTCACAACACAGTGTGGCAATCTCCAAAGATTGTTGCGTGGCAATGTCCCTCCCCTCCCCGAGGAATTAATGACACAGACACGTTATTTTAATGGGCGTAAAGGCCACAACTTTATTGGTTACGGATGTTGAGCAGTATTGGCTTAGGCATTGGACCCTATCAGCTATTCCGTGTTGGAAGTCAGTGAAGAGTTAACCACCAGTAAGGAATCCCAGTGATGAACATCGACCGGAACTCCCCCTGTGATCACCGTTAGGGGCGTGCCTTAGGCTCTCAGCTCCCCGGGTTTCGGACAGGACCACACCCCAGAATCCTTTAACGGAATACCCTTCCATTGAGGGGCAGTTGATGACGCTACCTCCCCTCCGCACTTCATATGGAAATTTTCCAATGCCTAACCGCCAAACCAAGAGTTGTGATGATTGCTATGAGGTAGGTGAAAAAACCCATTTGGAAGTAGATGTCACAACACAGTGTGGCAATCTCCAAAGATTGTTCTCTTAATGGAAAAAAGCAGTGGTAGGGGACTGCAAGTTTAGCTGCCCAAGTGACTTTCCCATTCAAAGCCAGCTCCTGAAAGCTGATTTTCCACTTGCAGAGGGAGCCCTGCAACTTTTCCCCAAGGCCTAAAAAGGCAATTTCACATGGGAAATGCCACCCCCACACAAACACATAATAAAATAAAATAAAATAAAATAAAATAAAATAAAATAAAATAAAATAAAAATAAATAAAATAAAATAAAATAAAATAAAATTAAAATAAATAAAATAAATAAAATAAAATAAAATAAAATATTTATGCCCCGCACACCTGGCTGGGTTTCCCAGCCACTCTGGGCGGCTCCCAACGAATATTAAAAATACGATAAAACATCAAACATTAAAACTTCCCTAAACAGGGCTGCCTTCAGATGTCTTCTAAAAGTCAGATAGTTGCTTATTTCCTTGACATCTGATGGGAGGGCGTTCCACAGGGCGGGCGCCACTACTGAGAAGGCCCTCCTGCCTGGTTCCCTGTAACCTCACTTCTCGCAGTGAGGGAACTGTCAGAAGGCCCTCGGAGCTGGACCTCAGTGTCTGGTCTGAACGGTGGTGGTGGAGATGCTCCTGGTATACTGGGCCGAGGCCGGTGGATGCATTCTTCATAGGAAGAAAAAATAGTTTGAATACTGTAAGGAGGCAACTTTTAAAAGGAAAATGAAAAGTAAAGAGGGAGGGGAGGCGAAGAGAAGAGGGAAGAGATGGCATGACTTACAGCCATTTCAGAATGGCAGTAATCAGGGTAATAGTTATGACCCTGTCCTCATCAGTTCTAGAACTTGCTGAATTGGCTTCAGGCAATTCAGCTGGAAATTGGCTTGAGAGTTTAGAGAGATGGAAGAGGAGAAATGACACACACCCCAAAGTGCAAGCATTCATATTGTCTACCAACAAATCTTTCTTGTTCCTGAAAGCACCTGTTATTACAGCAAACATTCCTTCTTTGGAACAATTGTTGCTGTTGATTCAGGCTTTCAGTCGACCCCTTGTGAGCATTTTTGATGCAGGCCATTGTCTCTCTTGCTCTGCTTGACTATTTCTAGTAAAACAAATGACATCAATTCTTGCCAGAGGCCATAGATTGAAAGAACCAGTAAATGACTTATTCACTCATGCAAGTCATCATCACTTGATTTTCAGTCATCAAACGTTGGTTATATCAAAGTGAACCTACCCCAGAGAGGACCACACTTGAGCTGTAGCAGTCGGGCAAGTGGGAAAGTTTTCCTATTGGGCTCGCATAAGATCTTTTCGCCGCATCGTCCCAGATGAATTATATGACAATAAGAGAGGTTGCGTAGTTGGCTTTTTCAGCACTATTATTATGAAACCTGGAAATTCTGTTCATCTCAATTAAGACTCAGTGAGAGTTTACCAGGAATTTACTGACAAAATAAGAAGGACTAGACATCCAAAACACAAAAGAAAAAGGTACAACTAAGTTTTATTGTGTGTAAAGCAATGCAGGTGCCCTCGCGGCTATGATACATACTGTTGTGTATTGATTCAAGGGTTATCATATCTGTATTACTATTGTCTGTATTCAGATTAGGGGAAAGTAACTGCCTTCCTGTTCCAGAAGGAACAGCTACTATTGGTTCATTCAAGTTGCTGCATTTGGATCCTCAGTCTTATTGGTTCCCACCAAAAGGCAGCTTTGTGATTGCTTGAGATTGTTCCCTCCAAAATGTATCCTCTACTGTCCCTATAAATGTATCTCCCTCTCCTCAGTTCCCCAGTCTTGTTTGTCTGAATAAAGAGTGTTACATGAAGAAGCTGTCTCCTGCCTGCTATGTCAGAGCTGAAATCACTTGCTGAATCACGATTCCCATGTTACAACACATACAACAGTTGAAATCAAATGCATGGAAGGCTTCAACCATAGCATGGGATATAATCACTTTTCAAAGATGGCTCGTGGCAACTGAAATTTACATCTTCAGCAAAGAGGGATGGATAGTTATTGGATCTTCAAGCAGAACTGAGTCTTGGATCTTTTCCTGCTGGGCCAAGGTGAGGACTCACCAACAAAACAGATGAACTATTCTGTCGTCCCTGTTGTCTTTGTCTAGAGAGGAGCTCTTCAAAGCCTTGTCCTCTGTTGACACAACTGGAGCTAATTGTGTCAGATATTCTTATTCATTTACCTTTTGCTTTTTTTTGTTTCCCCTTTCTGTCACCCCACCTTTCCCCATCCCCTGTGCTTACAAAGGTTGGCCTCACAGAAACCTTATATTCTTATCTTAGCTGCCACCTACATGAAACCTGCATAAAATGCCTGTAAGTGTCTGAGTTAAAGAGGAAATCTCTGTAAAATATGGAACAAAGCCATGATCTTTAACCTCCTTTTCTAAGCCTCCTTGGCCTTTCCAAATTTAGCTCAGATATTTGTCTTGTCAGCATCTGATCCAGACAAGACCTGCATATTCCACCTGTCTCTATATCTTTGTTAACTGCAGGTGTAAGCATAACACTTCCTACAGATTCAGAGCAAAAGTTTTGCTCCTGTCAGGCTAACTTGGCCAGACCTTGAGAGGAAGCTCCAAATTTGTTTCACCTTTCTCTTTAGACAGGTTACAACTTAGGGATGTGCCAACACCCTGGTGAGGAATTCCAGTTGTTTTACTTGGAACTCACAGAGTATTCTCTCAGACTCCTTATGTCACAGAGATAATTTAAGGCGGCCCCTGCAAAATGGGGGGAAAATACCTTGTTGCTTTAAGAAATAAACTGAGTTGCTACTTGGCTGTTCTGTGACATAACTGAGACCTTTTTTGGGTTGTTTAGTGGGTTTCCAGTGACAAAAATAAAAGTATTTATCCAATTATTTAGTAAAACAAGAGTGAATAAAGTTAACACCTTCCCTGTAGATTTACCCATATCTCTAGAATGTTTGAATCTAATAAGCAAACCTGTTGGCATCTTCAAAACAAAACAAAATAAAAAATCCTTCCAGTAGCACCTTAGAGACCAACTAAGTTTGTTCTTGGTATGAGCTTTCGTGTGCATGCACATTTGCTCATACCAAGAACAAACTTAGTTGGTCTCTAAGATGCTACTGGAAGGAATTTTATTTTGTTTTGTTTTGACTCTGGCAGACCAACAGGGCTACCTACCTGTAACTGTTGGCATCTCAGAAGGCATCTCAGAAGGCAATAAAGGAGTGGGTCTTGGGGGTGAATCAAACCTTTGGAGAGTTACAGCACCTGCTGTGGCTGTAGAGACTGAAGCGGGAGAGGCATGTTTTGTTGAAGCAAACCAGTAACTCATTGGAAATAGAGTTGCTGGTTCTTTTAGGTACTAATATAAATGTTAAGGATTTAGCATTCTTGCATAAATATACGCAATTTATACTTCTTGCATAAATGCCCTTCCGGCATGTTGTACAACCCCCAAGGAGGGCAGTATTCTCCCCCCCCTTCTTCTTTATGAGGTGATGTAATCTGTAAATATCTCAGGTCACTTCATTTACATTTCTCAGTGCAGAGGCAATTTAGCTCTCTAGCAAATGAGCAGACTGAGAATAAATAGATCAATATGTGGCTGTTGAGGCGAAAGCATTTTTCGAGTAATTGTGGCTAAATGCAAGGTATCATCATTAAGGATGACAAAGGGGGAAATGGCAGCCCCCGTCCTGTCTACCCAACCTAAGAATGACTGGCTTTGTACATTAGGCTAATTGCATCTGCAGGATTGGAGGCACTGATGTGGTATAATAATTAGTAAAGAGAAGTTATTGGAATCGGGGTGGGGATAGGCCTCTCCTGATACTGTTGCCTGAAGGTCCTTAGAAGGCTCTTGTGGTTTTCAGGGAATAGATTTTTGATCCCTAACTGGGTTCTTCCAACAAGTCTTGCCAAGCTGTTAGCAGTGCAAATTTTTAAGCACACCCTTTGTAATGTGTGTAACACCCACACACTAAAAAGACTGCTGTGCTATTAAGTGAATGGGGAAAGCTAATTATTAAGGCTAATAAATCAGAAAATCCTACCCTTGAGAAGTTTGCTTATCCACCTTCGGGCATAAGTGCTCTTACTATAAGAATGCATGTGAAGGTTTTGTGTAGCCCAACAACAGATGCAGATTGAGAAGAGTTTGAAAAAGTATTTATTGATCAGAAAATTGCCTTCTCCCCAAATTCAATAATGGGTGGGTGGGTGGGTGTAATTTGGTTGCAGAGGCTATGTTTCACTTTAACTGAATGTGGTGTTTTCCATACTGTTAAAGACTTGTTAGATGTAGGAAGAGCTTGTAGCAGGCATAGGCAAACTCTGCCCTCCAGATGTTTTGGGACTACAACTCCCATGATCCCTAGCTAACAGGACCAGTGGTCAGGGATGATGGGAATTGTAGTCCCAAAACATCTGGAGGGCCGAGTTTGCCTATGCCTGGCTTGGAGTTACCCATAGCAAGATGAGAGAGGTCTTGTTGAATAATTTTGTCTCTTAGAATGATGGGCAGTTGCCTGGTGTTTGTATGATTGTGTGTTTAGGACATTTTACTTTGCAGGTGTTAAAAGTGGAATGTTAAGAGTAAATCAGGTTGTCACTGTAATTGAATCTGGGCGTGCGGTCAGAGAAACACACCAAAGTCACAGAGCTAGAGATTTACTGAAGCCAACCAAGAAACCTAATGCCTTGATCACATAGTCTGATAAATCACCTCTCAAGTAATTTGCTGCATTGCAAAGTTCCATGGAAGCCAATCTTTCACAGGTGCAGCAAATACTGGATTTCATCTCCCCACCCCACCATTTCAAGAGAATTTTATAAAACAAGTGCTTGTAGTTAAAACAGATTAGAAATCTCATTGAGAATATTAATGGTAGCATTTGTATTATTTATTTATCACATGTAAATGTAAAGGTACCCCTGACCATTAGGTCCAGCCGCGGACGACTCTGGGGTTGTGGTGCTCATCTCGCTCTATAGTCTGAGGAAGCTGGTGTTTTTCCGCAGACAGCTTCTGGGTCATGTGGCCAGCATGACTAAGCCGCTTCTGGCAAACCAGAGCAGTGCACAGAAATGCCGTTTACCTTCCCGCCGGAGCGGTACCTATTTATCTACTTGCACTTTGACGTGCTTTCAAACTGCTAGGTTGGCAGGAGCAGGGACTGAGCAATGGGAGCTCACCCCGTCGCAGGGATTCAAACCACTGACCTTTTGATCGGCAAGCCCTAGGCTCTGTGGTTTAGACCACAGCGCCACCTTTATTTCCCAGGAGTTCAAGGTGGCCTCCTAATTTAAACAATGGCCCTGTGAGATTGGTTAAGCCGAGAGGCAGTGATTGGCTCATGATCACCCAGCGAGCTTCATGGCTAAGTGGGAATTTGAACCCTGGTCTCCCAGATCCTAGTCCAACACTCTAATTGCTATGCCACACTGGCTTCAAGTGTGAAAAGTGTTTCAGGTGTATTACCATTATCTACTTGCAACGTTCACCCCAACATATAAGGCAAGTTTTATTCACCATATTGCAGATGGGGTAAATTGAGGCTGAGAAAGAGTCACTTGCCTACAAACAGTGTTTTTTTCTGGGGGGTACGCAGGGGTACGCATACTCCTAAACATCTTGTGAATCTAATTTTGGCCTCATTGAGGGGCAGTATTTCAATATGAGTAGGAAAATAAGAGTACCCCCTAAGCATTTTTTTAAAAGGAAAAAAGCACTATATTGGTCAGCGTCTCATAAATCGACTGCCTATTTAATTACCTACACAGACACGGAATTAATTTGTCATTCCATATTTTATATATATAAAAAAATGTTCTGCTGTTGAAGAGGTCGCTCCTTACTTCCCTGTGGGAACAATGATCTGTCATCTTTTCATTTCTAAATCAAACCTGTCCGCAAGTATTCTAGGAACATCAATGTGGGGTTGTTATTAATTATTGCACACCATGGAAGGGACACCGATGATCATCTAGTCCAACCCCCTGCAATGCAGGAATATGCAGCTGGCCTGAATGGGGGTCTCACCCATCACCTTGGCGTTATCGGCACCACACCCTAATATATGCGGAAGAATGCTCAATAATGTGCGATTGGAACTTGGTTACCTGTGAGATTTTAGACTTCTCTGAACATTGCAACACAGCAATGTAAACTAACAATACAGGCCCAGTACAGGCTAGGGTGAAATCCTGGATGATCTTGGGTCTCCTCTGGTATCATTATCTATTCCATGAGGGAAGAGGGAAGCTCTGGAACTCTTAAGGGCATATTTCAAAGGTCTAACCACCTATGTTTCTGTGCTTTACTTTGCAACATATTTTTGTGATTTTAATTCTCTGCTGACGAGAGAGTACTAGCCCCAAACTTGGATCTTGCCATCAAGGAATTCATCTTTATATACTTTTTCTTTCTTTATTGGAACCAACAGTGATGAAGTAAGAAACACTGTTATTTCCTTATTTCATAACCATGGGTAAAATAAATATAGAAGTATGCAAATCCTGATGCAAAAAGCCACCCCCATAATTATCACTTGGACCAACTGTATATGTCAGCATTTCTGTTTATGTCAAGTGCACAATCTTTCTTAGTTCAGTGTTGACGTATGTTTGAAATTACCTGCTTTGCCTGTAGCTATTGACTAGCCCATTAATCCAATCAGTTATGACAAGCCATAGTGAAAGACAGCACAATTATGGCTCACTTTATTGCTTTCTTTCCAGCAATTACTTGGCTCCCTTTGTATAACAACAATGTACTCCCTACACTTGAGCTCAGATTTCATTAAGCACAGGGAACAGGTCGCAGCAACCCAGTGCATTAAGAGCATTTCTTTGGCTGAAGATCTAAAGTGTTCCATAAGCTTTTTGGTGAAGGTCACAAATGAAGGGACTCGGTGACAAAGCTTGCACCCAGTCCACTTTCCTTTTGGTTTCCGAAGGCTACACGAGAACTTTGATTCAGTCTGCATTTAAAAGAAGCCTACCTAATTTACACTTTCCCAAACAATAAGAGAACCAAGACAAAGCTGTTTTTTGAAATGTTCAGATTTCTGAATTTTTCTAGGCAGTTCCCCAGCCAAGTAACATGTGCCAAGAAAAAAAAAAGTATATATTGGGGCAAAAACCAACTAACTAAAATGTGTTAATTTAGAGAGTACTGCATTGCAACATTGTGCATATTTTGCAAAACTGCATACAGAAACGTACAGTGGTACCTCGACTTACGAATTACTTGACATATGAATTTTTCGACTTACGAATGAAAAAAGTGCCCGCACGCCTACGAATTTTTCGACATCCGAAGGACATCCGTTGGCGGTTTTAGATGGGTTTACTCGACTTACGAATTTTTCTGAATTTTTCGTTTCCAATGCATTCCTATGGGGAAATCGCTTTTTTCGACTTACGAATTTTTCGACCTACGAATGTGCATTCGGAACGGATTAAATTCGTAAGTTGAGGTACCACTGTATACATTAGGGGAAAAAATCCACACTGTGGGTGACTTTTCCATGAGGAATTTATAAAAGAAGATTTCTCAGAGTGGTGTGGGAATACAAAGAACTGATTGGAAAAATGAGAAACTGAAATCAACAGATTCACTGGTCTCTAGCCATGACTTGACTAAAATTTGGGAGGAGTCAGGTGTACTCCCCCTCTCCCCCATTATCTGAGTCACAGCATAATGGCAATAAAGACTGAGAAGTGAGTCGGGGGGGAGTGGGGAATGTATCAAAACTCATGGTTGAAAAAGCAAATCCAATTTCCACAACACAAACATCCTTTCAGGAAGTTCAAAAATATATTTTGAAGGAGATCAAATGATTTGGAGTGGCTGAAATTGCAGGTGCGTTTATACACGCAGGCAGATGCACGTGGGGAAAGCTTCAGAGTGGCGTTTCATCAAGCTGAAGGTGCGGAACTGCATGTTTAAATGTGCCTCTGAAAAAGAAACTTCCTGCTCATGGAAAACTGGCCTTTGGGGAGAAGATTAGGTGAGGGGGGCCCTGGAGAAGGTAGAAGCTGTCTGTATACCAGATCAAGCTAATCCAATACTGTCTGCCTGCTTTGACTGGCAATTGCTCTCTCGGTCTTGGGCAGAGAGAGATCTAACATTATCATCATCATCAACAACAACAACAACAACAACAACAACAAAAACAACAACAACTTATTTACACCCCCAGCCACTATGGGCAGCTCCCAACAGTATATTAAAAACATGATAAACATCAAACATTAAAAACTTCCCTAAACAGGGCTGCCTTCAGATGTCTTCTAAAAGTCAGATAGTTGTTTATTTCCTTGACATCTGATGGGAGGGCATTCCCATCACTTGATATCCAGTCCTTTTTATTGGGAGATGCCAGAGAATAAGAACCTGGGGCTCCCTACATGTAAAGCTGCAATACTCAGCTATGGCTTTATTTGCCTGGTTTGTAATTTGTAGAGCAGAAGTGCCTAAACTGGTAATTTATTCCAGGTAAGTCGACTGAGAAGGGATCTTTTCAACACAGACTTTGTTGCTATGTATGCTACTATGGCGGCAAGAATTCTGATAGCACAAAAATGGAAGACTGGAGAAATTCAAACTAAAGAACAATGGCAAGAGAAATTGATGAACTATGCAATAAAGTTGTGGCCTTTACGCCCATTAATTCGATACAATGTCTCATGTGTTATTATTCATTCGGGAGGGAGGGACATTGCCACGCAACTAGCAAAGCTGACGGATAGACTTTGAGAAAAGGACAACAGTGACTTTAAAAAAGAGTGGGAACCTTTTATAATATATTTGCAGAAACAAAGAAAGACTTGATGGCAGGATTTAAATAAACACTCATATTTTTTATTAACAAAGAACATTTAAAATAATGAAGAAATGATATAGCGATAAAGAAAGAGTATTGTGCAGATGCCTAGGCTCAGTGTACCAAATTGCAAACGAAACACCCCTCCAACAAGGCTGGATTAAGGTAGTTGGTCTTCCTCATCGTAATTTCTCATTTAAACTGCAGTGCAGACTTGTTATCCATTGTTCACCTATTGGGTTTAACTAGTATGCACTGCATCCCCTTCTAAAAGCAAAACTGGGTTAAATATTATTCCTCCATCCAGTCTAGCTTGCACTAATCAAAGTTCCCTATTTAATTGCTGATCAGCATGCTATTGGTCATCCAGATTCAGTCTGTGCAATCAAAATAATTGCAAAACATCCTAAGAAACAGGTAAGTGGTTTCTTTATGTCCCATCCCCACCCCGAGGGATTATGGCTCTGCTGTAACATCTTGTAAAACAATATGTGTGACATTTTTCTGCATGATTTCCATTCTTGGAAATACAGTCGTGCCTTGGATCCCGAACGCCTTGGTACTCAGATGTTTTGACTCCCGAACACTGCAAACCCGAAAGTAAGTGTTCCAGTTTGCAAATGTTCTTAGGAACCCGAACATCTGATGGGGCTTCTGCAGCTTCTGATTGGCTGCGGGAGCTTCCTCTGCAGCCAATCAGAAGCCACACTTTGGTTTCCAAATGCTTTGGAAGTTGAATAGACTTCCGGAATGGATTCTGTTAGATTTCCCAGGTATGACTGTAGAAATCATGGATTTTTGTCGCACCACCAATCAAGTTGGGCTTTCTACCTGGCAACCAATGTTAGCTATGCCATTTGAAAGAAAGTGCCAAGAGGTAGTTGTTTTCGGCTTATACAGAAATTAAGCACTTTCTGCAATCCAGGTCACAGATTCAATCTATTTCATGGAACCACAAGTCTACATCCCAAACAGAAATCCCACAATTTTATCTCAGTTTATTGCTGAGATATTGCCTTTTCAAGCTTTGACCTATAAAGTTAGATGTCAAGCACTCAATTATTTCCTCACATCACAAAGTTCTCCCAGGAATTGATTGAATTCTTCTGGAGTGGATTTCCACCCCACCCCACCCCCCTTCCTGAGACGCACCGAAGTGTCTTATAAGGCTATTTCAGCTGGTGCAGCATAAATATCACGGCATAGCCTGACTATTTTACAGTCAGATGAAAGGCATCTGACTGTAAAATAAAAATAAAAATCCAAACAAGTTAGTTTCAGAGAATATATTTATAAAGGGTTCAAAGCAATCTTGGTACTATTTTATTTCCGAAAGCTTTCAAAGGAACATGCATTAGTGGAGAAAACTTATAACATTTAATAGAGATTGGCAACCTCACTATTAAAGCTTTTTGCCAGTCAGAAGAACTCCTATAGTTCAGCTTGGACATTACGTAATCCAAATTTATGGAAGATATTGGAAGATGCAGAAGCCCTGTATCCTTTAGGTTTCCTCCCTATGTGGGTTTTCTAAACTCTCCCTTTGCTGAAAAAATGCAAGATTTTGTAAGGAATTTTTTAGTTATACAAGGAAGGCCATCACTAGACATTCCCTTATGACAGGCAGATCACTGGACGTCTGTGGTAGATCACTGGTACATCACTGGCTCCCCCCAAAGAAGCTCAACATTGTTGCCCTGCACCTCCCAAAATTGGGCTTTCCTCCTCTTAACAACTTTGACCTGAACCCCCAAAAACAGGGCTTTCCTTCCTAAAAAAAAGATTAACAACTTTGACCTGAACCCCCCAAAAGGGGGTAGATCACTGCCAGTTTTTAACTCTGTGAGTAGATCACAGTCTCTTGGGAGCTGGCCACCCCTGCCTTATGAGAAAAGAAGGAGGGAAAGCATGCCAAGAAAGCATGTGGGTAGAGATGTGATTTTGGATCCATCTCGTGATGAGGATGTGAATGTCCATCTAATTCTCATGCCAGTGCTCCAGCTTGTCACGTGTGGCTAACCAGGGGTGCTAGCTAGTGCAGGGGCAATGGACCCTGGGACCCACCTAAATTTTCAAGGAGGGGGCTGGACACCTTCAATATCACACATTGACGTGTCCACGTCACATGTTCAAGCCACGTGGTTTGCGGTTGACACGTCAGCACATTGTCTGGCGTGTAAATGTGACATGAGCACGTCACATGGCGATGGCCCCCTGTGGCTCACTGGTCCTACCTAGCACCTTATTGTGTATCAGTATCTCTGCATCAGGGTCATGATCCTTCAATCTGGTGGAATGTTGAGGGTGGCAGGAGAGGACATATTGATTGTTAATATCCTTCCTAACTTGCGCTAGCACATTTCTTCACTTAGAAGAGTACATTCCCCTTCTTACGCAGCAGAAAACAAGTTGCTGACTGATCTGAGCCATTATACAATTCAATCTATCTCAGGTTGAATTGGGTGTTCCTGGTAAGATCCCCTTTTGAATCCCCCCTGAAAGAATAAAGACACCACAGTCTTATTCATAAGTAACAAAAAAGTAGTTTTACTCATGATCAGGCAGAGCACAGTGTGATCCCTGAAGGCAGGCATTAGGCTTAAAGTTACAAACATGTACAAATAGTCAAAACAAAATAAATAAAATCCTTCCAGTAGCACCTTAGAGACCAACTAAGTTTGTTCTTGGTATGGGCTTTCGTGTGCATGCACACTTCTTCAGATTTGACCTAGTGACTTCAGGCTAGCAGTCCAGGAAGTTTGCAGGACGAAAAGGAAGATCGAAGCGAGAAAGGTAGCAGCGTGACTTGGCCTTTTACCAAGTCTGGAAAGGTCACGCCCTCCCACTAGTCACATGCAAGGAAGATTGCTCCAGGCCAGGAGGAACAGGAAGTTTCGACTGGCTGGACCAAACTTTCCCTTGCATGTCCACTCTAGCAAAACAAGGAATGTTGTACTTGACTGCTCCCAGTGGATTACATCCCACACAATCCATCTCAGGGGCTCCTTTGCTCATTGCATTCTCGGTCTTGCGACCAACTTTTGTTTAGTTGTACATTAGACCACACACTTAGTTTTCTTCCTGGTTTTTTGTTTTGTTTTTGTTTTGCTTTCCTCATTGGCAAGATGTAGAACATCCAATAAAATCCAGGCTCCGGGTTTCTGCTGTAGAGAAAACAACTGCAATAACATATGCATTTTCATTGCCTCCAAAGCAATGTATTACAAATGACCTGGGGAAATTACAGGAGTAGTGTGCTATGTATGGTCTGAGAAGACTGAGGAGACATTAATTACAAGCATTGGTGCAGCAAATTAGTTTATACGCTTTGCTAGTCCCCGAACCCCACCCAAAAGACCAATTGTTCTCTGTATCTATTTACAAAGCCTGGAGTTTGAAATGTACATGATATATCTTCTTGTGATGTGAAGTGTTCATTTAAAGGGGGAGTTATGCTGATATAGAATTAGCCAGGTTATATTCTTATAACCAATAATACATAATATAAACAAATAATATTATAAAATTATATAATAATCTATAATCAATAATAATGTGGTGTATGTGTGTGCGTGCAACTTTCCCCTGATACTTAGTTTAAGGAACTCCCCTGAGATTGGAATAGGTTTGAAACATCCCAATTGGAATTTTGCCCAGCCCATATGGAAAAGGCTGTTTGTATGTTCCTTATATGAAGTGCCAGCATATGGTGCCTGCATATGGTGCCTGCACTGGATTCATGATGTATCGTGAGCCCATTGGCAAAAGGTAAAGGTAAAGGACCCCTGGACGGCTAAGTCCTGTCATAGGTGACTATGGGATGCGGCGCTCATCTCGCTTTCAGGCTGAGGGAGCCTGCGTTGACAGTTCTATGTATCACAGTTGCCAAAGGCAGGATCTGTTGGGATGCGAACAGATGAGGATATCTCTGTGAAATCTTACTTTCCATTCCTCATATTTGTATGCTCAGCAGAGTGCCAACCCTTTGCAGCTTAAAGGAAGCTTAGATAGGCTAGCTTTAGCCTTTTAGTTTAAGTAATCTAGACAGACTGGATTTTCCTGGTATTTCCCCCTTTTAAAAAGGGCCCCTGACAGTTAAGTCCAGTCGCGAATGACTCTGGGGTTCCACGCTCATCTCGCTTTACGAGCCGAGGGAGCCGACATTTGCCCACAGACAGTTTTTCCGGGTCATGTGGCCAGCATGGCTAAGCCGCTTCTGGCGAAACCAGAGCAGCGCACGGAAACGCTGTTTACCTTCCCACCGGAGCGATACCTATTTATCTGCTTGCACTTTTACATACTTTCGAACTGCTAGGTTGGCAGGAGCTGGAACTGAGCAACAGGAGCTCACCCCATCACAGGGATTCAAACTGCTGACCTTCTGATCAGCAAGCCCTAGGCTCAGTGGTTTTATTCCCCCCTTAAAGCAATAATCACACCAACAGTCTTGTCAAAGGTAAAAATAATATTTAGTTACTCAGAATACTTGCTGAAGAGTAACAGGTGCAGTAGCTTTGTTCAGACAGGCTTAAAATGGTAAAGGTAAAGGGACCCTGACTCTGGGGATGCGGCGCTCATCTCGCTTTACTGGCCGAGGGACTAAGCCAGAGCAGCACACAGAAACACTGTTTACCTTCCCACCATTTATCTACTTGCACAGGTGTGCTTTCAGATTGCTAGGTTGGCAGGAGCAGGGACCGAGCAACAGGAGCTCACCCCGTCGCAGGGATTTGAACTGCCAACCTTCTGATCAGCAATCCCTGGGCTCTGTGATTTAACCCACAGCGCCACCCACTAAAAATGTCTAGCTTAAAATGCTGCAGCTCAGACTTAGATGTTCTCACATTTTTGGCAGAGCAGAAAGAGATGGGAAGAAGAAGAGAAAAAAGAGAAAAAGGATGTGCCCAGGCAGATAGGACAATCTATCTATCTATCTATCTATCTATCTATCTATCTATCTATCTATCATCTGCACTCTTCCACTCTCAGTGGACATTGGTAGGGTCTCTCATGGAGTTCTCTCTAGCAAACTTACAGGAAAACTCTGGGAGCTTCATCATCTGCCATGTGCCTATCTAGTAAATTTAATGGGAATGTGGGTGGTGCTGTGGTCTAAACTATTGAGCCTCTTGGGCTTGCCTATCAAAAGGTCAGCGGTTCAAATCCCCACAACAGGGTGAGGTCCCGTTGCTCTGTCCCAGTTCCTGCCAACTTAGCAGTTTGAAAGCACACCAGTGCAAGGAGATAAATAGGTAGCGCTGTGGCGGGAAAGTAAATGGCGTTTCCATGCGCTCTGGTTTCCGTCATGGTGTCCTGTTTAGTGCTGGCCACATGACCCGGACAGCTGTCTGTGGACAAACGCTGGCTCCCTTGGGCTGAAAGCAAGATGAGCACCACAACCCCATATTCACCGTTGACTGGACTTAACCGTCCAGGGATCCTTTACCTTTTTTTAACCTAGCAAATTCATGAATGGTTTGACTGCACTTTAAATACGCACATGATCCACCTAACAAGCCCCTTTGCAAGGACTTCCCCTTTTCCTTCCCCCAAGTGCCCCCATGCCTGAAACTGACTGGCGGGGGGTAGGGAGAATCCCCAGACCAGCGCAAAGGGGGAAGAGAAGGAGCACTTATTCCACCAGGCAAGCTGTGCAGACAACCTTGTGCAGACAGAATGTTCATCATAGCACAACTTTGAATCCCACACTATATGTATGACCCTACTAAGTAAGATTCATGGCCCAAGTTACTGGTTAATTACACTGCACACTTCTAGTCCTCATTAAATTGTGGGATGCTTTGGAGGGTAAATGGAGTATAGAACTAAAGTCCTGAAATAATGAGTCTAAAACATGTGATGGTGAACACTGCCGGGCAATCGGTTCAGATTTTGTTTTCCTGCTTAATGTTGACCAACTATCTGCATGATTGCAGCCAGGGTCAAAGGTTTGTTATGTGTGTGTATGGGGTGGGGTGGGGTGGGGTGGGGGTTGATCGGGAGTCTGTTGAAAGCTCCTCACTCCCTTGATTGAATTCGTTTTGATTAAGCCTTTCCAGTTCAGCTTGCTTTTTTCATTACAGCTTTCTAGCCTAACTTCCAGAAGTAAGTTGATATATATCTGCAATATTTTTTTGGGGGGGGGGTAAAGTTTAATAACTTAGTGCAGAATGCTCACCCGTGAGTACTGCAAAGGTCTTGAAAGACCCAGGTCAGGAAAAGTGTAGAAAATACAAAAGGAGAATATATTGATAGAGCTTATTGGGATAGAAATAAAGCACCTCGAGGCGACTCCCCATCATCAGGAAGAACTTTCTGACAGTAAGAGCTGTTCGGCAGTGGAACAGACTCCCTCCAAAGGTGATGACCTCTCCTTCACTGGATGTTTCTGAACAGAGGTTGGATGACCATCTGAAGTGCATACTTTAGTAAGATTCCTGGGGGTTGGACTAGATGACCCTCGAGGTTCCTTCCCTTGGAGGCACCAAAAAAAGCTTTAAATATCCCTGGCTAAGGAGAGAGAAGTCTAATCTTGGAGAGGGGGATCTGACATTGGAAATCTGTGTGAAGGCTTCCCAACTACAGTCATCTATCCTCAATGTGTTAATGTCAGGGATAAGGCTGCTCCTTTAGCAGGATGTCAGGGGAGGGACCAGTAGTGATGCTTCCTCCCTTTTCTGCTGTCTACAGTGCTAACACTGAATAAGTATTAGAATGTGGGCATGCAAATGTTTTGCATCTAATGATGATGATCGATGTGTTAGTAATATGAATGGGATGTGTATGTGAATGGGGGGGGGAGTAAAGAGGCAAGGGACAAAGAGATGGTACCACCTAAGACAGGCATAAAGGGACATGGGAAGCACTGTGGTCTAAACCACTGAGCCTCTTGGGCTTGCTGATCAGAAGGTCGGCGGTTCATATCCCCGCGACGGGGTGAGCTCCTGTTGCTTGGTCCCAGCTCCTGCCAACCTAGCAGTTCGAAAGCACGCCAAAAAAGTGCAAGTAGATAAATAGGTTACCACTCTGGCGGGAAGGGAAACGACATTTCCGTGCACTGCTCTGGTTTTGGTGTTCCATTGCATCAGAAGCGGCTTAGTCATGCTGGCCACATGACCCAAAAACTGTCTGCGGACAAACGACGGCTCCCTCGGCCAGTAAAGCGAGATGAGCGCCGCAACCCCAGAGTCGTCTGCGACTGGACTTAACTGTCAGGGGTCCTTTACCTTTACCTTTTAAGACAGGCATGGGCAAACTTGGCCCTCCAGATGTTTTGGGATTACAACTCCCATCATCCCTAGCGAACAGGACCAGTGGTCAGGGATGGTGGGAGTTGTAGTCCCAAAACATCTGGAAGGCTGAGTTTGCCTATGCCTGACCTAAGAAAATAATGCATTTGCCTATTTACGTGAGCCTCCACTTGTATCCTTTCAACCCTCCTAACACTTTTCAAGGTTTCCTCCCCCACCTTGAAATGTCATGGATCACCCTTGTCTCCAATTGCATTGGGCAGTTCACAGCAATACAACGAAGGCTCGTTTCCTTTTTCATGTTTTAAACACGGTATATTTCAACGCAATAAATTAGCCGCAGCTGTCACTCCACCTTTTTGTAGATGTCAGGCTAATGACACCTGTCATATCTATGAATGCCACTTGTGGCCTTTTTAGGATCACTGAAATAAACATTAGCCATTGTTAAATGCAAAATAAAAACAAGGTTGCTGATGAGACAGCCTCTTTAGTCTTGCCACCTACAGCTCTCATGTAATGGTGCTGGCATGTGTGACACATTGAAATGTAGATTGAAAATGAAAAGAAAGAGCAGTGAGCCTAGGACTTGCCGATGGGAAGGTCGGCGGTTCGAATCCCCGCGACGGGGTGAGCTCCCATTGCTCGGGTCCCAGCTCCTGCCAACCTAGCAGTTTGAAAGCACGTCAAAGTGCAAGTAGATAAATAGGTACCACTCCGGTGGGAAGGTAAACGGCGTTTCCGTGCGCTGCTCTGGTTTCTCCAGAAGCGGCTTAGTCATGCTGGCCACATGACCCAGAAGCTGTATGCAGACAAACGCCGGCTCCCTCAGCCTATAGAGCGATATGAGCACGGAACACCAGAGTTGTCCGTGACTGGACCTAACGGTCAGGGGTACCTTTACCTTTATATCTATGTGTGTGTGTGTAAGTAAGAGAGAGAGAGAGAGAGAGAAGTAGTTTATATGACCAGTCTGCTTCCAGTGAGCCACTCTTCCTTCTGACGTCATCACACCCCTTGGCATCCTGCCAGCTATGATGTTAGGTGCTGCAGAGTCCCATCTTGTCCTCAGTGCTATTTAACATCTATATGAAAGCACTGGGAGTGGTTATTAGGAGATCAGATCTGAGGCCAGGCATTAGCAATACGCTGATATTCTCAGATGAATTTCTGTAACATTTGGATAAGGAGAGGCCATGTCCCAAAGCAGTCACAGGTTGGATGAGGGCCAATAAACTGAAGACAGAACCCCGATGAGATGGAGATTCCGTGGATGAATGGTCCCCAGGTCTGGGAACTGGGAAGTGTGTCAGCTCCGAACGGGGTTGCACTCCTTCTGAAACAGCAGATAAGTACTTTGGTGTTGCTCTTCCAAAAGGACATTAGAGGCCCAAGTGCCCTCTGTGGCAAGGAGTGCTTTCTACCAACTTCTGTTGCTATGTCAACTATGCCTCCTTGCCTGGAGAGGGGTTGCTTGGCAACTGTGGTTCAGGCACTGGTAACCTCACATGTGAACTATTCTAATGTGCTTTATGCCGGGCCTTTAGGTCAGGTTCCACAACTGCAATGGCCAAGGAAATGTGTGGGGCAGCTAGTCACAAATATCACACAAGTTCTAAAAGAACTGCACTAGCTGCCTATTAATTACCAAGCCACGTTCAAGATCATGTTAACCCAGTGCTTTTTTTCTGTGGGGTGACGCAGGGGGTACACATACCCCTAAACATTTTGTGAATCTAATGGGAGAAGAAACTAAAAGTGTTGAAAATTTCAGTTTCTCCTCTAGCACGGTGAATCGTCAGTTCCATTGAATGGCACGTCGGTGAATCGCCGGTTCCATTGCTACCCCTGATGGCGGCCTCATTTCCTGTCATGGTGTTTCCTGAGTCTCAGATGGAAGCGAGCGTTTAATGTGTGAAGCAGTGTAGAATGTGGATGTGTGGTGTTTTACTGATGAAAGTCTGGCCTCATGGAGGGACAGTATTTCAAAAGAGTAGGAGAACTACTAATGGCATCTCCCGATGGACACCAACAGCAAGCAGAGGAATCGGGAAGATGTTAGTGCACACAACCTCATGCCAGTGTGGAAGTTACTGTGAGCTGTCAGCTGTGTCATATGAGGTAATGCATGTTCTTTGTACTTTTGTCCATTTACTATATTTTTCCACTATTTGATCTATAAAATGGTGATTTTCTTGAGTCAAAATGAGAGTACCTCTAAACATTTTTTTTAAAAAAACAACACTGTGTTAGCCTATAAAGCCTGGATATACTTGAGTCCAGGCTACCTAGTGACTCAACTTCTCTTGTGTAGACCTTTTTGATCATTGGAGGTCTTGCTGGTTCTGCTGAGACAAGCAGACTTTCTTCTGATGGCAACATGGAAGTAGTTTGGTGGAATGCTCTCCTCCTTGTTATCTAGGAGGCATCAATTGTAGCATGTTTTTCTTTGGGCATCCCCTAGCTGTTAATGCTGGATTCAGATACCTTTCTTACCTTACATTCCTCAGCACCTGGTTTTTTTGAATGGTGATAGTTGTAGATCAGGGGCCGGCAATTTTTATTTAGCAGCGGGCTATTCCACTGTCCCTGAGATCATGTGGTGGGCCAGAGAGGCGGCACTGGGGGGTGGGGAGCTGGAAGAAGAGGCGAGGGGGGGCAAATAGTCCTCCTCTCCACCCCCCCACCCCCAGCTGCAGTAGCCGCCACTGCCGCTGCTTCTCGTGGGTAGGCAGAGCGAGCTTGTCCAGTCCACTTTCTGTCCCATAGGTGCACCAGGGCGGCCGTGGAGGGAAAATAAGCAGTGTGAAAGGGCTAGCTCTGGAGAGCAGCTGATTAAAATGGTGCTCAGCCAACTCAGCCCAGCCCCCTTCCTCCTCTAGGCAGGGCGGGGAGAAGCAGGGAGGAGGGAGGGAGGAGGCACCGCCACGGTGTCTGTAAGGGAGGGGGGAAATGGAATGGCGCAGGGGGAAAATGGTGCTGCCCGAATGAACAGAATCCCCACTCCGATCCACGGACAGTCCGCGGGCCGGATCCTGAAGGCAATTGGGCCTGATCCGGCCCTCAGTCCTTAGTTTGCTGACCCCTGTTGTAGATGCATATTTAGCTTTGCTGCATTTTTCTGACATTCTCATTATGGTTGACCGTCTCATAGAAATGACTCAAAGACATAAATAATGTGAATAATACTTTTGATGTAATTAAGCTGGGTCAGACTGTCCTCTTTTTATGAGAGTTGTGTAGGAGTTTTGTCATTAGCGCCTTTGACATTTGCTTCTCTGGTAAAGCAGCCTAGCCAATTAGTGAAAGAACAGGGGTGGTAAATGATTGAAAAGTGACTGTGAGTGAACTGCTTTGGAAAGGTTTTCTGAAAACTTTCTTTCCTGATTTAGTGCATACTCTTATGTAAACACAGATGGAGAAAGTTTATTTAAAAACTAACTTTATAAAACTAACTTCCATATTCTTCCGTAGGATATAAGGTGTAAGAAGCAGAGACACAAATGATCCTAAGTCCCCATCTGCATTATACAGTAAAAGTAGTGTTGTAACACTTTAAACAGCATCCTGGTAAGGGGGCTGGGAGTTGTTAGAAGACCTCTGTTCTCCTCAAAGAACTACAGTTATCAGAGTTTCATGAGAAGAGGGATTGATTGTTCAACCACTTTGGGAATTGTAGCCCTGTGATTGAATAATAATAATAATAATAATAATAATAATAATAATAATAATATTTATACCCCACTCCTCTGGCATAGTTTCGTCAGCCACTCTGGGCAGCTTCCAGCCAAATATAAAACGTAATAAAACATCAAACATTAAAAATGATACAGAGCTGCCTTCGGATGTCTTCTAAACATTCTGTAGATCTTTATCTCCTTGACATCTGATGGGAGGACGTTCCCATTGCTTGACATTCTTGTGGTCTTCTTGCCCCTGCAAGAGAAACTTGTTGCCTGCGCCCCCATGCTTTGACTGCCACATTCCATACCTGATATTTCGCAGTAAAACACAAACAGAATTACCAGTTTGCAAACCTTGATAAACAATAACCAATGCCCGTGAGAACATGCAGTTTCACATTTTAAGCTCACTTAACTCCTCGTTGTTTTTGCAGCTTCCTGCCTTGGTTCATTCACCAACTCTTGCGCGGCAGGGGGCATGGTTACTTCTCTTTGCAGTGTATTTACATTTTGCATTTGCCCCGGGAGGGTTCTTTAACATTCACCCACACATTGTGTAGTAGCATTTGCAGGAAACAGCTTAACGGGTGTACCTGATCTCAGAGGAACCTATCACGTGAAATATGCATCCTGATTGTTAGGAAGAAAAGAAGTGTGTCGAGAAGAGAAAACAGCAGCTCTTTGAGAGCCTAGTGGTTCATATCACCCGATGTCCAAACAACTCACTCTCCAGTCGCTGCTCTGCCTTTATTCATTGGCTGAAAACAAGGTGTGGCCAGACTGTTGCATCTCGCAGAAATCACTTAGAAGGGTCCCTGCGCATTTTGCTTTATAACTTTCCTTATAGGTGTGCTAGAGACTTACTTTAAAATAAATAAAAAATGAAAGCTTAGCATCTGTCCCCCTGCTGGCAAGTGCCCCAGTACAATTGCTCCAACAGCACCATTAAAATCCACCCTTGCTACCCCTGCCCTATAGAAATAGTCCTTATTGAGATATGGCATGAAGATAAAACTTTTAAATCAGGTCTTAAGGGGCAGAGTGATACTTTCTCAAACTCTTTTGCTCTCTGATTTTATTCTTGCTGTGATTGTTTTAATTATCTGGATAGTTTTAAATGGCATAATTTTGTTTGGTTTTTAATTTTCATATTTGTTAATTATGTATTTGTGATGTTTTACTTGTATCAGTGTGTAAAAAAGAAAAAAGTCTTGGGATCTCTTTGATGAAGGGTAGTAAAGAAATCATTTAAATAAATTAAATCTAGGTTTGCTTGTCACATATCCTATTAAAATGGACCACACCTTTACTGACTATTTAACATCCCAAACCTGTGTTATACTTCTCATTCATGCACTTTTCCCTCTAACTCTGCTGGATGAAATTATTTATGAACATTGTACAGAAGTCCAGAATATTAGCATGAACCATATCCCTCCATGTGAATAGCCATGTTGTTGTTGTTGTTCAGTAGTTCAGTCGTGTCCGACTCTTCGTGACCCCCATGGACCAGAGCACACCAGGCATGCCTATCCTTCACTGCCTCGCAGTTTGGCCAAACTCATGCTAGTCGCTTCGAGAACACTGTCCAACCATCTCATCCTCTGTCGTCCCCTTCTCCTTGTGCCCTCCATCCTTCCCAACATCAGAGTAAAGAATTGCAAAAATAGGGCATCATCAAACCCAATGTATTTATAGTAAGCTGCGTTGCTGATTTTACTTTTTTTTGTACTTACAAAGAAGCCTACTGGGTGAAGTAGTTCAATGTGAAATAAGAAAATCATCTTGCCACAAAAAGACATGCTGCAGCCTCCTCCCTCTCCCCACCCGAATATTCTAGCTGCAAGGATAGCTATTATTGTTCTGTCTCTGGGTGGACTCTGATTGGCTGCTGGGTGGGCATAGTACGTTATTGCCATTATCGGTGGCCAATGGGGCTGTCTGGCTTTGTGTCCTTCGGTTACCCCCGGGCGCAACCCACAGAGGCCTCCTCTAGCAAGTGGGAGAAGTGGTGATAGAGCTGTGCAGGTAAGAGAGGCTGCCAGCAGTGGAGTGCACAGCCACCAGGACCAGGAAACTGAAGACGAACTGGAAGGTGGGCATGGAGGAGATCTTCCCCTTTCCCTCAGTGTCCCCAATGGGCTGGCGGCCTCAGTGGCGCACGACGTAGCCAGAACCTGGGACTCGAACTGGAGGAGCTGTCCCATGAAGCTGAAGTTGGGGGAGATGATACTCCAGCATTGTTTGACAAACTCAAAGGCTTCCTTGAGCTTCACCCGCTTCTTCATGATCAGGTAGGCCAGGCAGATAGTCACTGATTAGGAAATATTTTTCGCTCCACAGGGCGCACCGGACCATAGGGCACACCTTGTTTTTAGAGGAGGAAACAAGGAAAAAAAATATTTTTCTGGTTTTCCCTCCTCTAAAAGCCCTGTTTTTTTTTTTTTTTGAGGATCAGCTAAAAGTTTTGCAGCTTTTTTGCAAAGGGGGAAAAGCAAAGCTCCTTTTGCAAAGGGGGAAAAGCAAAGAGGAAAAGCCCCATTTTTATGGGGTTCAACTCACATTTCTGCAGCTTCTAAAGGAAAGGGAGCCTTTTCTACAGTTTCCAGACAGATAATCTAATCAGCCAGTCACATGTCGCTGGGGAAACAAACAACCTCCCTCTGCAGCACATTCAACAATGGAGGCCTGGGCAAGGGGCGGGGCTGAAAGGGAGCCAGGGACTCTTATCTCTCTCCCGATCTCTTGCTGATCAGCTGCTGAGCGGGGTCCTTTCAACACCCCCTTTTCTCTTTGTAAAATAAAAAGCATGATCCTCTTTTGGCCCCTGGGCAAATTCAGCTCCAGGGACCACCATTGGCTGCATAAGACGCACAGATATTTCCCCTTACTTTTTAGGAGGAAAAAAGTGCGTCTTATGGACCGAAAAATACTTGCCTGCTTGGCAGTGCCCTAGGACGCAGCCGTGACAGGCCTTCATGGAGTCTATGTATTCAATTGCTTCCATGAACCAGGAGCTGATGTCGGTTTTGTGGTTGTCTTCCACCGGGATGCATTTGTATTGAAAATGTCCTTCAAAGTGGTTTGGGCAGTCCGAGGAAACATTCAACAAGGCAGTGATCTTCAAGGCGTCCAGCATGTCTCTCCAGGCAGTGTGATGTGCGCTGCCAAGGAAAAGGAAGGGAAGGATTTACACTGGGCCACCCTGATCATGTTGGGTGTCATGTGAAATAAGAAATATGAGAAGAGGGGCAATGAAGAATTGAGACTTCACACATCTCTACAATGTCAATGTAGACAAACTCCCCTCCGCTTGATTTGAAATTGGCATGGTATTTACAAGCTTTCTCTGTGAATCTGGACAAAAAAGATCCTCAGTTTCCTGATAATGCTTTCCCAGCTCATAATGTTGGCCCGTGTGCAATGATGGCTCCACATACATTTGCATTAGTGTGTTTCTCCTCCAGCTTCCAAATCACAATTTGCTTTCAGCTGCCCTGAACCTCACTCCATAGCAAGAGCAATGACAGAACTGCTTTTATACTCAACTGCCCAGCCAACCTCCCACCAACACACACACATGAGAACAAGAGATAGCTTTGGATGGGGACAAGTGGCATCCATAATAACATTTTGCAGTGATTCCCTAGAACAGATGCCATTGATGGCCTCCTCATATAGGCTCACATTAGTTTTAAGGGACCAAAGCTTTACTCACTATTTAATAACATTTGTGACAAGCAAATCTAAGCTTAATTCATTTTAGCAATTTCTAAACCACCCTTCATCAAAGAGTTTCCAAGGCAATTTTTTACACTCCGGTGCTGTTTGGCCTTAAGTTGTTGTTGTTGCTGCTGCTGCAATGTGGTTCCAAATTATTTCACACAACCAACACTTCTTATTGGGCAACCCCTATGCTTTAATTTCTGCAATCTTCAAACTGACTTACTGGGATGTCAAATACTGGCTGCCAATGATGGGAAAGTATTGCCAGGCTCAAAGAATCTGAAAGGTTTAGCTTCCCCTTGGAGTAAAGAGAACCAGCCACAGTCATAGCCTGGGATTCTTGCTCATCCAACACATCTGAAAACTGACAGCAACCTCATTGTCTCAGGCAGCTCATAACAAATTGAATGCCAACAGTTTACAGATAGAGTGAATGCACAGTCCATCTCTAGTCTCTTTTCATAGAAAATGTAACGTTTCTCAATTTTTCTTCGTTAAAAAACCTACTTCTGCAAACCCTGGGCTTACACTGGATCTGCAGAAATCTTTATTTTATTTGTGAGTAGCCCTTGCTTCCAAAAGGATAGGTTCACTATAGGAAGGGAAAGTGGAGGAGAAGAGGAATCACATATAAGATTTGCAAGGAACAACAAACAGCTGCTTGGTTTGGTGATCTAGTCAGAGTTCACAGCCATCAACTAGAGTACTGTTGACAGTAAGCAGCTACAAAGCAGCTGGTTTGGGTGCTTGATTTGGTGAATATTAATATACAGTGGTACCTTGGGTTAAGAACTTAATTCGTTCTGGAGGTCCGTTCTTCACCTTGAAACTGTTCTTAACCTGAGGTACCACTTTAGCAAATGGGGCTTCCCGCTACTGCCACACAATTTCTGATCTCACCCTGAAGCAAAGTTCTTAACCCAAGGTACTATTTCTGGGTTAGCAGTGTCTGTAACCTGAAGCATCTGTAACCCGAGGTAAAAAAAAAAAAAGGTAAAGGACCTCTGACAATTAAGTCCAGTCGTGAACGACTCCGGCGTTGCAGCACTCATCTCGCTTTACTGGCCAAGGGAGCCAACGTTTGTCTGCAGACAGTTTTTCTGGGTCATGTGGCCAGCATGACTAAGCTGCTTCTGGCGAAACCAGAGCAGCGCACGGAAACGCCGTTTACCTTCCCACCGGAGCGGTACCTATTTATATTATCTACTTGCACTTTGATGTGCTTTCGAACTGCTAGGTTGGCAGGAGCTGGGACAAAGCAATGGGAGCTCATCCCGTTGCGGGGATTTGAACCAACAACCTTCCAATCAGCAAGCCCTACGCTCAGTGGTTTAGACCACAGAGCCACCCGCTGTACCACTGTACATAAAATGTCAGGATGAAGAACAACATTATTTGGAAATGGTGCTGAATTCATTATAAGCTGGACCAATTCATATAACAATTCAGCCGATTTATTAATTACTAGTGGTTTAAACCCGTTAAAATAACGGGCGCTAGAACATATGTGGACTTCAACAGATGTACAGCAAGATTATTTTTTTTTAAGGTAGTGATCATGAGGTAAAAACCAATTTGCAAAGGGAATTCCTTTGCAAATCGGTGGAGCCAGCCAAGGCAAGAGAGAGCAGATAGGCAGGCAGAGGGATCACCGGCCCAGTCTGCGAGGCAGCGGCGGCAGCAGTGGGATTTTTCCCTGGGCCTGGGGGGAGCTTGCCTCCCTGCCTCTTGTACCCGAAGATGCCGGGCAGTAGCAGCAATTGCCAGGCGGGCCAGGTTCAGCTCCCTTCCGCCACTTGGAGGTGACTTGGCCTCATGAAGAAGGTAAGCGCCAAAATCTGCCTCGACAGTGGCAGCGGCGGCAACAGCTTCCCCTCCCCTGCCATTGCCCCGGGCTGGGTGGCTCCATTGCAGGGAGCTCCCTCCGCTCTCTCCGCTAGCTTCCTCGGTCGCCACTTACTCACCCCACCAGAAGCGCTTCACATTCTGCACACCAAGCAATTTCTCTCTCATACTCCCTCAGGCACCCGCTGCCCTTCCCATCTCTCTGCCCCCTCTCCCAAGCCTTGTCCTGGTGTCTGCGAGAACCACCACCGCTGCCTTCCAGCTTCTCTCCCTCGGGTTCTTCTCCTACACACTGAGGGGGAATGGGCAGGGGTTTTTTGGGGGGGGGAGGAAAGACACACACACACACAGCCCGCCTTCCCATTCTGCCGCCCACCCCACCGCCGAAAAAAGAAAGCGGGCAGACTTAAAGGGGAACGCGGCCCGCTTCCCTCAGCTGCCACCAGGCTGGAGGGGCTGGGCAGGAAGAAAAGGCCGCTCCGCTGGCTGGAGGGGCGCGGCGGCCAAGGCAGAGAGGGCCAGGCGGGTGGGGGGCGGGCACCAGAGATGGAGGGCTCTGGTTTCAGCGGTGAGAGCGGCAGCGTGGCCTCCCTTCTCAGCCTCCCCTCATCCTCTGGAGCATTGGCGTTCCGCTTCAACTGCCCCGCTTCAACTGCCGCCGCTGCTCCCAGCCCAATGTCTCTCCGATCCAATCCCTGTGTCCGTGGGGCACATGCACAGTAGCGCAAACCCAGGGACACACGGAATGGACGCAGAGACACTTGGGTTTTATATATATAGATAGTGCCACTGTTATCACATATGCATTTTCCCTTTTACCCAAGAAACTAAGATACAGTGTCTATCTGCTGTTTTCCCCATTTTATCCTCACTAAAGCCCCATGAGGAAGGCTGGATGAAAAGAAATTGGCTGTGCCTACACATCACTTTGCTTTATGGCTAAATGAAGACCTGAGTCCTGATAATGGGGCCTCGTTCTATTTTTGGGACTCACCTTTGGATAAAAACCTGAAGCTGAACTGCATGTAGGCAGACAGCAGATCTGGGAGTTTTATCTGGTGTTGGCATGGGATTGGCATCACCTGAGTCCCTAGACCAAGAGGATTATGGGCTCTTGTGTAATTTCTCCATATGTCTGCAGTTTTACCTCTGACTTCCGGGTCATGTGGCCAGCATGACAAAGCCACTTCTGGCGAACCAGAGCAGCACACAGAAATGCCATTTACCTTCCCGCTGCAGCGGTACCTATTTATCTACTTGCACTTTGACGTGCTTTCGAATTACTAGGTTGGCAGGAGCTGGGACCAAGCAACGGGAGCTCACCCTGTCGTGGGGATTTGAACCACCAACCTTCTGATCAGCAAGCCCTAGGCTCTTTGGTTTAACCTACAGCACCACTCATGTCCCTGGCATCTCTAGATGGGGTTGCCTAAAATTCTAGAGTGATAATGCCAGTTAGAAGAGCCAGTACTGAGCTAGAAGGAGCAAGGGTCTGACAGCTTCTATGGAACAGCATATGCTCTATTGCATATGAAACAGCATATGCTCTATTGCTTCCCAGCAGTGTTTCGTACCCATTAGGACTGGTAGGACCAAATGTTATTGTTGGTGGAGCCAGCCAGCCAGCCAGCCAGAGCCAACCTGTTTTGGTTTTGTCCCCAAAGTCCTCTCTGCTGAATTCTATAGACCATCAGTAACATCAGGTTGTTGTAAATAAGAAGGCAGGCGAGTGGTGCCTGGCTGTGGGAAATGTCCCATTCATCCTAATGGACCAGCCTCCACTGCTGACCCCTCTCTTAATGGTAAGAACCCACACCTCCTGAAAATTTGTAGAATTTGCCCTCCCCCAAGATATGCATCCCTTTGTCTCCCCGCCCTCCAAAATTGCACTCCCCAAATTAGATACGTTTGGCCCAGCCCTAGAAATTACATATGCCATCACTTGTAGGCATTTCCAAATGCTCATGGGTCTTCACATATAACACAATGCATATATGACTGTGCATGGCTATGAATGCTAAGATTCTTCAAGTAGTACATTTAAGAATGTACGTAAAGAAAATAAATGTTTCTTTAATTTCTTTAAGAATCAGTTTAATTGGATAGGTTTTTTTTTTAAAAAAAATCCAAGGAATACCATTCTACAAGCTACCAATGTGAAATTATATAACACACATTTATTTAATTGTGTCTCCTACACAACCCAAGAGTAAGCTGATAGAGTCTAAAATTGTAAAAAGTGAGCCTATATGTTTAATTAGACCCAAACTCATAATGGAATCATTCCACACATTCCTGAAAGGGGTTTATCCCACTGTACTTACAATGGGAAGCTTTAATGAACATTAATGAAAAATTAACAATGAAGGAAGCAAACAGCGTGTGAAATTGCTTTTCTGTACATCTTGCTGTTTTGGTATTTCCGAGATAAAGGGAGATAACAATGTCAGGAGATTTTTTACAGCCCTTCTGATAACTGTGTTTTGTACACCCAGCACTCTGTTGTGTAAGGTTAGCGGTGCTTTCCGCCATATTGTTTCGCACATTCAGTAATTAATGCATCGAAGGAGAGCTAAGCCAAGACTCGGATAAAGTGGCTATTTGATATTTGGAAGCAGTTTTAAGGTTATTTGATTACGTTCCCGATGGATACATTTCCACTTCACTACTTGGCTCAAAGCACCATAAGTCCTCTTGTTCCACCGTTTAAACACTTGCATGGGGATGCTGCTGACAGTAAGATCTTGTCTGTTAAACATCAGTATTCTGAGAATTCTTTTAAGTGTTCGCAGATTCCCCATACTCTCGGTATGTTGCACGCTTGCACTGCAAGGAGTAGATGGGATAATATGACGGGTTTATGAAAAGATGATCAAACCAGGCTTTTGACACATAGAAGTGACAAGATATAAAGTATTATTTTTTTGGGGGGGGGAGTTGGACTTCCAAGATGACAGCATGGCAGAGAGGGGGTATGAACAACGTTGGTTAAGTAACAGAATGCCAGAGATACTAGAGATGGATTTCTTCAAAATTACCAAGAAACCCATTTTCTGATTGGAATGGGTGATCTCCCCTATCCTGAAATCAATTATATGCAACAGAAATGATGGATTCCTCCCTGCCCCCACTCTCCTCACTGCACAAAGGCCTTTCATGTGTGATCTTCTTACTTCACAGTAGCATGATAAAGCACTTCAAATGAACTCCCAGTTTTATTCATTTGTTTCTGGTATTTGTCTTCATTGTACTTGGTCAGAATGCAGTTATCTCATGATAGAATTCCTTTCCCAGGCTGACTGGAACCTTATGCTCCCCCCCTTTTGTATATGTTATTCTGCCTTGTTCATTGGACACAGACAAAGAGATTAAAGACACAACAGAATAAGGCGAGTCCTGCTGTCAGGCGGCAGTGGATACAACCCCCACAGCAGGTCACCAGGAATGGATAAGACAAGGAAAAGTTCTTACCATCTGCTTTTTATTCAACATTCACAGAGAAAGGCTTGGAAATGCAGCCTCTTGGAATAATGGTGTTTCCCCGAATTAACCCCCTCCCTCTCTCCCTTCATGCGTGATCACTATGGGTGCTGAAAAGTGCCCTTTGCCTCTGAGCTCCCTGCTCTCCTACTTGCAATGCTCGCCAGGTTCTGGGAGAGGGGGT